>OY821517.1:55586215-55968715 GCA_963682025.1 Cordilura impudica
ACAACAAAAGACACTGACCGAGACGGACAGACGGACGGACAGTCTATAATAAACACTAACAGCTCCAGTAATAACTGAAACATTAGCAACTATAACAACAACAACAACAACAACAACAATTAATGAATGAATGCAGTCACTTTAAATAACTGAACAAACGGAAATGATTACTGAAAACGACAATTGCTGCCAGTTATTTGTTAAATACACATTACATGCTCGACGATCTTAAGGCAAAAATTACATTAATTTTTGCACATACTGAAACAGAATATGAAGCAAACAAAAGAAAACAATACAAAAAAAAAAACTGCAATATAAAACAACAGAGTTGAAAAAAAAAACACAAAAATGCTTTATTTATTTTATTAATGCCAAGTGAAAAATAAACTTCATTCATTTCTTTAAGAGGAGCTCATTCCTTTGCCTACTCTTGCCGCAACGTTGTTTTAACAAGTTAGAGGAGAGGGGGCGGGGGGTGGTTGCGGTAATAGCCCTTGTGACCCCCTAACAATGATAAGTGTAAATTTTGTTCTTATTTCAATGATTGTTATGACTAAAAACTCATTAAAAGCATCCTACTCTTTCATCTCTTTAATGATGTTGATAATGTTAATGCAATGCAGATGGGGATGAAGATCATTCAAAGAAAGTGGGAGGAATATAAGAAGAAAACATTTTGCGTAGCTTGTTTTGATACGGTTCTTAACACTGTTTATTTGTCTGACTGTTCTTCGACTTCAATCGATTTGAAAGGAATTCTTTAGTTTGTTTTACTTTATGTTTTTTGAATTGACATACGAGTATTAATACTGGTACTGATCGTGGGTTTCACATCGGCCGGCCTACGTTATTTCTTTTTTGTGCAATATAATCTGTTTTGTGGGTTTTTGCTGTGCACTGCACTCCACTGCAGCCAGCAACCATAAATATTGTCACAAATAATTACAAACTTGCAAAATGCAACACCTCCTTGTCCCGTGTACACAACTATCCTCTCTCGTTCGACTGTTTAAGAAAGAGTAGGCAAGTATTTTACTCATATGACACTTTCAAGTGTAATTCTTTAGTACTGTTATATTAGACTCGTATAAGTCTGTACATATTTAGAATTATCGTTGGTAGAGACAAACCTATGGACACCCCTACCCTAGTGGGCGTTTTGGATGCTAAGGAATGACTTATAGATAATGAGAAAGGAAGACACTTTTTGCAAACACAAGCATTGACTATTTTTATATATAAGAGGGCTGCCCCAGAACAACCAGACCTCACAAAGAAAACACAATAAATTTGGGGAAGTTTTCTTTATTTCTCACCATAATGTTCTTTATAATCTCCTCGATACACTTTTCCCAGCAACATTCAATAGCTTTGATACCCTCTTTATAGTAAGAACATTCTAGCTCCTTAAAAGAGCTATCAACCGCAGACCCCACCTCTTCATTGTTTTACCACCGAGCCATTTTTTGAAGTTTGGATATAGATAATAAAATCGCCGGAACTAAATCTGCTGAATAAAATGCGTAATGAACTGTTGCATTAACCTCGCCTGCAGATGGAACTGTCTTCGCCTTCTTTGGAAGCCATTCCCCATTTAATGCACTGCTTCGACTGTTTCTTTGCCTTAGGTGTGAAGTGGTGGACCCATGTCTCATTAGGGTGGCCCTTAATAAAAACAGTGTTCAAACTCTCGGTTTCACCCCCTAGAAATATGCGAATAGCAAAAAAACTGAGAAATACAAAGTTTTGGGCAAATCAAACAACAACATTTAGTTGTGCCTCAACGCGAAATATGACTTTTTTCAGATTTTACGAAAATTTCGTTCTATAGTTTAATTTTTCCGACAAGTTGTTATATAATTAGGGATCAGTATCCTTTCAAAAAGCTATATAACTTCAAAATCGAATAAAACCTCGCCAAGAAATAGCAAATGCCCCAGACCACTTTTGTGCTAAAAAAAAAACTAGCTCATGAAATTTGATGGCATTTTTTTCAACTTTGAGAAATTGATTAAAGCCATAATTTCTTTTTGGTCTCTATACTTATAAGTACTCAGATATGAAGTATTGTTTTATTACCACGTTGTTAACCTATTGCGCATTGAGACCGAAAATGGGAAATTCTTTTGATAACATTTTGAAAACTCCTTTTTCAAGTTTTAAAAAATTTTCTTAAACAAAGTTTAAAAATCTGTATCTAAAACTTTAAGGTTTTGTTAAATACATATTAACTGTGTGAATTTTTCAGTAAATCCCTATCCCAGAATTTTTTTGACAAGGATTTTATTTTTGCGTATTTCCAGAAAAATGGGATTTTAGTAAAATATTCTGTAAATGAATTTTTTGATACAAAGTATTTAGAAAGACTTTGCATCAAACATTCATCACTTTTCTATCTTTAAATGTTATATTTTATCTTAATAGCCTAGGGTTGCGGGAAAAAATAATATGACCCCATTAACCCTTTTGTAATTGGGGTCACATATGATCCTAAGCTAATAAAAAACAATTTATTCAAAAAATTTAAATATTTTGTAAGTGCTGTTAAATTTTTAGATGCGATGTTTAAAATATAATAACCAAATGTGTAGAACTTCCGCTTCTAAAATTTGGTATAAATCCGAGAACGTTAACCCATTATTTGGCAAGGCCAGCTTTGGACTTTAATATATTTTTAAATAAAAATGACCGAAAACGAGTTTTTCTGTTAAACTCGATGAAACCACTATTTAGAATTTAAGAAAAATAATTCGGTTAAATTTTATTTATTTAACCCATCAGTGCTCCTGGGATCAAAATAATACATTGTGATATATCTTTGGTGCAATTGTCTGCACCAGATTTCTCATGTCCAAAAATTTCGGTCTATTTGCGATGTATACCATTTTTTGAAATGCCTTTCATTTCAGCTAGCTCACGCACCTTCAGCCGACGATCATTTTGTGGATTTTCTGAACCAATTTCGGTGTGGCATCCTCAATTCGTCGACCATTACGGTGTTCGTCATGGCAGCTAGTGTACGGCCTCATTTAAACTCTGCCACCCAATACTTTATAGTCGTAAGAGAAGCAGCAGACTCCACCAGAATAGAATCTACATAGATCGCCTTTTATATTAGGTGGACTGAGACCTTGCAAATGAAAGTATTGAATTACATAACGGTGACCAATTTTTTCCATGTTTACAAATTCAAAATATTAAACAAGGTGTCCCCTTAAAACTTAAATTATATATTTTCTAACGTTTCCACTTTTCACCAAAGTAATACTTTTTATATAACTGCAGCCATCCATACGTTACGTCGGCTTGTTTTAAGACCGCCCTCGCCCTTTTTTAATCTTAACCAGGATTTGATCAGCGTTTTTTGTAGTTGTTCTGAAAGAGGATTTTTGTAATTGAATTTTCACCAACTTTCCGACTAGTTCGATTTCTGAAACTTTCAACATTTACGAAAAGGGCATGACAGTTCTTGCTGCTAACCTGAAAGCGTATACTTGTTATAGCACAAAACTTTCAAATTTTACTTAAACAAATGCAAAAAAAAAATATAGAACCCCTTAAAAGTTAGGAAAATTTATTTAAGGTTATGAATTAACGCAAAAACTCGGCTTAATTGCCGTGGAAAATCCCTAAACTCTCGACTAAAACATCCTCACGAAGCTGTTTTTGTGCCATTGGAAGTAAACGCGGTTGCTATAGCATGCGCATAGCATTCTATTCAGTCAGTATGCTTTGCAATGGCTAATGTCTGCGCACTTCCTGTCGACGATTTTCCAATACAATTTTCTGAACTATTAGACCAACCAATATTTATACCCTACTAGCTGAACCCGGTGTGCTTCGCTACCCCTCATCGTTATAAAATAAAATAAAACAAAAAAAAAAAAAAAAATATTTATACATTAACAAAATATTATTTATTTAATTTAGAATTAATTATTGCACTAACAACTTTATATAATCAAGGGCTTAATAGAAGTTATTATGGATTTTAATTTTTCTACAAAGGACGAGGTCCCGCCCAGTTTTCTTGTAGTAGTATTTCTATTAATTTTAATACGATATATACCAAATATCATCTCCGTAGGTTAAAAATAGCCGAGATATGACGATTTTAAATTTTGGGTTATATGGGCGGGACCACGCCCCTTTGCCCACTAACAACTTTATATAGGTAAGGACTTATTATTTCGCAAAAATATCCTTCTTTGAAAATTTCATGACGATCCTTCCAGTAGTTTAGAAGATTTTACGATTTTTCATTTTTCTAAAAAGGGGCGTGGTCCCGCCCACTTTTCTTCTGGTATGTATTTCTCTTCATGCCAATAACATATGTACCAAAATGACTGCCGTAGGTCAAAAATTCCCGAGATATGACGATTTCAAATTTTGGGTTATATTGGCGTGGCACCGCCCCTTTGTCCAATCAAATTTATATAGCCTATTATTCCTTCCAGAGCCACAGTAACACGCTGTAAAGAAGATCGGAAGGAAGATCGGTTCAGGGGTTTGGCTTCCTATAAAGCACAAACAAACACACAGTTATTTTTATATGTATAGATTGAAAGCAGATTAATTATAATTTAAGGTAAAATGGGGCGAAAAAGGGGGATTTGGTAATAAAAAAATATATGGCTACCTTACCTGTAGTTAAAAAGTGTACAAAACTTTAGGTAAATACATATTACAAAAAAAGTATTTTGTACAGCAAACATTGTTAGTGGTATAAGTATCTGAATTAAAAAAAGGGGGCGGTGAAGTGGGCGTGGTTCATAGTTATATGGCGATGTTAACAGTATTAAGAGCAATATACTACCGTATAAAAAAAAAATCCGTTGGAAGGAACAAATTTGTACAGAGAACAAAAAGTTTAAAACTTTCAAACAAAATTTGGCGTGAAAAGGGGCGTGAAAGGGGGCGTGGCGTAAGAAATGTTTATTTCTACCTCGCCTGGAATATAACGTACATACAATTTGAAGTAAATCTGTTAAAAACTTTATGGGAGCAATTACATAATTTTAAAAAAGTGGGCGTACAAGAGGGCGTGGTCGAAAAAAAGTACCGTATTAATCATGCCAGAGTCCCAGTTAAATGCTGTGAAAATTTCAGGAAGATCGGTTCAGAGGTTTGGTCTCCTATAAGGTACAAACAAACAAACAAACAAATAAACAAACACACATTCCATTTTATATAGATACCACTATGTGGTTTGGGTATAATGACTTTGTGCTGCTGTTTGTAACTACCAAAAATATTTGACCTAGACCCATCTTTTATTATACCGATCGAATCAGAATCACTAACTGATTTCGATGTCCGTCCGTCCGTCTGTGTGTCCATGTTAACCTTGTAATCAAACTGCAGGTCGCAAATATGAATATATTTTGATGAAATTTGGTATATAAGCTTTTATCGGCCATAGGATGAACGCTATTGAAATTGAAGAAATTTGGTCCATGTTCTGACCTAGTCCCCATATAAATGACCCCTATGAAATCGACATAAATTGCCATAAGATACAAACTATCATATACATAGATCTCAGTCAAATTGGGTTTATATGTGCTTATTATATCCATTAATGAGTAGTCTAAAAATGATCCCTATGGGACAACTCTTAGTCATAGGCCCCATATAGAGCTGCTTCCCGATCTTCACTTAAATCTAGCAAAAAACAAAAATATTGCACTCATTCTTCTCAAATTTTGTTCGCATATGTTTTTGCAAAATACAAGAGACTTTACCAAACATGGTCAGGATCGGTCCATATTTTGGGCCTAGTCCCCATATAGATATAGCATCCGATATGAACTTTTTCATATCTGCAGCCAAAAAAATTAAAAAAAATCCCACTCAAATTTGGTTTATGCTTATTTTCTATGTCTAGTTAGTTGGGCCTATAAGATAGGGTCTCTAAACGCATGGTAAAGGGTATCATATAGTCGGTCTAGGCCGACTATAATTTTCTTACTTGTTTTCTGTTGCAAACGAATGAGCAGACTTCCCCAGCTATGTAAGGTCTCTTTCGAATGACAGTATTGTGCCAAACTTGTTCTATGTTTATAAATTCACTGAGAGCCTTTATTATTGACGGTTTTAGAAATCTGCCACTTTCACCAAAGCAATTTTTTTATAAACAATGTGGCCATCTTGCCTCGTCCCAGCAACATCGATTGCAGCAATATAGGTAGTTTGTTTTTGACCGTCATTAACGGTGTATTTCAAAAAAAAAAAAATGTTTTCAATTCTATTGAAATTTTAAAATTTATATTCCTAAAAAATGCATGATGTAGGGAACAAAAGTCATTTAAACAATGAATTTCAACTTCAACTTAAATTTCAATTACAATTTGTACAAGAGCTGGCAATTCAATGCAGAATTGTATGTTTCTTTTGTCTTCCATACAACGCAGTCAACAAAAAAAAAACTTTACTTCAACGATATTGGAGAGGAGCTTAATAATTTTGCGTTCATAATAATGGTGTTGGAAATGTACTACATCGGAGTACCATGTATGGGATATGTGTGCGCATAAATGCATGAACATGATTTCAAGTACCTACACCCATTGTGTGGGGGAAATATGGCTTTTGCCATTGAATTTGTAACACTTCAGAACTGTTTAGCAAATACAGTTTAAATCAATTCATTTGCAACATAAACGCGATCACATTTCTTTTAAAAGAAATAAACAAAATTATAACATGGGGAAAAAGGTGTTTAAATACTCATAGAAAATTGAGTTCATTAAAAAAATTCTTCAAAATTGCTGACCTTAGCAGTAAATCTCTCGTCCAAAGAGAAATTCGTTTTACTGGCTGTCCAATTTGAAAGAAAAATTTGACGATTGGAGTCTTTTTTTCATTTTAAATTTTTTTTATAGAAAAGCTTCATTCCTTAAGTGATGACTTTATAAAAAATTAGCCCACTATTCCTAGTATGCGTCTAGAGATTCTGTGACTTTTTCTTTGTTGAATTTGTATACCCAGATCATTATGTGAATTTGTAATTAGTACCTTATATTATAACAATTGACTAAGAATCAGTTCCTGAGTCGATTTAGCGATGTCCGTCCGTCCGTAAAGCGTGCAATCAAACTACAGATCGAAAATATGAATATATTTTAATGAAACTTCATATAAGTATAAGCTTTTCTCGGCCATAGAACGAACGCTACTGAAATCTGGACATGTTCAGACTTAGCCGCCATACAAATAACCCCTATCAGACCGACTAAAATCTTCGTAAGATCTAGATTATAGTTACATATATCTGTGGTTTTCTGGAATAACCGCGTAATACCATTTTTGAGAGTTATGAGTAAACGATGTCAAATATATTAAATTTTAATGCTCTTTACATGTGTTCAATTTTAAAAATATTGACCATTTCTGTTTTTTTCGTTAAATACCGACGTAACTTAAATGTTTATTAAATTAATTTGCAGCACTATCCACGTATGTATGTCAACATACGTTTGATCGCTGACAAATTATTTTCTCAGAAAACGATACATAGCGACATACGTTGTTATTAATGAAAAAAATGCAAAATAAGTTTGGATTATTTTTCAGTTCATAACCACTTATAAAAACTTTTGTGTTTATTTCTGTTATTTTGTTGTCACTATTATTCTTGATACGTTGTTATATTCTCATCCTAAGTCCCGTTAACTTTTTGTTGACGAACAAAAAAAAATCCATTTTTCAAGCAACAACAACTTATGTCTACATGGGTGGTTGCATTGGTAGTTTTCTTTTTCAAAGAAAACGACGTTTGTCGACATAAGTTGTTTTATCTGCACACACTTTAAGTGTTATTTACATATTATTTTTTTCGCCCTTCACTAGGATCTATTCCTCTGAAGATTTTTGACTCCAAATTTTATATAAAGTATTTATTGCCCACAGGAATGTTAAATAAAAACGCTCTAAAAACTTTATATCGAGCCCATTATTTCAAATATAACGTTTTTTGGCTCCCCTGAACATTTTGATTTTATGACATACGCGGTTATTCTAGAAAACCACAGATATATCGATAAAATTTGGTTTAGTCCTGTAGTCTAAAAATAAACCCTTTATATCCATTTTTAGTCATAGTTCCGATATGAAGCTGATTCCAGATCTCCACTTAAATCCTGCAAAACAACAATATCGCATAGACTTCTCTAAAATTTGGTTTATAATTTTGTTTTGCAGACATTTTTTTCCATATAAAAATAACATCAGTCATGAACTTTCTTATATCTGCACGCCACAAATCTATATTAATAGGCCACGTGATTTTTGTGAAAGGTATTTCTTTGCAGATGTGCACCATCTTTAGAGATGTTCATAATCTGGTACATTTTTTTGGAGTAATAATCATTTAAAGTTCCTACTAACACATAGGTACATGAAACACATAAAACTGTAAAATGCTGTGTGTGTTTCTATTAAGTCTGTTAACTGTTTGCAAAAATTGTATATCAACAGCCCTGTGTTGAATTCTGCATTACCTAAAATTGATAAGCATACCTCTAAGCTCTTATAAAATTATTTATTAACAAACCTATTTATATATCTTCTGTGTGCTCAACAAATATTTATAATGAAATTTAATGAATTTTGTTGTAAAATTTACAATTTAATGAATTTTATTTAAATATTGATAAATTTTATATTATAGATTTAAAAAAGTCCTGGGATAACAAAAATAGAACTAAAATTTGGATTATGGTTATTCCCTATATTCAGTTATTGCTTCAGCAAATTGAATTCAGAACCTCTCTCCCAACGCATGGTATAAGGCATCGTATAGTCGGTCTAGATAGACTATAATTTTTGTACTTTTTTTTTTGGTTGTTTAGACTTCAATGCAATATACTCGTATGCCAACTTTACATGCACACATGTTAAACATTTCGTTGTTTATTTAGATAAATCCTTAATTCGATTTGTTTCTTTATTTATATTGCATGACATCACAAAAAGACTGTAGAACAATCTAGCGGAATTATGCATTAATTTATTATATCCTATATCACGTCGTGGGCCGAGTATAATAACTTTAGGCTGATGTCTGAAACTATCAAAAATATAAGATCGCGTCATAATCATTTTCTAAGGACTGGGGACTTTTTATTTCCCAAGTTCTGTACAATGCGAGATATATGTGAGGCATTTATTGAAAGATGGTATGTAGGGTTTGAGATTGATGATTGAAACGATCGAATTGTGTTGCTTACTAGTGAATTTGTTTCTGTATCACCAAGATTAGAAGCAATCGAATGATTTAAAGCAAAAGTTTGTGCTAGGATTTTCCATTTTTCAGAGTTGGTTGTATATCTTTCTTAAAATGTTCGTTATCTGCCAAAAAGGGCAGGAGCCTTTAACCAACGTAGAAAGAATATGATCCCATGATTTATTTTTAAATTTATCCATTTCCTCGCAAATAATTGTATTAAGCATATTCATGTCATGAGAGAGTCTCTAAAGCGTTGCCAGTATCTTAAACTGTTTATTTGTAGTATCAAGGATTTTAAAGATGAGGGTGATTTCTTTGGTATACTAGCACCACTTCACACCTGAGACAAAGAAACAGTCAAAGCAGTGGCCTAAAATGGCAGAATCGTGTCCACAGAAGGCGAAGACAGTTCCATCTATAGGCAAGGTTATGGCGTTTGTTTTTTGGGGATGCGCGTGGAATAATTTTTATAAATTATTTTTAAAACGGAAAAATAATCAAAGGCGAGTATTATGCAGCGTTTAAGTGATAAAAAAAAGCCGCATTTGGCGAAAAAGAAAGTGTTGTTTCATCAAGACAATGCATCAGTTCACACATCCACTATTGCTATGACCAAAATCCATGAAAGAAAGTTCGAATTGCTTTATCACGCCCCTTATTCGATTAGTTTCTAGTTCTTAATTTAAAAAAAAAATGGCTTGTTGGGAAAATATTTACCAACAGTGAAGAGGTGGGTTCTGCGGCTCTTTTAAGGAGCTAGACAGATCTCACTATAAAGAGGGTATCGAAACTATTGGTATTGAGGCTGTTAAGAAATAAAGAAATAAAGAACATTTTTGTTGTGTTTTCTTTGTCAGGTCGGGTTGTTCTGGGACCGCTGTCGTATTGAGGCCTGCTGAGTTCGAAAATAGAAATTTTTTATATGAATTATCTTTATTTTAACTCGTAGTGCCAGTTTGTCTGCCGAAAAAAACTTTAGGTCGATTTTTAACCCATTTCCCATAATTAAATCGGGGTAGACTCATGGCGACGACAAAATGATCTCAACAAATCTTAGTTTAAAAAATTTAATTAATTTTGGATTTAGTATAATAAAAATTTGGGTTTTATGGGTTAGTTTTTATACCCTATACCACTATGTGGTTTGGGTATAATGACTTTGTGCTGCTGTTTGTAACAACCAAAAATATTTGACCTAGACCCATCTTTAATTATACCGATCGAATCAGAATCATTTTTTGAGTTGATTTAACAATGTCCGTCCGTCCGTCCGTCCGTCTGTGTGTCCATGTAAAGCTTGTAATCAAACTGCAGGTCGCAAATATGAATATATTTTGATGAAATTTGGTATATAAGCTTTTATCGGCCATGGGATGAACGCTATTGAAATTGGTGAGAATCGGTCCATGTTCAGACCTAGCCCCCATACAAATTACCCCTATGAAATCGACATAAATTGCCATAAGGTCCAAATTGTCATATAGATCTTACTCAAATTGGGTTTATATGCGTTCATTACATCCATTAATGAGTAGTCCAAAAATGATCCCTTTGGCCCCATATAGGGCTGCTTCCCGATCTTCACTTAAATCTATTAAAAAACAAAAATATTGCACTGATTCTTCTCAGATTTGGTTTGTATATATTTTTGCAAAATACAAGAGACTTTTCCAAACATGATCAGGATCGGTCCATTTTTGGACCTAGTCCCCATATAGATATAGCATCCGATATGAACTTTTTCATATCTGCAGCCAAAAAAATTAATAAAAATCCCACTCAAATTTGGTTTTTGCTTATTTTCTATGTCCAGTTAGTTGGGCCTAAGAGATAGGGTTTCTAAACGCATGGTATAGGGTATCGTATAGTCGGTCTAGACCGACTATAATTTTCTTACTTGTTTTAATTTTATTTTTTATCTGGAATTAGAAACAACCAAACTGGTAACTGTAAGTACAACAAAAATAAAAAAAATTATGTGAGTCCGATCACAGGGGAGATGTGCAAACATCTTGTTATTAAAGATTTTTTATGTCACTTTTTTAAAATCAAACAGAAAGCGCCATCTATGTATTACTTATACCAATCAACTGCAGGGGCTCTGCTAATATAAAAATATTTATTATTTATTATTTCAACCGGTTAATTTTTAATTTTTCGTATTTAATTTAAAATTTTTCGTTTTTCATTTTTTATTTTCCAGATTTAAGATTTTATTTTTATTTTTTTTTTTTAATTTTTTATTATTCATTTTTTATTTCTCATTTTTTATGTATCAATTTCACATTTTTCATTTCTTATTTTTCATTTTTCATTTTTATTATTAATTTTTCATTTTTCATTTTTAATTTTTCGTTTTTAACTTTTCATTTTTAATTTTTCGTTTTTCATTTTTTATTTTTCATATTTATTTTTCATTTTCTATTTTTCAGTTTTCATTTTTTATTTTTCAATTTTCGTTTTCGTTTTTCATTGTTTATATTCCATGTTTTATTTTTCATTTTGCATTTTTCACATTTATTTTTAATTTTTCATTTTTGATTTTTCATTTTCAAACAAACAACCAGCTCCCATATTTGAAATTTCAATATTTACAATTTTACACGTCATCAAAAATATATTTCACAAAATGAATGGAATAACAAACTATTCCAACTGCAATGTTGTAAAATTCAAAAGCAAGTGCCATCTATGTATCACTTATAGCAAACAACTGCAGGAGCTCTGGTTATACTTGTGGGGTTGTTGAATTATGTATGTGTTATACGTTTATATTGTGAAATTTTTAACGTTTTACAGCAAAGGGTTGTTGAATTAGCTGAAACAATTTTATATCACAATTTTTTCACCAATACAATCTTATGTCACACCGATTTTGTCTTACGCCTCACATGTTACGCTGTTTTTGTGATTGTATTGTGAAATAGAAATTTACCTCCCTGCGCGTATAGATGTTTACACATCAAAAACTTATCCATAACTTCTTTTTATTGTATTTGTATTTGGTATTTAATAAATTTGATTTTCCATTCCAACAAGACACATCTTCTAAGTTACCATAATGGAATCAGATAAGTTATTCATTGCATTTAACATCAGTAACTCTTAATCTAAATTTAAAATATAAATTACAATTTAAAAACATTTAAAAAAAATCAAATAAAACAAATTAAAGTATTAGTATAGTAATTTTCTAAACCATATTGCGTTGCGTGTATTTTGCACAACATTAGGAAGCTGGTTCAAGAGACGAATAGTTAGAATAAAAAATTATCATTCAGAGGCATGGTCCCAGTATTTAAATTGAATTATTCGATTACCTCTGGAAGATCTTGCGAACTTTAAAAAAATATATTTTGGAGCCTTTGTTATAATAATTTTATATAGAAATATTTTATTTATTTATTTATGAATTACATAATACAATTATTGCAACTAATATAAGTAGAAGAAGGAGTACTAGCAGCAGTGGCTTTCGACTCGGAGAATGATTTACATATACGTTTGTATACTGTTTTTCATTATGAATTTGCAAATTATGCTTTTTAAGAGGGTAGATGGAACTTTTGATCCGAAGATCTTTTTGATGTGTAAACATCTATACGCGCATGGGGGTAAATTTCAAAAACAGCGTAACATGTGAGGGTAACATGTGAGTCGTAAGACAAAATGTGATTGTATTGGAGAAAAAATTATGATATTATGATAACCTGAAAATTAAAAATTAAAAATAAAAAATTAAAAAAAAAAAAATTAAAATAAAAAATGAAAAATGAAAAATAAAAAATTAAAAATGAAAAATAAAAATTGAAAAATGAAAAATGAAACATAAAAAATAAAAAATGAAAAACGAAAAATTAATAATGAATAATGAAAAATGAAAAATAAAAAATGAAAAATGAAAAATGAAAAATAAAAAATGAAAAATAAAAAATGAAAAATGAAAAATAAAAATGAAAAATAAAAAATTAAAAACAAAAATGAAAAATTAAATATAAAAAATAAAAAATGAAACATGGAAAATAAAAACTGAAAAATGAAAAACGAAAAATCAAAAATTAATAATGAAAAATGGAAAATAAAAAATGAATAATAAAAAAATGAAAAATAAAAAATGAAAAATGAAAAATTAAAAATGAAAAATGAGAAATGAAAAATAAAAAATGAAAAATGAAAAACGAAAAATAAAAAATGAAAAATAAAAAATGAAAAACGAAAAATTAAAAATAAAAAATGAAACATGAAAAACGAAAAATTAAGAATAAAAATGACAAATAAAAAATGAAAAATCAAAAATAAAAAATTAAAAAGGAAAAAAAATAAATAAAAATTAAAAATAAAAAATAAAACATGAAAAATAAGATGAAAAATGAAAAACTAAAATTAAAAATGAATAATGAAAAATAAAAAATGAAAAATGAAGAACAAAAAATTATAAATAACAAATTAAATATAGAAAATGAAAAATGAAAAATAAAAAATTAAAATTGAAAAATAAAAAATGAAAAATAATAAACGAAAAATGAAAAAAGAAAAATAAAAATTGGAAAATGAAAAATGAAGAAAAAAACTAAAAATGAAAAACAAAAAATTAAAAATTAAAATTAAAAATGAAAAATGAAAAACGAAAAATTAAAAACGAAAAATTAAAAATTAACCGGTTAAAATAATAAATAATAATAAATATTTTTATATTAACAGAGCCCCTGCAGTTGATTGCTATAAGTGATACGCTTTCTGTTTGATTTTAAGAAAGTGCTATAAAAAAATCTTTAATTACTAGATGTTTACACATCTCCCCTGCGATCGGACTCACATGATTTTTTTTCTAGTGTGATTGTAGGATGTACACTCTTCTAAGATGTGGGTGACGTTGAGTTTCGTGTTGCACGTAGTGCAAAGTGAAGCTGTTGCTTTTTCCAATAGATATTTGTGTGAGAAATTGCAATGGCCTATTCTTAGTCGAACGATTGTAGTTGGATAGATTGGTTTGTTACCAAGTGGATTCATATTTTTGTAATTGTGTTGATAGTTTGACCAGCGTTGTGTATGAAATTTTCAAAAAGTAGGAAGTATTATTTATTATATCACGACCTTTCGAGGTTTGGTGTTTTAGTAGTGGTCTATGTTTTGCTTCTTCGGCCGCAAAGTCGGCGTATTCGTTTCCTGGTATACCGACGTGAGATGGGACCCACATAATTTTGATTTTATTAAAATTTTGGATGCAGAGATTTCTAATTTGATTTATGAATGGTGAGTCGTAAGAGGAATTTTGTAGTGAGAATAGATGATAGGCTGTCCGTGCAGATGATATGTTATATGTTTGCTTTTGAGGCGAATTCGGCAGCAAGGAATATCGCTAAAACTTCGGCTGTATAATTGGAGCAGTAGTTATTGATAAATCCTGAGCTAATCAGGCTACTGTCTTGATCCACAGTAGCAAAAGTAGTCACTTGATTTAGACCCATCCGTATATAGAAAATTCCAGTTGTGTCCCGAGCAGTGATCGGTTAAGTTTTTAAAGGTTTGCTGATATACAACAGCTGGTGTTGTGTTTTTCGAAAGGTTGTTCATACATAAAATAAAATGATGTTTTTAAATGCCATGGGGGTTCCAATGAATCTTTGATATGAATGGGATTTATAACAAGGTCGAGGTTGTTCGAGAGGTTTATACATCTGATTATAGAAGAAGTATAATGTTCTTGAATTTAATATAGTTGTCAAAAGACATGTGTAAGACATGACAAAAGTATTGGGATACATGATCAAATTTACTTAATCCAAAGATATAGCGAACAATGTTGTTGAAAGTTACAGTTAGTTTCCTGATATCTCGAGCGTTGCAACCTGTGAAAACCTCAGATGCATATAGTAATGTTGGTAAAAGATATGTTTAAGCAAGTAGCAATCTTATTTTCGGTGGAGTAAAGTGTTGTGTTAACCATAAGCTCCTTAACGTACTATAAATTCTGCCTCAGGACTGATTAATGTGTTTTTTTAAATTTGTTAATGTGTTTGTAATATAAATAAGTTTGTTTTTTGTGTTGATTTTCGAATTGGCTATAATTGATTAGCATACCTTTAGAGTCTTTATTTAATGAAAAAATAAAATTTCCTAGAATTTGCACTCGAATTTCGAGGGTGGAATCCGCTAGTATTTACAAAAGCTTCATTTAGCGCATTAATGCCAACATTCATTGATTGATTGTCTAATTTATTCCAATTCCGCGTATTTGTTTCCAGGCTTTTTTGCTTCCAATATCTGTATTAAATTTGTTAAAATATTAGGATTTTTATATTTAACAGGTTAGAACACTTAAAAAATAGTCCCAGACATTTTTTAATTTTTGTTGCCCAGTGTTATCGATAATTTGTTAATTTACATATTTTAAGTTGTCTAAGTTTGTTTATATACGACAGTATCGTTCTCTCTGTCTGTTCATAGAATTCTAATCAACTCATTTATTGTCTCCGTGCTAATTATTTAAATACTCGTATGTTTGACAAACTAATTGACAACCATGAAATAGGCGGTATTTTGGCACAACATTAAAGTGTTAAATATTAAATAAATATTGTTTAAAAGATTCTGCTTTATTTAACAAATCTCTATAACAAATAATATAAAAAAAAAATTAAAACATAAAACGTATGTGAAATGAATTTCAAATTAGATTTTATGAATGAAAAAGCTAAAAAAAAAATATAGATAATTTAAATAAAAGCTAATAAGCTATAAATAAAAAATAAATTTCACATGTTTAACCCATTATGTTCATATTGAGCTTTGGAAGAATACTAACTGAACGTAAGGGATTATAATATATAAAATATATTTGCTTGTTTTTAACCACAAATGAAGCCAATCAATTGACCGTATATAAATATGTCATCTGAAAATAATACTCTGATAACAACTAACAAAAACAACCTCATATGGATGGCCATAATACTAACCTTGACTTGGCTGCAAGCAAGCAAATCCCATTGCAACGGAAGTCATTAAGGAGTTAAGAAAAATAAAATGAGCCACATGAAAAAGATCTCAAACAACAATACTACTGACTCTGACTGATATGCTCTCGTAGTTAAAGCAGAAAAACTTAAATGGAACTTTTATGTCTTCTAAAGGAAAAACAGATACATACAGACCGATCAAACGAAATCTGTTCAGGCTTTTAGTTTGTTTTCAATGTTTACAAACATTTCTTAAGGTCCTTGCACCTTAGAGTTGTTATTACGTCTTGGAAATATTGTAAACGTAGAAATAGTAAAACGAGTGCCCGCGTATGTGTGTGTTAGTGTGAGTGTGTAGGCCATAGTTTATATGGGTGAAATGTAAACATCAGTTTGTTTTTCCTCCTCTTACAACGACGATCTCTCACTACTGGCTACATTATCCTACGATAGTTAACTAACTAAACTGGTTATAGGAATCTTTTAAAACGTAATAATACTAGTTCCACAGAACAGCATCAAGTCACGATATTAACGTTATATATACTTACGAGTAAGTAAGTCTACCAAGTCTTCATGCTCTCTTCATCTTTTACTTTTTCTTTTTTTTGGAATTTAGCTGTTGTTAACTTTGGCTGGATGGTATTTTGCCAATCCCTACACTCACTCGTATTCTGAACACACATAATTATTCCACACCATGAAGTTTTGTTAATGAGTCTTATTAACATTTTGTCAGGCTTTCAACTTGTTTAAGATAAATGTCTGATCTTTAAAAAGCCACAAATCGAAAAGTATTATGATAGAGCACATTAAAAATATAATTGGCTGCTGATCTCTATTGTACGAGTACCTAAACTTAATCTCTCATGCAATTCATTGCTTAACAAAACTGAAAACAATTATTTAACTTAAATTTTTTGTTTGTTTTGAGAAAGGCAAAAAAGTTAAAAACAAAAATATTCGTATTTATATAATTTGACTCAACATAATTATGTCAGTCATTAGTTAAAGTGCCACAATTTCTCAAAGGAATATCTCAATTATTTAAAGAACAACTTTCTCGTCACTTGTTTTTTTTTGTAGGGCCATTTATAAAGTTGATTAAAGAAAATTGTTTATGAAGTTTGTCCGTATTCTCCTTCCTCTTGACGAAATTCTTTATAAGTTGCCCACAAAATTGTTTCACAAAAAATAATTATCGATTGTAGTTAATAATGTAACCCATAAAAACAAAGTTTTTATTAAAACTTTTTCTTTCCTTCTGCATATGAGTTTTCAATCTCTCCGTGACTGTGCGTGACTTTGCGTGATTATTTTAAAATTAATCTTTGGTCAAAACAAGTCTATGGACCAAGTTTCAGATTGGTTGGATGAGGGGAAATGGGGTTTACATCACTCCGTGACTGTGCGTGATTACGCGTGACTATGTGTGACTATCTTAAAATTAATATTTGACCGTAACAAGTATATGGACAAAGTTTCATATCGATCGGATGAGGGGAAATGAGGTTTAAATCACTCCGTGACTGCGTGATTATGCGTGACACTATCTTTAAGTTAATATTTCGTGACAATAAGACTGTGGACCAAGTTTCAGATCGGTTGGATGAGGGGAAGTGGGGTTTATATCACTCCGTGACTGTGCGTGACTATGCGTGACTCTATCTTTAAGGTAATATTTGGTGACAACAAGTCTGTGGACCAAGTTTCAGATTGGTTGGATGAGGGAAAAAGGGGGTTTACATCACTCCGTGACTGTGCGTGATTACGCGTGACTATGTGTGACTATCGTCAAATTAATATTTGACCGCAACAAGTCTATGGACAAAGTTTCATATCGATCGGATGAGGGGAAATGGGGTTTAAATCACTCCGTGACTGTGCGTGACTATGCGTGACTCTATCTTTAAGTTAATGTTTAGTGACAACAAGTCTGTGGACCAAGTTTCAGATTGGTTGGATGAGGGGAAATGGAGTTTAAATCACTCCGTGACTGTGCGTGACCATGCGTGACTCTATCTTTAAGTCAATATTTGGTGACAACAAGTCTGTGGACCAAGTTTAAGATTAATTGGATGAGGGGAACTGGGGTTTACATCACTCCGTGACTGTGCGTGACTATGCGTGACTATGTGTGACTATCTAAAAATTAACCTTTGGCCACAACAAGTCTATGGACAAAGTTTCAGATCGACCGGATGAGGGAAGTGAGGTTTTAATCTCTCCGTGACTGTGCGTGACTATTCGTGACTACTAAAATTAATCTGTAATCACAACAAGACTGCAGGTCAAGTTTCAGATCAATTGGATAGACAGAGAGTATAAGTTAAAAGAAAGAGTTTAAAAAAGGTAAATTTGGAATAAAAATTATAAATTGTTGTAATTCATTCCAGCTTAATTTTTGAAGAAATAAGGTACAATGATGCCACCAGCGTTAAATCGCTCGAAACTTTACATTTTTCTGGATATAATGAAATCTGTAGGGTCTGTTGTGGAGTCCTCTCAATCCATATGTGGCAATTTTGTTTATTAACAATTTTGCGATAAAACATCGTCTATAAGTTGCGCGAATCGATGACTGATTTCCAAAGTAAATTTGGGTAATTTGGTAGCGTTGTTCAAGCGTGAATCTATGCATGATGGTTTGCTGGGATCTCCTACAGCTGCTCATCTGCGAAATTAAATCAGACGTCGCTATTTAAGAAAACAATACAAAACCTAGATAAAAACGTCTGGAAAAAAGACGCATCAGATAGAGCAGCCTTGAGGGAATGAATAAGTTGGATATGGAAACTTTCGTGGAAGTCTTCTGCAACAACCTTATCGAAGTATAGCAGAACCAAAACGTGGAGGCTCTAAAAAGGCATGTGAGGCTTTCATGCCAAGACTATCTGGATTGTCCCTCCCACATTTAGGTCGAGTACTAACATTAATAAGTTCAGGAGTCACACAAAGTTTGAAGGGTTTCATTTACTATTATAGTGCTCCAGATATATAATAGTAAATATTTACTTTGTATGGGGAGTGCCACGCCCATTAGTTCAATTCGGCGCATTTTTTTCACAATTAATCACAGTGATAACTTATGTACTCACACCAAGTTTGAGAACTTTTATTGTCATAGTACTTTATATTCGATTTTAGTTCGTATTAAAAATTCACTTTGTATGGGAGTGCCACGTCCACATGATAAATATATCAAAACAATCTATATCCTATGTTACTTTCCATAGTCACACTAAGACGCTGTGAAAATTTCAAGGTATCCAAAGGTGTAGCCTGCTTTAAATTCAAACACAAACTTTCACTTTTTATACCCTATACCACTATGTGGTTTGGGTATAATGACTTTGTGCTGCTGTTTGTAACTACCAAAAATATTTGACCTAGACCCATCTTTTATTATACCGATCGAATCAGAATCACTATCTGATTCGATTTAACGATGTCCGTCCGTCCGTCTGTGTGTCCTTGTAATCAAACTGTCTTGTAATCAAACTGCAGGTCGCAAATATGAATATATTTTGATGAAATTTGGTATATCGGCCATAGGATGAAACTATTGAAATTGGTGAGAATCGGTCCATGTTCCGACCTAGCCCCCATACAAATGACCCCTATGAAATCGACATAAATTGCCATAAGATCCAAATTCTCATATAGATCTTAGTCAAATTGTATAAACCCAATTTGACTAAGATTTATTACATCCATTAATGAGTAGTCCAAAAATGATCCCTATGGGACAACTCTTAGTCATAGATCCCATATAGAGCTGCTTCCCGATCTTCATTTAAATCTACCAAAAAACAAAAATATTGCACTGATTCTTCTCAAATTTTGTTTGTATATATTTTTGCAAAATACAAGAGACTTTACCAAACATGGCCAGCATCGGTCCATTTTTGGGCCTAGTCCCCATATAGATATAGCATCCGATATGAACTTTTTCATATCTGCAGCCAAAAAAAATAAATAAAAAATCCCACTCAAATTTTGTTTATGCTTATTTTCTATATCCAGTTAGTTGAGTCTAAGAGATAAGGTCGCTAAACGCATGGTATAGGGTATCGTATAGTCGGTCTAGAGCAAATATAATTTTATTACTTGGATTGGATGAAATAATTTTTTATTTTTGTTTCTATTATTTTTAATAACAGCAATTTTAAAAATAGATAAAATTATTCTTCTAGCAATGAATTTGGTGTTTAAGAATTTTATATTAAATAATTATTATTAAATTTATATTAAAAACTTTACTATTATTTTCTCCAGCACTGTATATAAAAAGGGATATTATTAAAATCTTTAAAATTAAAATTGTAATATTTTTATGCAATTTAGCACAAAAGGTAATTTTTAAGATAAGGTACTTTTTTAGGAAAAGTCACTTTTTTAAAAAAAGTAAATTTTTACGGAAACGAACTCTTTTAAGAAAGGTAATTTTTTAAGAAAGGTGACATTTTTAAACAAAGTTACTTTTTAAGAAAAGGAGCACTTTCTTTTTTAAGAAAAATAACTATTTTAAGAAAATGTACTTTTTATAGTTAAGACTTTTTTTTTGAAAAGGTACTTTTTGAAGAGGAGGTAGTTGTTAAAGAAAAATAACTTTTCAAGAAAAGATACTCTTTTAAGAAAATGTATTTTTGAAAAAAAGGTACTTTTCTTATAAAGAATACCTTTTAAGCATATGTACATTTAAAGAAATGGTATGGAGTGGTGCAATAAAGAAAATCGCATCGCGGTGATTGCATTGTACAAATGCGGAAATAGCTTAAGTCAAGACAGGGTGAGAAGTGGTCGACCTCGCGTTATTCGTACGAGTGGAGCCATCAAAGCTGTACGGAGCGGATTCGCTGAAATCGCTTAAGAAAGCAAAAGATCATAGCTAGATATATGGATATGTCTTCCATTTTTAGGAAAATGAGCACTTTTACAAGAGTTACTTTTTTAAGAAAAATAACTATTTTAAGAGAATGTACTTTTTAAGAAAAATAACTTTATAATTTAGACTTTTTTTAGAAAAGGTACTTTTCGAAGAGGAGGTACTTATTAAAGAAAACGAACTTTTCAAGAAGAGATACTCTTTTAAGAAAAGGTACTTTTTGAAAAAAGGTACTTTTCTTATAAAGGGTAAATATACATTTAAAGAAATTGTAATTTTTTTAGAAGAGGAAAATTTTTAAACAAAGATTATTTTTTAAGAAAATGTACGTTTTTAGAAAAGGTACTTTTTAAGCAAAGTTACTTTTTAAGCAGAAGTACTTTTTATGAAATGCAGCATTTTTAAGAAGAGGTACCTTTTTAAGGAAAGGTACATTTAAACAAAACGTAATCTCTTACGAAAAGGCACTCTCTATAGCCAAACTATATGTACTACATGGAGTGAAAAGTACGTGGCCTCACATAGAAATGGCGTGATAAGTGATAAAGATATCAACAGAGTGAGTTCGGCATATATTAAATGATCTTTTAATTATGAAAAAGCTTTCTGCTCGATGGGTACCGCGATTTTTAACAGCTGAAAAAAAAACGGAAAAGTGTTCATAATTCGAAGTATGCTTTAGAGATGTTTGAAGCAGAGCTCCGAAATCTTCGCTCGAATTCGAGTAGAGAGTGAAACTTGCTCGAATTCGCTCGCGAGGACTCTTGCGAGTGAAAAAAAAAAAAAAAATTCGAGTATACTCTATTTTTCTATGCCACTCGAATAAGAGCGCATATGCTTTGTTCGAATTCGAGTGCGAGTAAAATACGCTCGAAATCGAGCAGATTATACTCTTGCCGAGTACTCTAGTCTTTATTTTTTTTATAGTTTTATTTTATGAAATATAATTATGTGTATGTATGAATGAATGAATGTATGTAATTATGTATGTTTGTATGTAGTTCTTTGAAGTTAAATACACAGCTACATAGCACTCGGTTAGAATTTAGCAATCGTAATTAATGATAGTGGGAATTGTGTTTCTTTTTAGGTTTTTTAATATTTTATATTTTTCAAAATTTAATATTTTTAAGTAGTTCATTATTTAATTTTAGTATTAAAATATTGTCGAGTGTTTCTTTTGTAAGGCTGGTTCGTGTTGATGTTACTATTAATGCCAATGCGCTAAATGCTCGCTCTACAGAGACTTGTGTAGCCGGGACTCCGGCCTTCTCAGTCCTCCCGTTGGAGTTACTATATTTGCTACTACACACACACACAGACACACACACACACACACACACACACACACACACACACACACACACACGCACCACACACACACACGCACACACACACACACACACACAAACACACACACACACAAACACACACACACACACACACATAGCCTAAGGACGAATAAAAGGGGTCGAATATTACTCGAGGCTTTTTCGAATAGCGAGCTGGTACTGGCAAACGAGGGATGTGTACATACATTTAGAGCACGAGGAACAGGATCGATAGTAGATCTTACCTTTGTAAGTAGCACTTTAAAAAGGAACCTATTATGGCGAGTAAGTGAGCAGTACACACACAGCGATCATCAGGCAATCTTTATAACGGATAAACCCGAGAAGAGCACAAATACGAGCGGACGAGGGAACGGGGTTTCTAGAGGATGAGCATCAAAGAAAGTAGATGAAGCTTGTTTTAATGAAACTTTCGCTCTAGGGCAAGACCCCCAGGGTAATGCAACTGAAATGGCAACCGAGATCGTTGGGAGAATTACACGAGCTTGTGACGTATCCATGCCACGTAGAAGATTATCTCCAAATCACCCGCCAAACTACAGGTGGAACGAAGAGATAAGGGAAAGGAGATCAGAGTGTTTAAGAGCCAGGAGGAGAAGTCAACGCGGTAGGGGTAGGCCTGACTTTGAAGAGAGGCAACTAGAATACCAAAGAGCAAGAGCAGAACTTAAACAGGCAATACGGAAAAGTAAACGGAAGTGTTTTGAACAAATATGTTTAGAAGCGGATACAGACCCATGGGGAGAGGCATATAGGGTAGTTAGCGCTCGGTTGAAGGGCGGTAAATCCCCACAACTTCAATGCCCCGTCCTGCTGCACCATATTGTGTCATCATTGTTTCCACAACATGAGGAAATCCCATTCCACATTTCCAACAGTGAACAAGTTAACGACTTTCCACCCGTAACATCGGACGAAGTCCTTGGAATTATTAAGAAAATCGGAGACCATAAAACACCGGG
Organism: Cordilura impudica; assembly: GCA_963682025.1. Classification (NCBI taxonomy): domain Eukaryota; kingdom Metazoa; phylum Arthropoda; class Insecta; order Diptera; family Scathophagidae; genus Cordilura; species Cordilura impudica. The sequence continues at coordinate 55,609,609 of OY821517.1, forward strand.
GCCAGACGGTATACCAAATAAAGCCCTGAAGCTCGCAGTCAGGAAGAGAACCAATATATTTGTTGAAGTTTTCAACCGATGCCTCATTGGAGGTTCTTTTCCTGAACCATGGAAAAAACAGAGTCTGTTGCTACTCCCGAAACCTGATAAACGCCCAGGTGATCCATCGTCGTATCGGCCCATCTGCTTACTTGACACCATGGGCAAGATGCTGGAAAAAGTCATATATAACAGACTTCTACCTGCGGCAGAGAGCTCAGAGGGTCTATCCGAGAGACAGTTCGGTTTTAGAAGAGCAAGGTCGACGGTTGATGCTATCAAGATGGTAACTAATATAGCTAAAACCGCCATACAAGCAAAGGGAGCCGGAAGAAAATATTGTGCAATAATTACACTGGATGTCAAAAAACGTTTAATTGTGCAAATTGGAACCACACAATGATCACGTTAGATGGGCTAGGTGTGCCAAGATACCTAGTTAGGATAATCTCTAGTTATTTTTCTAACAGGTCGCTATGCTATAATACTGAAGATGGACAGAAAAGTTATAAGATCACTGCTGGAGTATCACAGGGGTCAGTACTGGGCCCACTTCTATGGAACCTAATGTACAAAGGAGTTTTAGCGGTTAAAGTGCCAGATGGCACGACGGTGATCAGTTTCGCGGACGATATTGCCGTAGTTGTAACTGCCAGATATATCGATGAAGTGGAAATCTATGCAAATGAGGCAGCGAATTCTATCAGGCTGTGGCTGAATAACGCGGGACTCCAGTTGGCGGAGCAAAAGACCAAAAAGCGGGTATAGGAAAACGGAATCTATCAAGATTAAGGTTGGACATCACGAGGTAACATCCAGAGGAGAGCTGAAGTACCTTGGAGTGATGATTGATACCCGACTAAAATTCAATGCACATTTAAAGTACGCTTGCGAACAAGCATCAAGAGTGAGGGCGGCGCTAGCACGAATGATGCCAAATGTTGGAGGGCCAAGGCAGAGTAAAAGGTTCTTAATATCAAGTGTTATTAAGTCAATTCTGCTGTACGCAGCACCTGTGTGGTCACCTGCACTAAGTACCAGCTCTCGTAAACTAATGACGTCGGTGTATAGGCTGAGTGCTCTTCGAGTTAGTAGTGCGTACCGAACTACATCAGATGATGCGGCATGTGTAATAGCGGGAATGATTCCGGTTGAAGCTCGGAGACTGTACGACTCGAAAGGGAATAATACAATTGTTTCAAAACCCGAAATACATAGGGCGGAGCGCGAAATAACAATGCGTCAATGGCAGACTAGATGGGAGCAGAGCCTTAACGGCCGTTGGACATTCCAAATTATACCAATCATACAAAGATGGATAAATAGACGTCATGGAGAAGTGAACTACCTCCTTACCCAATATTTAAGCGGCCATGGCTGTTACAGAAAGTACCTGAACAGATTTGGACATGATGATTCCCCAATGTGCCCTGGGTGTCCAGGGGAGATAGAGGACGTGGAACATATAATATTTACATGCCCGAGATTCCGCAACGAGCGTGTGCAATTGGAGCAAGATATAGGCAGTCAGATGAGAAAGGAGAATATTCTAGAGACTTTATTAAGATCCGAGGAAAATTGGAGCAGGTTGACTGACTACATAAAAGTTCTGCATGACACATTGAGGGCAGAGGAGCTTAAACGAAAATAAATTAGGGAAGCAAATGTGGTGATTAGCTAAGGCTATACTGCCCTGCGACGTTATACCTTAACAGGCAGTCCCGCAGGGAAAGAGGATGAAGAGGGGGGTGGTTTTAGTCGGTAAGAATCCGACATATCCCAATTTGGATTGCTCGGGAATCTTATGCAAGATTTCCACCTCCCGGACACAAAAAAAAAAACACACACACACACACACACGCACACACACATACACCCACATACATACACACACACACACACACACACACAAACATACACACACGCACACACACACACACACACGCACACACTCACACTCACACACACACGCACACACAAATCGGCAAAAACATAACTAAATTCTTGAAACTGCAAAATTTTCATTCATTACATACATACCTGCAATTTATATTTTTCCACTCGATTTCACTCTTAAGAGTAAACTCTCACTCTATTTCGAAGATTTTTACTCCCACTCTTAATTTTTAAAAAGGAATACTCGCGAGTACTCCCACATAAAATAAACGAGTGGAGAGTAATCTTTTTCTAACACTCGTACTCTTAGAGTACTCTACTTCGCGAGTATTTATCACTCGCGAGTAAAATCGAGTAAATCTGAGCTCTGGTTTGAAGTAAATTCAACTGAATTTATAAGTCGAATTATAACAATGGATGAGACTTGGATTCATTATTATACCTGGAGTCCAATATAAAATATGCGGAATGGTTACAAGCGTGCGAGAGCCGACCAAAGCAGAAAAAGGTTCAACAATCGACTGGAAGGGTTATGACCAGTGATTTTTGGAATGTACTTGGTACAATATTTACTAATTATTGGGAGAAAAGGAAAAACAATAACTGCCAAGTACTATGTTGAGTTATTGGGCAGATTGGATGAAGAAATTAAGAAAAAACGACCGCACTTAAATAGGAAAAAATCTTGTATCATCATGGCAATGCACTGGCGCATTCATCTGCTTTGGCTTCAGAAAAATTGTCTACATTACGAATTACTTCCTCACCCCCCATATTCTCCAGATCTGACCCCCAGCGATTAAAATTTGTTCCCAATCTTGAAAATATGGCTCCAGGGAAAGATATTTTCCACAAATGAAGAAGTCATATCAGAGACGGAAGCCAATTTTGAAGAGTTTGACAAATCTTATTTTTTCAAGTGTATCAAGATGTTAGAGGATCGTTCGAGGAAGTGCATTTCACTTAACGGAGGTTATATTGAGGAATAACATTGATTTCAAATCCAAAAACTGTTTTTTTATTGCTAGGTCACGGAGTTTTCACTCCATGTAGTATACATGTAATTTAAAAAAAATTCAAAACATACAATCTCTAAGCTATTCCATTCCCAATATAGAGCATGTGATAATGAACCTTGACCTTTACAACTAAACTATTGCAGTACATTTTAAATGAGATCTTGATTGGTGATTTACTTTTATTTGTAGATGAACGCAATTATGCTAAAACGCTACAGGGAGTTAAATTTTTTGTTTTCATTTTTCGAAACGTCAAATTTATCAAATCTAAAGAGAGTGAATTGTAAAAAGCATATTTTTGTTGTTGTTTTAAATAAACATTTTCTGACTTTCTAAGATTTTTTCATTTATGGGGTTTTAAGATTCTATTTATGATCTTGAACTTGAGACTTAAAAAAAAAATTGTTTATTTAATATAGTTTTACAACAAGCGACCCCAAACATTGTACGATACAATGTGCAGTCAATTCCTATGTTACAGCTCCCCTACATAACAAAACAGAAATATGCATTGTACTACTGTACTTGGTAACTTTATGTTATGGACTATCATCTCAAACAGCATCCTTTAATAGTTAAAATAACACATACAAACATTACCGAAAGTTCAATAAACTCAGGAGCCCAGATAGATATCTACTTGTAGAGTAACTGAATGGAATAATGATAATTAAATTGCACAAACACTTAAAGTTCCAACTAATCATGGACTGTTGGAATTAAAAGCAAAGAATAGAATAATGCAAGACATCCTGCCATCTAAAGACAAGTTAATATTTGTAATTGAACGAACTAAGAGTACACACAATAACTACAACTACTACGTAGTTGTTGAAGGAACAAAAACGGCAATAACAAAGTTTCCACACATGAAGAAATTCAACAAAGCCAAACAAGAGTTTGTCTAAAGTTCAAAAAACTCTCCAACGTAGAGTTCGAACAGCAACAACATATAAACTGCAATTGTTTTTTACTTTGTTTTTTTGTATACAAGTATCAAATTGAAGGGATTTCCCCCCACAGCATCTATCCAGTGCATATTATACTCCTCGTATATAGTTAAACTAACACTTTGTATAGAAAAGTAAACTACAAGAGTACACTTGGATGAACTAAAGCGAAAACATGAAGAAAATAAATAAACATTAGCGCAGCAACAACAATGTAAAGGAATGAAAAAAAAGGAGCGCCTTGTTTTTATTATAGTTTATAGTTTTCTTAGGAATTATGAAAAAAAAAAAAAATTAAAATGAGACATAACAAAGAAAAGAACCCCCTCAATATAAAATTGCTCAATATTCTTGGTATTTGAAAATTTATAAAAAAAAAAAAGAATTCGTTATAAATAAATACAAAACAACAAACCTTATGTTAACTTTATATGGATGGACGCACGAGATGAAGTGATTAGAAAATGATTTCATAAATTGAATCGCATGGATCAACCATCACATCAACAAGAAGAATTGTATGTAAATTACGAAATGTTATCGTTATCTTAATAGCATCCCTCCCTATATCATACAGTGAAGCTGAAATCTGTGGTGATAAATTAGCCGTAAAACTAGCCTTAAACTGTTGGCTGGAAGATTGTTAAGATTAAGTTTTAATGAAGCAAACATAAAAAGAACTCAATAAAATTTTACAAAGAATTCACTTAAAAAATAGAAGGAAACATGTAAGAGTGCACTGCAACTACCTAAAGGCTGGGTTACTCTGTATCTGGGTTGAGTATAGTGTTGTTATTTTGGAACTCTTCGCATTTTTTTTTTTTGTGCTTTTCAGCTCACTGTACCCGCTAGCTGTTTTCAAGCTAGCCGTATTCACTTTGTTTCTGAGTATTTTTCACAGTGCTTTTAGTGCTGGCACAACAATGAATTTCTGAAGAACCAACTTTCTTGAACGAACAATTTAAAAAATTTTATTGAATCCTTTTCTCGACCTAAATTTGTGAATGCTTCCTTAACCATGATGAATTTGTTTAAAAATATAATTGTTAACAGATTGTCTTTAAATTCAGCATATAAAATACGGTCTTAAATTTGAAAATGCCTATTGTTCAAATTTTAAATTACCATCAAATAAAGCGCTATTCGCGATAGATTTAGCGCTTTTCGACGATCCAAAAAGAGCATTTTTTTTTCATTTAGCGCCTTTTATTATAAATCTCTAAGTTGGCGCTTTCCGTTTTTCCTTTTAAGCGCTTTTCAACCAAATTTCACGCTTTAATTTTATCAAATATGCAAATCAGTGAAACGATTAACAAGCAGGATAGTTGTACATACGGAAAATTTTTATTTTAAGAAGGATGAGATCGATAGTTTTGAAAATGGCCGTTTTTACAGTAATATTGAAGAATCGGAAACAAGTATCAAACAAGATATTCCATCGAGCTCGGCTCAATGTAAACAAGTCACCGGGACCGGATGACATATCAGCAATTGTACTGAAACAGTATTCATCGACGATATTGCGTCCATTGGCAAACATTTTTAAGGCTTCGTACCGTATGGGTACCTCTCCATCGTATTGGAAGATTGACCAACAACCCTGAAAATTACAGCCCAATTGCAATTTGCTCTGCGCTTTCAAAGGTAATGGAGAGCATGGTGAATTACTATCTTGTGAACTACCTACAGACCACCTTGTAGCTTATCAACAGGTAGTATGGCTTTCGGAGAAGTCGTTCTACGGGTGACCTTTCACCGATTCGGTGGAAGTAAGGTTGTTGCTCTGGATTTTTCCAAGGCTTTCGATCGGGTATGGCACAGCACACTCTTGTGAACACTAATTGCTTTTGGTGCTGCTAATGATTTGTCTCGATTTCTCTCGAGTTTTCTCAGAGATCGTAATATACGTGTTGTTTTAGGTGGGGTCTCATCCAAAGAGTTTCAGTCAAACGCACGGGTACCGCAAGGTTTTGTTCTTTCTCCTTCAGTTTTTCAATGACATTCTATGTCAAACTTCCAATCATATCTACTCTTTTGCAGATGATAACAATATTTGTCATTCACATTCATTCGGTCCAAGGCCAAGCCTTCGGGAGTTTGGGGGCATGAGGCAATATATGAATGACACACATAATCAAGATCTCTTGACAATCCCTGAGTTGGGTCGAGTGAACACGGTCGATTTTAATGTTCAAAAGATCCAATGTTGTTTATTGACCTGTAGAGGGGCCATGGAGTCATCAATGTCATCTGTATTCATGGGTGGTGTAGATGTTGACGAATCAGACGTTCTTGATGTTCTGGGCATGAAAATTCAGTGAGTGCCTTTAAAGTGCCTAGGTTTCCTAAATCGGTGTAAGAAATACTTCACCCCATCTGATCTCCTTACTATTTATACCACCTATATCCGATGAAAAATGGAATATAACTTCCATATATGGGCAGGGGCATCACAGTTTATTTTGAAGCTTCTGGACCGCGTGCAAAGAGGGCGTTGGTGCTTATCAATGACAGTAGGGTGACCAACTCTATTGACACATTGGAGCATCGTCGGAGTGTTAGTTATGTTACACTGTATTACAGCTATTGCAATGTGGAATAAACTTCCCGCTGAGGTATTTCCTGTCACTTACAATTTAGATAAAATACTACTCCCTCCTTCCTCCTACCCATAACATACATATTTTCCTGATATCAGCACAGTTCACTGCATTAATAGGGGACATCCCCTGAGTGAGAAAAAAAGTTAAATTTTTATAAAATTTTATTAATTTTATAAAAGAATATTAAAATGGTGAAAAAGAAATTGATAGTATGAAAATTTTCTTAAATAAGAAAAAGTTTAGCTATGAAGTCGAACGAGAGACAATACATAATTCCGTTAATTCTTTAATCCATATTAAATAAGGTCAAAAAATGTAAAATTAAAACCAAAATTTCTTAAATTGGGTGTTTTTTTTAGAAGTTCACAACTTTTGTGTTGGAAACACTGCTTTATTTGACAACCGATTTAACAGCTAAGAGTTCCTATCTGTTTAGTTTGGTTTGCCATTTCATCATGGACATACACGAGGCAACGCTTGCAAATTATTGAAATTTTCTATCAAAGTAATGGTTCTGTTCGTCAGACTTATCGTGCACTTCGTCCATTTTATGGTAGTCTTAATCGTCCATCAGAGCGGCTAATTCGTATAACTATGGATCATTTTTTCTCTATGTTTACTCCTAACTATAAGTTGCTTTCTTAAGATGCCAAACAGTGCGCATCGAATGAGCTGTAGCCGCTGTACAGCAAAGCATTGAAACAGACTCACATCGATCAATTCAGCGCCGCTCTTAGCAAATGTGTCCATCCAGTTTATGAAGATTTTATGAAAGGATCTTGGTTTACGAGCTTTTAAGATTCAACTTGTGCAAGAATTAAAGACAAACGACCATAGTATGCCTCGCCAATTCGCTGAAGTACAAATACAATGAGCTGAAGTACAAATACATCAAAAAACTTTAAATGCGTTTTACTCGAAACTATGGTTTGCAAATCGGTGACGAACTATAATTCAAAAACTAGTGCATGGATTTTGATGAAAATTTGACAGTTGATTAATACCAATAGTCTTTGATCGAAGGATTTGCGTTTTTGTTCAAAATTAGATTTTTTTTTACCAATAAATTAGTGTTTTTTGGCTGTAAATCTGGATGTAACCTGTTGAAGCCGACATTTTGTTTAATTTTCAAAAAACTTCGATTTATTACTAAACTAATGAGTTTTTTTGGTTTATTAATTTAAGATGATTCAGTGAGATGTTCTGATGGCCTCCACGAAGCACTACTTACGGAAGGGATCGAGTTGAAACATGGCATAAAAAATCTTGTTATTCAGTTTTATAAAATAAACTTTGTCAAAAAAAAAAAAACATAAAAACACAAAAACTATTTTTTTTACTTATCTGACTGCATTTCATCCGTTAAGAATGTTATTCATTTTGAAATAATTAGATAAACGAAAATCTGGACCCCAAAAAATTTTTCATCCTTATAACAAGAAGAGTTTATATAGCGATGTCCGTCTGGGGAAATCACGTTCACGCCCTCAATAGGTCAGCTGGGTTACTCACTTTTAGTGAAAATAATTAATTGACGTCCTCAGCAGGTTGCTATTTAAAATCATTAAAATCGCTTCAATAGGTCCCGAGATTTCAATGAAAATATAAAATAAAACTTGAAAAAAAAATCATTTTTCTATGTTGTTCTTGTTTTTGTTGTTATCAAAAATTTTGTTTAGCTTTAATAGTTATTTTTGTTGTGGTCGTTGTGTTTGTAGCATTTGCTTCATGAATGTGTATGCATCATTATACTCCACACGTCCAGACGCCCAAGACGTGTGGCTTAAAACCGGCTTGTAGCTTGTTGGAGCCGCCGCCGAAGTAGTCGGCAGAGTTCATTTAATATTTACTTGCTGAATTGGTCATCTATAAATTAAATCATTGGAATTAAAAATACTGCTTTTCTGAAGCTTGGACGATTATATGTTTTTTTTTTATTGTAGTACGGTATAGCCGACTTCTTTTTTCGTTTACGCATGAAAATGGAAAGACTACAGTGTATTTAACCTCTAAATTCTCATACCACTTAAATTTAAAATTAATTGCTTTTCTTTTTTGACCAGTATTTATTATAATTTATTATTTTTCGCTTTTTTATAATAGTAGTGATGTTTTTTTTTTAACAGAAAGAATTAATTTCTATCTGGAAAATGTATTGCACTGATTTCGGATTGTTATACAGTGTTATAGGCAACTAATACAATTTTTCTGATAGAAGTTAATTCTTTCTTTGAAAATGAATAAGAAATTATTATAAATACTGGTCAAAAAAGAAAAGCAACAACTTTATATTTAAAGATTAAGTAACTGTATTGAGAAGGTAACCGTACCCAACATTGGTTATAATTATCGAGTTTAAGCCATTTGATACTCTTAGACCCAAATTTTGAGATATCAGTTAAACCTAGTTTTGTTAAACCCAGAATTTATTCATCAATTCCTTTATGAATTTGGACATTTCTGAAAAAAATAATTCTCGGTTTAACTAAACTAGGTTTAACTGACATCTCAAAAACTGGGCCTTACTCAATTTTTGTTTTAAAAGTTTACCCTTTTTATGCGTTTCACAAAGCTCACGGTGCTTTTCTTCTCCCAAGAACACTTGTTAAGCGGTAATCTTGCACTATCCTTCATAATGGTCTTCGAGGAATTCGCGATAACTTAGATAATTTAAAGAACTACGAGGGCGGATCAATAAGTCCGTGACTTTTAGAATGAAACACAGTATCTCCATATAATCTCCTTTTAGCTTAATATAATTAGTCCAACGTTTCTCCAATTTCTGTATTCCTTCCAAGAAATAGGCATTTTTGATCAATAATTTCATCGTTGGAGCTAAATCTCTTTCCACCGAGCCATTTCTTTAGGTTTGGAAATAGGAAATAGTCACTGGGGGCTAAATCCTTTGAAGTTGTCACACGATTACGATTGATAGCAAACGCGGCACCCATCTTGCAGACAGCTTTCTTACACCAAACCGTACATTTAAAATCGAAACCACACTGCCATATGATATGCCTATGGCATCAACAATCTCACGCAGTTTTACTCTTCGATCGGCCAACACCATATCGTGGATTTTTTCGACATTTTCAGGTGTATTGACCTCAATTGGCCGTCCAGAACGTTCAGCGTCATTTGTATTTGTGTGACCACAACGAAAGTCAGTAAACCACTCTTTTAACCATTGAAATCGATGGTGCAGAGTCCCCATAGTATTTATCAAGCCTTTCCGTGGTTTGATTGACTTGCTCAAAATTTTACAGTAGTCTATTAACAGGTGGTACTTGATGGGAGCAGTGTTGCATTTCATATAACTACGAGGGAAGTTCGAAAAGTCACGGACTTATTGATCCGCCCTTGTATTCAAACACAGCCAGCACATGTTTGCTGGGGCAGCCGAATTTGCCTCAGAATCGCTTTCTGGGTCGATTTAGCGATGTCCGTCCGTCCGTCCATGTAAACATTGAATCAATCAAATTAAGGTCGAAAATATTAATATGTTATATATTATATGTATATGAAATTGTAAGGTACCTTCAAAGAACACTGTCAACAACTGAGAAAAAAAACTTGAACTCGAGATTGAATATTGTGAAATATTTAACATCAAAAAACTTTATGATACATATCTCCACCATGATAAATATAACTCGATCAATCATGCTTTCAAAAATCGACTTCGCTCTACCCATTTATGGGTGGTGCGCCCTTTCCCATATAAAATTGATCCAGGGTCCGTATCACGCAGCGGTCCGTCGCAGCATTGGTGCTTTCCCTACTAGCCCCACTATTAACATTTTGGCAGAAGCTGGCATGCTCTCTATAAAAGATCGGGCCATGCACTTAACATACAAACTGATACCAAAACTTTTCATAAATTGTAACCGAATTTTATATCAAGAGGTCAAAAAAGTTCAAAAATGTATACGGATTCCTAGACGGGAATCTACCATTACTAAATGCATAAAATTCTCTAGAAATCTTAATCTTCAAATTCAACCTATACTTATTAAGCAGCAATCCGAACCTCCATGGCTGACAGGTGAAAAATCGTTCATTCTATCGTTAGTAGACTTGCCTAAAACCTCAACCTCGGCAACAATTTATAAACAAATGTTTAACTACATCGCAGAAAGATATTTAGACACCGGTTGGACGTTTCTTTACACCGATGGGTCTAAATCAAGTGATTTTACAACATTCGCAACAGTAACTCAAAACGGCAGTCTTATATCCACTGGCTTCATTGATAACAACTGTTCGAATTTTACAGCTGAAGCTTTAGCTATACTTTTTGCAATCAAATTCGCCTCACAAAACGATTCAAAATTTATAATTTGCTCCGACAGTCTATCATCAATACTTGCCATCAAAAACACTCAATTTGATTCACCAATAATTAATGAAATCAGAAATATATTTATTCAAAATTTGGAAAAAATTAAAATAATGTGGGTACCGTCGCACGTCGGTATTACTGGCAACGAATATGCTGACTCAGCTGCTGATGAAGCTAAACGACGACCATTACTCAATTATCCGACTTGGGAAGGTCGCGATATTTTAAACACCATTTTAAATTTTTTGATGTCTGATAAAACCCGAAATTGGCCCAATTATCAACACAGGTACGAAAATATAAATCCAATGGGGAAAAAACCATCATACCCAAGAAACTGCACCAGGAGAGAAACAACTACATTTGTTCGGCTTAGAATTGGTCACTGTAAGTTTTCACATGAACATCTGTACAATGGGGCTACTACACCTATTTGCTCTACCTGCAACAAACAACTTAATGTCACCCACATCCTTGACGAATGCACAACATACAACACATCCAGAGCACACCTATTCGGAACAAATATACCAACAGATCTTCTCAAAAACACATGTGATAAAAATATCAAATTATTATACAAATTCATATCTGAAAATTATTTACAAAATCTTATTTAAAACGTCTTTATAACCTATTCGGAGTCGAAAGCCTCAGTTGCTAGTGCTCCTTAAAATACAAATGACCAATATGAAATCGATCTGACAAAAAGCACAAATATTGCATATATTTCACTCAAATTTAGTCTATATATGATTTTGTAACAAATAAGTATGGTTGTGATCGGTCCATTTGTCGACCTAATCCTCATATAATCCTCAACAAACACATAATAATTTGTTTAATCCTTAAATTTTTTATTTTTTTAATGCTTATTTTCTAATCCAATAAGTTGAACTTAAGACCCTTCTCTAAACTCATGGTATAGGGCAGGGGTAGGCAACCTGCTGTTCGCCAGCCACATGCTGCTCTTCGGATGTGAAGCTGCGGCTCCTTAGTTTCATACGCAAATATTATATTTTTTTTATAAAAACGAAAAAATTAAAAATCATTCCGAATCGACTAATGAGGATTAGGCACCGATTCTAAATCTCAGCCACTTGTACTCGCTTTTCACCGCACTCCTCCCCCGTTACATGCGTCGTCACTGTCATCAGTCCGTCGGAAGCTCTCGAATGAGGCCGGCGTCGGATGGCTATGTTTTCCCAAGGTCCAAAAGCAGAACTTCCAGGATTACTACCGCTCTCGGGACAGACTAAAGGGGAAAATATAGCGAATGCCGTGGAAGACAATAAGATCGATTTAAATAATATCGTTTCAATAGCAACTGATGGAGCCAGATGTATGACAGGAAAAAATAAAGGGCCAGCAACGATTCTTCAGAGCAAAATAAACCACGAAATTCTTACGTTTCACTGCGTAATACACCAGTAATTGGCAATCAAGATTGGTAACAACATATTTTCAAAAGCACTCTACCATCGTCAGTTTAAAGAATTCTTAAACTAAATGGAGACTCAGTATTTAGACCTACTTCTTCACATTAAAGTACGATGGCTTTCCAAATGTAAGGTGTTGAAACTTTTTGCTTTGTGCTTGAATGAAATAAATACATTCCTAAATGAAGAATACATTAATCACTCTGAATTAGAGAACGACAAATGGTTGCAGAAATTTTACTTTATGGTGGAATCCAAAACTGCAAGGAAAGGGAAACCCAGCTTATGTTTTGGTAGAAGATTTGGTTTGTTTTGAAGAGGAATTAATTCTTTTTACAGAAGATAAACAGAGCGGTAAATTACTTCATTTGCAACTTCTAAAGCAATATCGCGATAAAACCAGTGCAACTGTTGACACGAATTACTTCAGCACAGTTATAAAAAGAATTAAAGATGAACTAGCTGACAGATTTGAGCAATTCCAAACCAACAAAACCACTCTAGCATTCATAGTAAATCCTTTCAACACAAATAGTAACGAAATCCACATTGAGCCATATGGAATTGTTACTGGATCTATAGAAATGCAATTGATCGATTTAAAAAGTAAAGCTTTGTGGAGTGGAAAATTTAGAGTTGAAAAGCAATTTGAAAGAGTTGGAGGCCGAGAAATGTATGTATGAGTACATACCGCAACAAAAGTGGATAGCTTTAAAAGAAATGCCGCATATTGTGGCACTTATGTTCGACGCATGGAATAGTCTTCCAGATTGCTGTGAAGAAGTTGGCATATTGAGTGCTGACTATGTGAGCAAGTTTACTCTTGCATAAATATAATTAAAAATAAAGTAAGAACCAAACTAACAAATGGAAATTTAGAGTCGTGTTTGAAACTTAAAACAACAAGTTATGAGCCAAATTCATCCAAACTTTCTAAAACCATGCAAAACTAACGCTCCCACTGAATTTGTTTGGTACTTATATATATAATATTAATAGGCTAGGCGATTTCTTTTGACTGATGTTTTGTTCTACCGTTTTATCCCGATTTTGACCAAACGTATCTTATTTGAAAGGTATTTCTTTTTAGCCGTTTTGCAGATTTACAGATTTTTAAATTTTTTCCTTTATTGTGAGTAAATTGCATTTAAAGTTGCTACTAACACATACATAAAATTATACAATGCTATGTGTGTGTTTATTAAATTTGTTAATGTGTTTGTAATAAAATGAGCTTGTTTTTTATGTTGATTTGTGAATTGGCTATAATTGATTGGCATACTTTTAGGGTCTTTATTTAATGAAAAAATAAAATTTTCTAGAATTTGCGCTCGAATTTCGAGGGCTGGAATCTGCTAGTATGAATAAATAGATATTTTTCTTATGAATTAGTTTTTTTTATCAAAAAACTTTATGCGAGTACTATTTATTAGAGATGTGATGGATATCCGGCAACTATCCGGTTTGCCGGATATCCGGCCTAAGTTTACTATTCGGCCGGATATCGGATAATAAGCTACTATCCGGTATCTGGCCGGCCGGATATTTTCTTAGAATTATTTTAAGCAAATAAATTTGTATTAACAATAAAATAGCTTTTATTTAAAGGTAAAAAAGTAACAAAAAATTACAAATTATCTTTCAAAAACTTAAAATACGTTTTGAGATATTCACTTTACTGAAAAATTTATGTTTAAACTAAAAACTTAAAAAACGTCCAATTAATACAACGATTGACATTAATACTCAAAATTAAGAAGAGGTAGATTATGGTGAATAAAAACTAAATTTTCAGCGTTCGCAGACAATAGACGATTTCGGTTGTTTTCGTAAACCAAGCCAGCTTCCGAAAAAAGTCTTTCGCTATAAACGCTGCTGCAAGGAGCTGAAAGGAACGTTTTAGTAAGAGACGTTAAAATTGGGTATTTTTTGGAGTTAAACGACCACCAAGCGTAAGGATCCTGATTGCGATCAATTCGAACTTCCTTCAAGAAGAATTCAATCTCGGTAGCAATTTGGTTCTTCTCATGATCGCTAGACTGAATGTTGTTTTCATCTGCCACTTCATTAAAACAATCCCAAAATGTTTCGTGAGATTCACGAGCTACATTTGAATCAGTTTCATTTAATCGTAACTGTTTAGGTCTAGTTGAAGACGTCGATGAACAACTACTGATGGAAGACGTGTCGCAAGTCATTCTTAAGTGTTCCAATAAAATAGTCTGTCGAGCTCTTTCAGCTTCAACTTTTCCCAAAAAGTTAGCCTTAAATCTGGGATCCAGAAAAGTTGCAATAAGGTATTTTGGATCTTCACTTAAGGAAATAAAACGAGATGTCAATTGCGCTTTTAAGGAGCCTCTCATATTAAGTAAATCCGCTGTTCGTCGTATAGTTTCGTCCTTGTCTAAGAATTTTTTTAATGCAGCTACATGCGGTATAACTTCAGATATGCAGGAGAGGCCAGCACTTGTAATTTTAGTTATTTCTTCAAACGGCTTCAAAAGTTGTACACACTGCTCCATCAAACACCACCGACGAGTTGTTAGATTAGTAAGTGTGTCGTTTTCAGACACATAAAGGGAGATAACACGTTTTTGTTCCAATAAGCGTTCCATCATATAGAAAGTGGAATTCCACCTCATGTTTATATCTTGCACCAATTGATGCTCTGGTAAACATAGTTCTTTTTGAAGCACCAGCAATTTTTCTTTTGCTAAACCTGAATGATTGAAGTGAGTTACGATACGTCTACCTTTGGCAATCAAGTCCATTACTTCAGGTTGTACCTTTAAAGACTCAAGCACAACCCTCTGAAGCGAATGAATGAAACACCTGGCGGAATTATACTCCGCCATTCGAACGCCTTTGACCATGTTTGCGCCACTGTCATGAACAATAACATGTATTTTGCTTTGTTCAATATCCCAGCGAGATGTAATACTATTGAGTTCATTTGCTATGTTTTCTCCTGTATGAGATCCTGAAAACGGTTTCATAGCTAGAACTCCGTGTTGAAGTTTAAATTCTGCAGAAAGCCAATGAGCTGTGAAACTCAGAAAGCTGGAGTTATTGCGCAAACACGTCCACATGTCAGAAGTGACAGAAACTGCGACAGCACTTGAAATTCTTGTTTGGATTTTTTTGAAAATTCGGTTGTAAATATCGGGAATTATTTTTTGGGTCATAAAGGCTCGGCTTGGCAATTCATAGCGTGGTAAAGCTTGCTTAAGTAATCTTGCGAATCCAACTCTTTCAACGACACAAAGTGGCTCATTATCCAGTGCAATCATTTCTGCTATGAGATAATGGTATTTTTTCGCAGTTGCATTATTTATGTCCCAAAGCAGTTTTCTATCGAACGCCTCTGACAAAGTCTGTTGCCTTGTAGAAGAGGAACTTGTACAAGCGTTGACAGGCTCCGCAAGCGACGTAGCTGCGTCGTTTATTTTATCTTTATTCAAATTCATGAATTTTTCTGGGTGCTTTAATTTCAAATGATTGCTCATAGCAGATGTGCCTGGGGGAAGATTTAAAATTAATAAGTATATGATTCGAAACTTGTAGGTTGTATTATTAAATAGGCTGCAAAAAAAACATTACTCTTACGCACCTGCTTTTTTTCCTTCACCACCACGAGAAATTGGTAGTTTGCACAATAAACAAATAGCAAACTTATTATTTTCACTTTTAATTTCAAAATATTGCCAAATAGCCGATTTTCTTATCATTGAAGACATGTTCTCTGCTCTTTTCGTACAAATTATGAAGTAAAATAATTGAAACAATCAGCTGTTGATTTTCAGTAATGCCAGATTTTAATTTGTTGATTTTCAGTATTGCCAGACTGCAGTACGTTATTTTCCAAAGATAACTAACATCGCTCCACCCGTTTATTGTCGTTTACCCGGGGGTTACACGTTCAACTAGTTGCCTTCAACTCCGAATTTTCCACTAATACACTTACACATTTTAAAGTTTAAAGGCGGTTGCTTGCGATTTTCTCTTTCAACCAGCGTTTCAACCAGTTGACCAACTAAACAGCTGATTTGTAACATCTGTGTCATATTCATTTGATTTGTTTGGTGGAAAAGTTATTAAAACGTGTGTGTTTTTTAAAACAAAAATTAAAGTGATTTTTTAACTAAACATTTAACTAAATATTTAAAATAAAATGAATAAACAACAAAGTTGATCAACCTGTTGCGTACAGCCTGCGTCACAGCTGCCAGTTTCAACGAATTCTGACAAGCAGTATGTGTAAAAGCCTTTCAACCAAAAGTTGAAGGTGTAACCGCGGCGTTATTGCCTGCCGAACTAGAAATAATGAAATCTTTAATTTACTATCCGGCCGGCGGATATTCGGCTATCCGGCCTCGCATCTTGCCGGATATCCGGTATCCGGTTATCCGGCCAAATCACTATCCGTCACATCTCTACTATTTATTGTTTGGAAAAAATTTTTTTTTTGGCTCTTTAGCCCCTTGCCTTATGATTTAATTTAAATGAAACATGAGCGTGGAGACTATTTAATTTTAATGCAACTCTGTGCGGGCATTATCAGTGTTTATATATTTATAAAAATAACGGTTGTTTGTTAAGTATAATAAATTTTCTACTACTACTCTGAAGCATTTAAATCTGTGGCGGGCATAACCCGTCAATGTCGAATTTGGCACAGAAATTGTTTGCGGGCGACACTCGTCATGTCCACTTGAGGTTAAAAACTTTAAAATTTTGTAAATTGTAATTTTTGACTCTTCCGACTCAAAAGGTTGCCGACCCCCTGGTAAAGAGTATCGTATATTCAGTCTAGACGGACTATAATTTGCTTTTTTTAAGTAAAATATCTTGGGGCTTCTAAAGAATTTTCTGGGAATATAAAAAAAAAAAACATTTAATTTTGTTACGCGCCGTACTTTTGATTTTTTATCTCGAAAAGTTACCGAGATATTCCTCTGTAACTTACAGGATTGCTACGTAATTAGGTAAACTATTCCCAAAAACTAAAGAAAAAAAATGGAAAATGAAGGGTTTTGAAAAATTTATTTTAAAATTTATTTCTATATTCCAAGAAAATTAATTACGTTTTAATCCCGATATCACAACACAAGTTACGATGCTTAAGAAAAAGATCAATCTTTTTAAAATTTAATATCTCCGATATTTCTCGAAGTGGTTTTCTTAGGGAACACATACAAAAATTTTCATCAAGATCGCTGACATAGCACGAAATTCTTAGGATTAATTGATAAAAAATCACTCTGCTTAATTATCTCAGCGGCACTACTGTAGCGATAATGAAATATTTTAATTGTGTTCATCAAATAATATTCGGTTGAATTAATTCGATATTTAATTCCGTTGTAAATAATCTTCGTTTTGCATTTTACTGCAAGGATAGTGAAATAACTTTAAGAACTTGACAGACGTATTGAAAAGATTTGCTTGATGTCATTTTAATTTGCATTAATTATGTAAACTCAACAGCTGTTATTATTTTCTATTCTGTTAACCCACTTTTAACCGCTTTCAATTTTAGAACAATTTTATTTTGTGGAACATTGCTTCAGAAAAATAGATTTAAAGTGTCATAAATCAAATTTTATAATTTCATTACTTCGATAACAGCCCCAAATATCTCGTAACTAATTAATTTTTTGAACACTGGTATTTAATTTATTTCAGCTTAAAGATATCGTATATCGATATCGGACATTTGGGATTTAACGGGAGTGTGCGTATGTGTTAAAGTGTGCTTCTTCCTACGGCTCCAACACATACATACACAAACAATATGTTAAACATATTCACCAGATCATCTGTTATTTGTTTGTTGTTGGTTCTATCAGTTGATTCTCTGTCTTTTAATTCCCACGCCAATACTTGTTTGTGTTAAAAAAAAAGAAAAAAAAATAAGAAATGTTTTAATAAAAATTATGTTTGCAGCTTCGCAAAGACCAGAGAGAACAGAGTCAGAACGTAACAGCATGGAGCGCGGGCAGCAACATACCCGTATCGTACTAACTTGGATATCTTTTTGCAAATATTTAATATTCTGCGTAAATGATAAATAACAATTTCACACTAACACGCGAAGAAGTTGTGTGTAGATCAGATCGTTCGCTGGCTGGCTGGTTGGTTGGTTGGTTTGCTTGCTTGGCGGCCGTCTGATCTTGTTCGAATAGTGTTATACGCTTTTTTTTTTTCTTATAGTTGTAGTTGTTGTTATTTGTATAATATTCTATCCAAAAGAATTTCAATGTTTGCACTGTTTATTTTATTTCTTATTTATTTTGTTTTTTTTTTAGCTGCTCTCGATAGTATCCATTAGATGATGATGCTTGGATGATGTTGTTGATGATGCTCTGCTGCCCTAAATGTTGAGTTGTGTTTTGTTGTTAAAATGTTGAATAAATATTGTTTATTAAATTCCAAATAATAAAATTATGATGATACATAATTGTTAATATTGCGTCTGCACATACAACATGAACGTCTGAGTTTTTTTTGTAGCGACACATTGAAGTAAAATATTAAATGTTTTTTGAGAATGTAAAATAAAATTTAATATGGTTTAAGTCGAATTTCAATTTCAAGGTTAAAAAGTTTTGTTTTGGAAATTTGCATAATGAAATTTGTTTTTGAATTATGTCGTTTTGAAATTTGTTTCTTATTGAATTTACAGTATTACAATATTTCGATTAAAGTTAATGTTTAAAGTTAATTAATATTAAAAAAAAAAAACATTAAATTCTCTTCTTAATAGAAAATATTTTTTGGAAATCGTAGGCCGCAGTCCCCATTAGTGGTGATAAAACTTGGTGAAAAAATACAGAATTTGTTAGAAAAGAAATTAAAAAATGCAAATAAAAATATTAAAAATAAAGTTTTTAGTTTTTTTTACAAAAATTTGAAATTTTATAAAAAAAAAAATTCAAAATAAGGCAGGCAATGCTTTATAGATTTGTTTAAGATAAATTTAACTTTTATACGATATCTTATCGGTACAAGCTTTCTCCCTTTATTGGATCTTGCAAAGGTTAAGCGGTTGAAAAGGTATGATGGTTCCTTCTGATATATGATTTTGTGTAAAAGGACTAGCACCTTTAATTTTAAAATATTATCAAACGACATTCCATATAGTCTTGTTGAAAACGAGGTAAGGCCACATTTAGTTTTCTGTTAGAGTAAAAATTTCACACCCGCATATTTGGTATGATTTTGCAAGTATTATTCTTATATTCAATGGAGTTCAAGATTGAGCCTTTCAAAGCGTTCTAAGCAAACCATACATTCTCCCTACCATAACGTTTATATGATTGTTCCAACTAAGTGTGTCATTAAAAACATATAATCATATAAGAGGGCCTAGAATTGAGCCTTGCGGAACACCTTTAGGTACATGTAGTGGTCTCGAAAATTGGTAATTAAGAAAGACTGACTGAACACGGTTTACCAGGTGGGATTCAATAAGTTTCTTAGAACACTCTGAGAAATTAAAAAACCGATTAAGTTTTGTTGAAAGTATTGAGTGATCAACTATGTCGTTTTAGGTATCCGTTTATCTATTTATACATTATCTTCTCAAGAGCCTTAGAAAAGAATGGTAGAATTGATATAGGCCTAAGCTCAGAATTTCTCTTAGGCACAGGAATAACCTTTGCATGCTTCCATTGTGTTGGAAAGACGCTGGTGGTAAGGATCGTATTATACCGGGTGATCCAAGTAGATATACTTTTTTCAATAGCCTTTTTTTGACAGATCACGTGTGAGTCGTGTCATGCTGTCATGTTATTTTTGTTTAGTATTGTTTGGCATTTCATCATGGAAATATTTACGCCTGAACAACGTTTACAAATCGTTCAACTTTATTACGAAAATTCACGTTCTGTGAAGAATGTGTTTCATGCACTTCGCTCAACTTATGGTCAACATAATCGGCCTACTGAGCATACTATTCGCAACACCATCACCCATCTTGAGACCCAGCATTCATTATTGGATAATATTCGACCGAATAGACCACGTCCAGCACGCAGTGAAGAAAATATAGCGGCCGTAGCTGAGAGTGTACACGAAAACCGTGGAGAGTCGATTCGGCGTCGTTCGCAGCAACTCGGACTGACGTATGGAACGACTTGGCGCATTTTAGTCGAGATCTTAAATTGAAAGCGTACAAAATACAACTTGTGCAAGAACTGAAGCCGCCCGACCTTCCCAAGCGACATCGCTTCACTCTATGGGCTCTTGAAAAGTTCCAAGAAGATCCGACGTTTTCGAGCCAAATTTTGTTCAGCGATGAGGCCCATTTCTGGCTCAATGGGTATGTAAACAAGTAAAATTGCGGCATCTGGGACGAAGAGTAACCTGAAGAGATTCAAGAGCTGCCACTTCATCCAGAAAAAACAACGGTTTGGTGTGGTTTGTTGGCCGGTGGAATCATCGGTCCATATTTCTTCAAAAATGATGCCGGTGAGAACGTAACCGTCAATGGCAACCGTTATCGTGCCACGATAGCCGACTATTTGATGCCTGAAATTGAAGCTCGTGATCTCGGCGACATTTGGTTTCAACAAAACGGCGCCACTTCCCACACAGCGCATCAACCAATGGATTTATTGAGAGAACACTTCGGTGAGCAGATAATTTCACGTTTTGGGCCGGTCGATTGATAACCAAGATCGTGTGATATCACACCGTTAGACTTTTTCCTGTGAGGATACGTAAAGTCTAAAGTTTATACGGACAATCCCGCTTCGATTCAGGCCTTGGAGCAAAACATCACGCGTGTCATTCGCCAGTTACCGGTCGAAATGCTCGAACGAGTCATCGAAAAGTAAGTAATGTTTGGTAAGAGGATAGGGGATAATTTTGATAAATTTATGGTGTATGTTAGATAGGTTACTTCCTCATCATTGCTAACACATTGGAATTCAAATGGACTATAGTTATCGGGAATCACTAGGTTATTGGTTGCATTGTGTGCAGGAGACTGAAATTGAACAGTGGCTAAAAAAGTTGAATTAAGTTCATCAGGAGTGAGATGGCAAGTTTTTCTATTACTAGTTCGGCCAATTCAAATTTCCCGTATAGTTTTCCGTTTCTGTTTGGTGTTACTTGCATTTTCAAAACGGTGGCCATAATACACAGACTTTGATCTACAAATTTCACGAGTAACTTCTCTTCTCAGATTACGATATTCTTCTTTAAGTTGAGGTAACTTAAATTTTTTTCCAACGCGAAAACCCATCATCTCTTTTACCAATCAGTTGATTTATATGTACTCTAAACCACGATTTTGTATAGGTCTTAATGTTTTTGGTTATCTCAGGTACAGTAAGATCAAATAAGTATGAGATATTATTTTCCAAGAAGGAAAACTGATGTCATATGATAAATGATAAATTTAAGAAATACGTTCTGCCAAAAAATTGTAGTTGACATTATTAAAGTCACGGCGTGTAATTGATAGTGTTTCATTATTTAAAATAAAGTCATATGTCGTGAAAATTAAATCGTGTTTCGAGAAACATGAAGCCGATATTTGGTCGCACAACAAGACTTTAAATCGTTAAAAAAAACAAAAAAAAGATCAAGTAAAGTACTTGCTCTTGACATATAGTGTGTAGGCATCGTGTAGTTTAATGATGTGACACACAGAAGTTAACGATTAAAATCACCTGCAATTAAGAACTCCATATAGGAGACCTCAACCTCTCTAGAAGTTCCATAAAAGAAGTGATCACAATATGACGGTGTGACCTGTATATTAGGGTGACAGCGGTTTGTATGAAAAAAATTTTTGGTCGAAGTTTGAGGTCGGATTATTGTGAAACTGGATTTAAAACTTTAGTGCGCAAAATTTGAGCCAATGCTTCCTGGACGCGCATTTAGTTCAATGTTCAAATATTAATTTATATGTAAAAATGATAAAAAAAATCATTTTTCGCAAAAATTTTTATATTAATAATTGCGCTTTAATTAAATTAATTAATGAACCATAATCCAGAGTAAATTATCTTTCTAATAAAATAACAAAATCTATTATCGGTTGAAAAACAGCCAAGTTATATCAAGTTCCCCAGGCAATAAATGCGTCGCAGACCACTTGATGAAGATAATCGAGCTCACATTTTTAAAGACATTGAAATAATTTACAACAACAATATTTTTGCATCCTCCTGATCCCAAAATGATCTTACGTAAATTATTTTGCATCTCGTCTATTGTTATGCCGTTCTAAATTAATGTCAAAACGGTACGTATTTTTTAGCACTATTTCAAAATCTCCAATTTTACTTTTTCAAAAATTTTCTTCAAGAAATTTTCCGAAATCAACGATTGGACTTTAAGGTCTTATTAAAAATGGCAAATATTGTAGGTATCCTGTTCTTAATTTGGCGAGGGCAGCGTTTTTATTTCGGCGGATTTGAAGAAAAATTTGATTTTTTATACTTTTTCAACTGTTAGGCTACATGTTTTTGGTGTCATAATTCATGATATAAGTTATTAATCCTGTAAATTAAGGTTAAATTGAAACACTATAAATTGTCCCCCTTTAAGGTCAAAGGTCAAATTTAAGGATATTAACATTTTTTTAAAACAAAATATCGAAATAATATATATTTGTGGATGGATTTCGATAAAACTTGTTGATAATATTTTAATAATTCCAGAAAATAATATTCTGGACTTACTTTCTGAAATTAACCCGTGGCGTACTCTTGATGTCAAATTGACTCTTTATGAAAATCTATAAATATTTTCTTCCTCAGGATTCTTTTTTAAATAAAACAAATTTAATGTATTCATAAAATTCCTCAAATTTATTCGTTACTTTATGAAAATATTTAGATTACAATAATCCGACCCGCACGTATTGAAATTAAAAAAAAAAAAATGGCTGTCACCCTACTGTATATGCTTTTTCAAAAATTACCTCCACATATATATATTCGATTTCATGAATTACCTCACCTTCATTAGATCTGCATTTAAAATTACATTTAATACCTTCTCTAACATGGATGGCAACACCACCAGCAGACTGTCGGGGACAAGTCTGCGACACACAAATAACATCCACAGATGATTTTTCAAATGTCAATCTGATTTCATCAATTTTGTTGTTAAGGCTCTGAGCATTTATATGACACACATTAATACCTTTCCTCTGATTAGCCTAAATCGAAGCATTTTTGGTCTAAATTATCATTCCATGCACTTGACAAAGTCAAAAAAATCTAGTTTATAAATAATTTACACAAGTACTCTAAAAAAATCAGACACTTTCTATAGAAATGTTTGAAAATTTGCTCTTATTTCAAGTTTGATGTAATTTTCCATAAATCTGTCTTATGATGATTTGAAAAAAACTTTTACTGGTTGTAGTTGCAAATAATTGCAGATAATTTTCTTAAAATTTCCCAAGCACTCCAACAATAATTGTGTTATACTACTACTCGCAATATTTCGACATCATTCCATACAAATGTACGGGAAATTACCCTCCATTGAAATTTGGCTTCGAATTACAAAAACCATTCAATAAACATATGATACAAATTTATACATTTTAAAGTTGAAAAAATGAGGACATTACGTGCTTTAAATTTTCAAGTAATTCGGCCAAAATTTTGGATCGGTCGAACTATTACTAGCAGAAGATCAGACACTTTCTATACAAAAGGTGGAAATTTGAGCGTCTTTCAAGTTTGAGATAATTTTACTGACATTTTCCATAACCACTTATTCAAAAGTTTTATTTTTTAAAGTTGCAAATGTAATAACAGTATTTCATTTAAATTTCAAACCCTTTCGCCAATAATTATGGGGCGGGAAAACTTCCACTCAAAAAGAAAAAAAGGAAAGTGGTGGCTCCATAAGTGTTTGAAATATTGAAATCGCTATATCTCGAAAATTCTCTTGACGAAATTTTTTTGAAAGAGGTAATATTGCGCTATCAAGCCCCATACTCACTTTTTATGGAGTATTTTTTTCAGTAGTACGTCAATTTCGCCAACACATTCGTCGGAATGCTTTGCAATTTTGAAAACATAATCTCCACGTATATTTACATTGAAATACACAATTTTTTACAAGTGTGCTTGAATTTTTTGGAAATAGACATCAAACATATACGAAGAACATATTTTCATACATTTGGGTGAAAAGTGGCTGACCTTTTTCGAGTAGTAGTTAGCCAATCCACAGCTTTTATCAGAATGATTCAATATTTCCCGAAAGAAATCTACTGGTATAACCGACTCTAAAAAATATATAATTTTATACCATCTATTTTTGGATTTTTTTATGGAGGGCATATTTTCATACATTTGTATGGAAACTGGTCGAGCTTCTTCGAGTACTAGTTTGCCCAGGAGAGTAGGACAGTCCGACTATAGTGAAAAAAAGTATATACTTGGCGCATTTCGGCTAAACCAAATCAAAAATCTTGGTTAACCAGACTTACAGAAATGCAGTCAGATCCAGACATGACGCTTTCAGATATTGGTGTGAAAATAAAACTCTGGGTACTGTTCTGCTATGCAAACAGTTCTGTCTTCTTCTCGGGGCAGCAACAGCCTATGGTCATTTGTTAAAAGAGTAAAGAATACTTTTAGTTCTGTACCCCAAGTCTTCTAATGAATGACCAAATATTCACTGACCCGACTGAGATAACGCTAACCCTTACGCTGAACTTTTTGCAAAAAATTCGTTTTTACCGGATAGCGATCAATCACTGGCCGAACTTGAAAGGCTGTACCTAAAATATTCTTCAAAGGTCGTAGTTAAAAAGGTTATTTCGGACTTCAATGAAAAGAAGTCTGGTGCTGAAAAACTAATCTTCGACGCTAGCTAGCCCATTGGCCAACCTTTTCAGCTCTTCGTACCGTGCGGGTGTCGTTCCCTCTAGCTAGAAAGTTGGAAACTTGCCAATGTCCAACCAATCCATAAAAAGGGTGAGGCTAATAACCCTGAAAATTACCGTTCAATTGCAATTTGCTCTGCGGTCTCAAAGGGGAATTACCATCTTCGCAACTATCAAGAGGCCAACTCACTCCTTAATGATCGACAGTATAGCTTCCGTAGAAATCGTTCTATGGGAGAACTGTTAGCTCTTCTTTCTGCGCTCTGGAATCGATCCATTCACAATTTTGGTGAAAGTGTAGTGGCTACTATAGGTATTTCGAAGGCGTTCGATCGCATGTGGCACTGTACATTAACATCAAAGCTTATTGCAATTGTGGTCGGCATTGACTTAACTCGATTTATATAATTTTCTCAGAGACAGCACAATATGTGTTGTTATTGATGGGGTCTCATCCAATGAGTTTCAGCTTAATTCACGGGTACCCCAAGGTTTTGTTCTTTCTCCTTCTCTTTTCCTTATCTTTCTGAACGAGCTTATTGGTCAAACTTTTTTCATTCACTTTCCTTCAATTGTAGGCCAAACCTTTTGGAGGTTGGAGGGCAAAAGGCAGGCAATGAATGACACACTCAATCAAGACCAGTTAAAAATCTCCAAGTGCGGTAAACCGAATTGGGTAGATTTTGATGCGCGAAAGACTCAATGTTGTTTGTTGACCCATAGGGCCTTGGATTCAAAAATGTTATCTGTATATATGGCAGAGGTATTGAGGAATTGGATTCTTTTGATGTTCTGGGCATAAGAATTCATTGCGACGTCCGTTGGAAGGAACATGTTTTTCAAGTGTCGAAAGAAGCATTCGAGTGTCTTGATTATCTAAGATCGAAAATGGAATACAACTCCCATATATGGGCAGGAGCTTCAAAGTCTATTTTGGAGCTTTTGGGACGTGTACAAAGGAGGGCGTTGACGCTCATTAACGACAGTAGGGTATCCAACTCCAATGAATCGTTGGAAAATCGTCGGAATGTGGGTTGTGTAACACTGTTCTATAGATATTACCAAGGAAAATGTACTTCTGAGATAAGCGAACTCATTCCAAGTGCCCGAATTTCAGTTCTCTCTACCCGTTTTTCTAGTATATCACATTCGTTTGTAGTCTATTGTCAAGTTGACCGCACAACGCATTACAGAGAAAATTCATGTATCAGTCGAACTAGCCGTATGTGGAATAAACTCCCCGCACAAGTCTTTCCTGACAGATACAATCTAATAAAATTTAAGTTAAATATCCACTTCCTCTTTCCTCCTTCCCATAAACTATTTTCCTGAGATCAACACAATGCACTGCATTTGTAGGGGGCATCCCCCTGAGTGTTGGTTAATAATTAAAAAAAGTGTACCTTTTTACTACACGAGCTACTCGTTCGTTCAATGCTCGAGTACTGGAGACCACTCTAGGGTCCAATTAACTTCTAGGTTATAACTTCGATTGGAATGAATATTAGACAGAGCCAAGTACAAAGTACATCCATCGGAGCGTATGATTAATAGCACTATTACGTACAAAATTACACCTAAATTACTTAAATATTTTGCACACAATACACTGGGCTACAATTTTGGAACAGGATTTGTCATATATAGATATAAAGAATAAACAGCAACAACAACAAAAAAAATATGCTCTCAGGCTTTAGTATATACTTCTAGGTATCCTTGCATCTTGGCTGCAGCATTCGTTCTTGGATCTTAATAACCAATTAACAAATTATGATTATGAGTGAACAGCAACTACAACATCAACAACAAAACCAATTTCTGTCTGTCTGTTTAGCTGTGTGAATGGCTGTAATTTTACGGCGCTTAAAGTATGCAATTTAATTTGTTGTTATTCCATTTGTTTGTCGCCAACGAAGTGCTGTTGGTAATGATTGAGCTGAAGTACAAACTAAAAGGAATATAAAAATATAAAAGGATACCAAATGCGAAAAACAAGAAAAAAATTATATATTAAATTTATGACTTGCAGCGATATAAATATTATTCATTTTTTTTTTGTTCCTAACACACTGAAATATTAAGACAATGGAGGAGGAGAGTGATGTGGTCCTCAGAGGAGTTTGCAATACTCTGAACAGATAATTTTAATGACATTCAACTAAATAACGATTTTTTTTTGGCATATTGCAACGCCAATACTGTCTTGTAGTTAATAAAATTAAAATTAGAATCATGTTATTTTGGTCTGAAAAGGATTTTTGAGTATTTGTGTTGTTGTTTTTTTTTTTTTTTTTTTTTCTAATAACCATTGAGTCTTGTAATCTTGATACCTGTTAAGCTCAAAAATTATTACGTTACTTTTTATGTTTTCAGTGATGGGGGGATGTATACCATAGATGAACTAGTGCTGCCTCAACAGTATTTCGTTTCAAATTATTACCTATGCTTAATAAATATCCGGAGTTTGTTCAAGATAAACTGTTGTTTTAATAATAAGTCGTTTCGTTTTGCAAAAATCATCGTCTATAAATATTAGTCTTGGATTTAAACAAATTACCCAGGAAAAATTTCGTAATAGCAGCGCATTACTTCTAAAGTGAAAATAAGGCGTTACTAATAATGTGTTATACCGCTACTTATATTTCATGCCAGCTCCTTACATACTGCATTACTTTCAAAGTGAAAATAATGAGTTCCTAGGCAACTAGTTACCTTCAATGACATCAACTAATGAGCTTATCAGGCAAACTTCAACCAGCTTCTTCTAAAACCCATTATTTGGTAATGTTTTTTTCCTGGGTACTGTTAACTAGAGTAGTCAAATATTCGACTTATTTAAAGAACCGAGTGTCGAATACGTTAAAACCCGGTTTTCATTTTTTTAACGGGGTTTTCGTTTCTTAACCGGGTTTTCGTTTTCTTTTTTTTAAATACAAAATTTAATTAAAAATACAAACTCAAAAAATCTGCCGATCTTTTGGAATGAATAAACCTAACCTAGTTAAACTCACGTCCTTTGAAAGCATATAATAACTAAACTACGTTTGACCGAGATCCAAAAAAGAAAGGGTATTTTTGAAGCTAAAGATCAAATGAAGTGAAACTGCGTTCATAGATTTAAATTTTATGATATTGTTACGCTTTTAAGGGACTTCAGACTTTCAAAGGATTACAAAAAAGTATATTTAAATATTTATACTAACTAGCAGATTCCAGCGCTCGAAATTCGAGTGCAATTTCTAGGCAACTTTATTTCTCAACTTAGCCAATTCACAAACCAACACTTCTTGGTTTATTATTATTATTGTGAATGAAGATAACAAACTCATTAACAAACACATTAACAAATTTAATAAACACACACATAATAATAATTTTATGTATCTGTTAGTAGCAACTTTAAATGTAATTTACTCAAAATGAAGGAAAAAATTTGAAAATCTGTAAATCTGGTGAACAGCTAAAAAAAAATACATTTGGGCAAAATCGGGATAAAACGGTAGAACAAAACATCGATCACAAGAAAGCGCCTAGCCTAGCGGTGTCGAATGCAACAGGAAAATCATGAGAATTTTATACAATTTGTATTTTATCATATAAGGACAATATTATGTCACTAATATCCTTTCAAAATATTATTAATATATAAGTCTTTTGTGAAGAAAAACTTAAAAATGTTATTAACACTTAATTAGCAAAGATCCAAAGATGAAATTTTGAAATGCGTTACTACAGGATGGTTCCTCTAGTGTTTGTGTTTTGAACTACTGGTTATTTTGAATATGGCAACACTAATGTCAGCTGTGTTATGACAAGAAGTTAGTATAATATGTGAGGATTACGAAATGATTCGATTTACGCTTGAACAACGGTTCTTTAATTGGGCTACGGAACGCTTGGAAGAAGATGGGCATTTTTACCGGTTACGTCAACAAGCAAAATCCACACATGACTGCTGAAAATCACCCTGAACGATGCGCTGTTTGGTATGATATTTGGGCCGGCGCACAGTGGCGCCCGTAGAGCAAACGAGGTTGCAAAATTCAAAATTGTGATGTGCACCGACGAAGTTTTGAATAAACCCATGTTATAGGAAACTTTTCAACGATTTCAAATATGCTACTCTTAATATAATCACATTTTTAGTTTAGAAGATATAACCGTTCAAAGTTGACCGACTTTCGGTTTTCGAAAAAAAAACACACAATTTTTAGTCAATTTGTTGCGATTTCAGGTGTAATATCACGAAAAATAGGTAACGAATCGCCTTATTTTTTGTTTGTATTGATTGATGTATTTATTAGATGTATAATGATAAAAAAAAATTAACTGTTTGCTTTGTGTTTCTCCTGGTAAATCACTATTTAAAAACTATCCGTTTTTTCACTATTTTTCAACTTTGACGGAAAATAAAAAAATCTATATTTTTCTATATTTGCCATATTTGCAAAACATGTTCTTTGATTATTTCTTTACATAATTCAAAAGGTTTTATCTGCCCATACGTGCCCGTTTGGCTTGTAGAGGTAAAAGAGATTAAAAAGACATGGTTGCAGAAATTGTGTGGCGTGCATCCCTTACATGTTTTGACTGACAGTAGTTTGATCTAATAGTTTGAAAATTGCATTTTAAGTCGGTTGTCTACCTGTGAGCCTCTGCCAAAGTCTACTCCCAATATTCTGTTACAGACACAAGATGCACAAAAAACTACTCATTGAAATTCGCAGGTACGCACCTCACTTAAAAATTACTTTGGAGTACAAATGGTCAAGAACAATATTGACTTATGGTCCCTCCAGGTAGGCACAAATCTTATTTAGACACGAGCATAATATCAAAATTGCATAATTCAGCCTAAATACATATGTATGCAGGGAACAGGTAAATTTTTAGGCATGGTAGCATAAGCCTATATATTGCAAAATAAGCATAATGCCTGGATTAGTCTACGACTGAAAGTTGGCGCAACAAGTACTGAAACCATGGCGTTAAACAATTTAAAATTATTTGAACTGTTTAGATCAACCACAACAAAGTTTTTCACCGAAGCTGCTTTAGAAGAACTTGATAGCTTATACGGAATTATTGAGAGAAGCGAAATTATAAAAAATAATTTTTATCTGATATATGCAAATATTAAGGCAAAATGGGTGAAATCTAATCGAACCATTCAGAACTTCAACTCCAAAGACGAGGACTGGCTTAATGAAGACACTATCCTGGATATATTGGCAGTAGATAAACCCACCACATCAACCAGAGGAGCAAAAGGAAGGCCAAAAAAAAGTATTGAGGAGTGTTCAATTTTCACAAGAAAGAGGAAACTTGCCGATGCCACCAATGACTTGACCACGAAGCATTTATCGGACGCGCTGTCTATTAAATATACAAAGGATAGTGAAAGAGTTAGGTCTCAGATTACAAAATCGGTTGCTGATGCAAGCCCACTGCGACTAAAAAGGATTAAGGAAAGCATTCCCACGCCCACAAACGCACACATTAAAAAGTATGGTTCCGAAGAAGCCTTGGCCTTGTTTATGGACTTACAACTTTCCAAAGAAAAATATGAGGTACTACGGGCATCCTTGATGCGACACGGGGCTGACGTTTTACCAGGATATAAGCATATTACACAAGCCAAAATAAATTCATGACCACTGCAAACGGAGTTTACGGAAGTCTCTGTGAAAGCCAATCTGCAGGATCTCATGGGCCATACAGCAAAACGGTTGTTGGAGAGTCTTCCTGAAAATGAGGTGAAAATTCTTCCTGAGAAACTGACATTGATCAGCAAATGGGGCTGCGATGGATCATCCGGACAAAGCGTTTATAAGCAAAGGATATCTTCCGATGACGCTAAAATATCGGACGGAAATATGTTTATGGCATCTGTTGTTCCTTTGCGGCTAAAATCTGATGTTTCCCTACACTGGAAAAATCCACGTCCGTCATCAGTGCATTATTGCCGACCAATAATGTTTCAGTTTGCAAGGGAATCGGCAGAACTCATAAGGATCACGGTGAAGGACATTGAAGAACAAATAAGCAAGATTAAGCCTACAAAGCTGCAAATTGGAGAAGGAAAATATATTGAATGCAATTACGAGTTCCACCTGACCATGGTTGACGGAAAAGTCGTAAACGAACTGACAGGAACAACCTCAACATTGTCATGCCCGATTTGCTAAAAGAGTCAGAAGAACTTTGGTAATTTAAACGATTCTACAAACGAGAAGAATTACGAATATGGAATGTCACCATTGCACGCAAGAATAAAGTGTATGGAGTTCTTGCTAAAACTGGCGTATACCCTACCACAACAGGAGGAAAACTTCGATGAAAATACATCAATAAAGGATAAGGAAAAGATCAGAAAGAAGCAAATACAGGATGCTTTTTTTAAACAAGTTGGACTAAAAGTAGACTGTCCCAAGCACGAATACGGTAACTCAAACGATGGAAACACTTCCAGGAGATTTTTGAAAATGATGAGGCAGTAACAAGAATCACTGGAATTGACAATCAAATCGTGAAAAGATTGGGAACGATCTTGAATGTTTTAAACTGCAAAGAAAATGTCAATTCTACAAAATATGGAGAATATGCATCGAAAACTGCATCTCTTTTAGCAGAAATGTATCCACAGAAGAAGTTGACCCCGACCGTCCATAAAATATTGGCGCATGGCAAAGATATAATTGAGTACCAGTCTTTGCCAATTGGAGAGCTTTCTGAAGAAGCACAGGAGTCTCTTAACAAATTTTTTAAAAAATATAGATTGCAGAACACATTCAAAGCATCAAGGGTAAGGCAAAATGTGGACCTCTTCAACATGTTGGCAGCATCTTCCGATCCACTTATTTCTTCCCTGCGGCATGTGAAGTCACGAATAGAGTTAGAAAATAATTATAGTTTAGAAATGATTAGTCTTTTAGATATACCTTCTCTTACGAATTGTGATGAATATTTTACAGAAAATTGAAAAAATAAATTTAAAAAAGAAGTAATTTTTTTTTAATTTGTTGGGTAATAATTTAAAACATAAAACCCTAAAGAAAAAAAATAAAAACAATCTAAAAATGTAAAAAAAAATTTTTTTAGTTACCATAAAATTGATTTTTCTACAAATTTTAACTTGATAACCCATAAGTAGGCCCCTACAAAGCGTAGCACCCTTTCCGAACGCTCATTTCATAGGCTGAACAGTTATCTATCATATGCTGTTTAAACTGTTCAATTATGTTATTCGGTTCAAAAGATATGATTTTTGCAACGAAAAAACTCAAATGGCGCCGCTGTGCGACGGCTGATACCTGTGGGCAAAAATTAGTCGAATCTATCGCTAAGCGACATAAAAAGTTCCACATAATAACTAGAATTACAAATCTTTGAAGACGTTGGATTTTGGCTTGTTTAATTAAATTATGGTCAGTGATTTTTAATTTTGTTTTCAATTTCTAATAGCTTACAACTATTTTTAATATTTTATTTTAACTGTTTTTGCAAAAAAAAAAAAAAAAAAAAAAAAAAAAAAAAAATAGTGTCCGAGTTTGGCTTGGAGTAACTGTACTGATTTTGGTAATTTACTTACCCAATAGCTAACATAATATATGGATGCCTAACTTGCCAAAAAGATTAACTCCACTTCCTGATTTATACAAATTTTTTATATCAAAACAAAAGAGGTGTTAATGGTGTTATTTCTAATTAAAGTTTTCATTAAACAGAAAGTGGAGTTAATCGTTTTAGCAAGCGAGGCATTCATACCACGAACACGTTTTGTTAATATCTGGCTTTAACTTTTCCAATATCCAAAACAATTCGATTTACTCTTTAATGTTTGCTACACAGTAACTGACTCATTTGCATAACTTGGACGTTCTGCAACAACAATATTTATAAGGCCGCCACATTTAAATTCAGATTTATATTTATCTAATCCTTGATTAAGAAGGTGAGAATTTCCATGATCAATCGATTGATTCTTAGGTTGCTGGAGTATTTTTTCCAATCAAAAAATAATGATTATTCAAAACAAGCAGCTCATTGGAATCCATTTTTCCCCCAAACTTGAACAACAGCCTTATTTTTATAACGGAAAGTTTTATCTTAAATAAACGAAATTTGATGACTGGACTTTTGTTAAGGTTGTTACCACTGAGTCTGAGTCTAATGAAGGTTTTAATAATGTAGGGCCACGGACTGTTCTCCCAAAATATTTTATTTGTATCCCAAGATTTGCAGACAATTGGCACAAACAGGTACTTTCCCTTCTAAATTGTTCTTTTAACTGGTCGGTACTTAAAATAAAAAATAAACCACTAACTTAGAGCAAAGGAATGATCGTTAGTTATGTGAAATACCATTAAGTTGTTCGGTAGGTAGGATGGTTGGTTGTTAAAGTTTTTGGCTGAATGGTTGCGTTTGGTTGTACATTTATTTATATGTAGATGTCCCTTGGAATGCAGTAATGCAAGTTTTTACGTTTTTTTATATATATATATTTTTTTTTGGCAAATTCCCAGGAAAGTATTATAAATTCATTTGCTTTTTGAAAAAAAAAAAAAAAAAAAAAAAAACGAAACAAAAGAATCAGTTGGCTATTAGGAACGGATGTTTAACTGAAACAAGAATTTAATGATTACATTTTGAGTAAGTAGAGAGGTGTTTGGCCTAAAGGTTCCCAAAAAAAAAAGATGTATAGTAAAAAGCCGCCTCCTACGGGCTGGCTATATAATAAAATATCATTCTATGTTAGGAGTGAGATCGAAAAAATCTTAACACACGTTTATCCTCTTAATTTTTTCCCAAGCATTATTTGAATTTATTTTTGATCAGGTTATCTTTGAAAAATATGTCAGTTAACTATAATATTAATAGGCTAGGCGATTTCTTGTGACCGATGTTTTGTTCTACAGTTTTATTCCGATTTTGACCAAACGTATATTATTTGAAACGTATATTTTTAGCCGTTTTGCAGATTTACAGATTTTTAAATTTTTTCCTTTGTTTTGAGTAAATTGCATTTAAAATTGCTACTAACACATACATAAAATTATACAATGCTATGTCTGTGTTTATTAAATTTGTTAATGTGTTTGTAATAAAAATGAGTTTGTATTTTGTGTTGATACGGCAATTGGCTATAATTGATTAGCATACCTTTAGGGTCTTTATTTAATGAAAAAATAAAATTTCCTAGAATTTGCACTCGAATTTCGAGGACTGGAATCAGCTAGTTATGTTTAATGACAATATCCAAAGCAACAAAAGTCTAACGTCAAATTGTTTGCACTGTTATTGGCAAGTATCAGGAGCATTTCACCATTGACAGAAAACCTGGTTCGGTAAGAAAGAAAGGTTCACATGATGTTGGCATGGCCAAGAAAATAGAAACGATATTGAAAAGGGCTCCCAACACATACGGTAGTAAAGCAGTCCGATTAGCTCAGTGCTCGTACTATTTGGTTTGAAAATAGAAAGTTACAGTCAGGAACGCTACAAAGAATTTAAAGGCCAAAAACGGACCAAGCAACTTGAAATAATGTTTTATAAGAAATTGCTCCTACTGGACGACGAAACATCCAATATGGCAGACTTTGTGCAGCTTCTTGGCTTGAGGATAGGTTGAAGATAAGCTTAGGAAAAAAAAGGAGGCAAAATTTCCAAAAATAAATGTTCCTGGTATGACAAGCACTATGCCGTTGTTACAACGGGCTCTATAAATACCGAAATT
This sequence comes from Cordilura impudica, assembly GCA_963682025.1. Classification (NCBI taxonomy): domain Eukaryota; kingdom Metazoa; phylum Arthropoda; class Insecta; order Diptera; family Scathophagidae; genus Cordilura; species Cordilura impudica. Next base: position 55,644,507 of record OY821517.1, read on the forward strand.
TATATTAAGGATTGTTTGCAAACCACTTCATAAGCCAACATATTGCATCCACATATTTTTGGCCCGATTTGGCATTCTCTAACTACGGTAAGAAAGCACTTGAGTCGTACAAGAACAATATTGAGGATTTCGTACCAAGGGAGGCAAATTCTCCAAACCATCCGGAGCTTAGGCCAGTGTAGTTATTCAGCTCTTGTCAAAAGGGAGTCGAAGACCACAAAAAAGGTGTCCAAAATGTGGAAGATTTTAATCGGATACAGGTCCCCTATAAAATCCCTAAGGAAGGATTTCCGTCAAAGTATTGATTGGAACTACTTTTTTTTTTGTAAGCTTTAACATAATTTGAATAAAATTATTGCATTTTGTATATGTTACGATTTTTTCGATCTCACTCCTTTCATAACTTCAAAATGAAAAAATACGTTAAAACATTTAACTGAGGAAAAAAAAAATCTCTGCAAAGTATAAATTTTGCAGAGATGTTCGAGAGAATAAAAGTTGAAAAAGAGCTTTGATTGAAATACAGGTTTCTGTGTGAGCGGCTAATTTTTGGCGCCAAAATTTCTGCAGGTTATCAACAGCGCAGGCAATACATGGCCAAACAAGTGGGCAGAAATAATGTATGGGTTTTTTATGTGTATAGCATTGAGAAAAAAATAATTCTGTATAAAATAACACACAAAAAAATTCAGCATAAAAAAATTAAACGAAGACATTTGGATAAGATATGAGCACCTATTCAAAAAAAAAAAAAAAAAAAAAAACCACATTAAATTCTTAATTTTCAATTTAACGAATTGGTGTCGTCCAGTTTTCCAACATATGTTTTTTCCCTTTCTAACAATAGAAAGCGGAAGCTATTGGAAACAATAACAAAAGATTAAAACCAATCAATTACTTATTCTCATGATTAAGTTTTAAAACCAGGTCTTTTGTAATAAACAACCATAAACACCTCCTCCTCCTCTATTGAATTAAGGAAAAAACAAAAAAAAAAAAAAAAATAAATCACTAATCCCCACAAAATGAACCGCAAAAAATCTCTTTAATAATATTGTTTTACTAACTGACTGACAGTTGTTGTTGTTGTTGCTGTTGCAAATCGATATACATATATTTTTTTATTTCTTGATTGAAAAATAACACATCAAAAGAGGCCACACAAGTGTAATCTCTTCCCTTGACTTTGTTTTTTAGTTTTTTTGCACTTGTTAAAATTTTTTTTATGAATGAAAGTAAGAGGAAAGAAACTCATAATCCGTAAAATTACAGGTAACTTCCTGTGCAAAAAAAAGAAAGCAAAGAAAAACACATAAATTTCATCTTGTGTTATTTTTTTTTATAGAATTTGTGCAATAATTCGAAAGAGCCGTTCTATTGGATATTATAAGATAATCACGTAGTGTCCTTATTGAGTTGTTCACTAAACATTTTTGCCAAAAAAAAAAATAACTACAAAGAGGGGCGGATTATTAAGAGAGACCTACAGCTGACCGTGCGAACTAAATTTTTTTATCAATTATATCACATCATAAAATATAATTGGGCAGAATTAAACAATAAAGTTATCTGTTTCACAACATTTGGTGAATAAAAACCGAAAGATCGCCCTGAAAAGTAGTGGCAACATTTATATAATTGACGTGAAAAATTAAAGATCGTTATTAAAACTGAGATACTCAGCTGATAAATGATAAAACACGTTCACATTATGAAACCCATCTCAATGAGTTAGTGTGAATTGTAGGTCTGGTTGGGTAGGCCTTAAAACATTTTAAAATAAACCGTTATTAAATAAACATTTTTAAATAACTGAATTTTTGGTTATTCCATCACAATTTTTATTGGGCAAACAAATATTGAAAAATTATTATTATTATTATTATTATTATTATGTGTGACTTCGACTATCCGGTATTCGATTAACCGGGAACAACGATTATACAAAATGCAAGCTTTTTTGTCTCGATTAACCATGATTTCCTCCCTTATCCGGGATAACGAAACATTATCTTTTCGTTTCGATTACATTTAAGTTGAGTGTAAATTCTAGGAAATTTTATTTTTTCAATTTATTTCTTTCAATGTTTTATACCACCTAAAGGTATGCTAATTTTAGAAAATTCACAATTCAACACAGGGCGTGCGATATCCAATTATTATAATTAAATTCGATTGCCTTATTGTCGTTATTGGTTTAGTCCAAAATTATTTTTCAATTCAACACAGGGCTTTTTATATACTATTTTTGCAAACACATTAACAAATTTAACAAATATACATACAGCATTGTATAATTTTATGTATGCGTTAGTAAAAACTTTAAATGCATTTTACTCCAAACCATGTAAAAATGTAAATATCTGTAAATCTGGTGGACAGCTAAAAAGAAATACCTTTCAACTGAGGTGTGTTTGATCAAAATCGGGGTAAAACTGACCTGTTTCACAAACAGGTTATTTTAAATAACCAAAGACAAAATTTTAAAGCTTTGTGCTGAAAGTGATTCTGTTATTGGCTTTCGAAGCCAAAAACTTTAAAGACTGCTGAAGAACCAAAAGTGGATTTTCCACTTAATGAATGGTACCGGCATGTACGATTTAAAGCAACTCCAAATTCTGTTTTAATGACAACGGAAAAAGTTAGAATGTTCCATTCAAAATTAAGCATAAATTCAGAGTGTGTGTATTCTCATGGCTGGTTAAAATATTTTAAAAAGCGACCAGGAAATTCACGAACTTAAGACTGAAAGAGAAAATCTTCAGCTGATTATTTAGCTGCCACAATGTCTGTAGAAGAATTAAGTGAATTCATATCAGTGGAAAAACTCATCTATAAGCAAATTTACAATGGAGACGAAACAGGCTTTTTTTTTTTTTTGAAAGTGTGTGCCCGAGAGCAGTTTGGCTTGCCGCTATGAACATTTTATACAACTGCTGGTACATACAAGGGCACAACGTTAGTTATTGGTAAAAGTGCTCGTCCAAGAGCCTTTAGGAATCTCCAATGCAAAAGCTTGGGTAACAAAGCAAATATCTTTAAAATGGTTTAACAATAATTTAGTGCCAGCAGTGAGAGAGCATTTTAAGAAAATCGGTTTAAAAGAGGATAGTAAAATCCTTTTGTTATTGCACAACTGCCCGGCACATTCAGACGTGCAAGAATTTAAGGCTGAAAACGTTGTTGTGAAAATTTTTCCACCCAATTGCACATTCTTTCATCCAACCGATGGATCAAGGCCCAATATGGAGCTTTAAAAGCCATTATTGCAAAACCGTAGTGCAAAAAGTACTTACGTCAAACAACGGAGAAGAATTTAAGGAAGCATTTAACATCAGGTAAGCACTGCGGACTATTGCTAATGCATGGGACGCAGTTACTTCTCCAATTTTGAAAAATGTGCTCTGTCCAGAAAAGAAGGTATGTAGGAATATGTCCGAAATGAAATAAAATGAAGTGATTTTAATGCAAATAATGGATACACTCGATATTGTAACGCAAATAATGAATATAGCGGACGCTTTTACCACTGAAATCATTGGATTAAATAAAATAAATAAAAAAAAATTACAAAAAAAAGCAACACAAAACTGTACATCAATTAAGACTGTACCTCAATTGATTATCAGGGATGCTTCTGGTCCCGACCATCCCGGACAATCGAGGTCACACTGTATAAAAATAAAAAAGAAATGAAGCTGAAGTTTGGTTTCGCTATGAAACGTGGATATATCATAAAACACGATAAGTGACCCGTAATTTTTTAGCTGCTCATCTCATAATTTTCACTTGTAACACAAAGAGACCATATCCAAATTGGACCTTATATACGAGGCACTTTGGTCAATATTTTGAGGTAGCGGCCAAAACTCCTTTTGGTTTTTGTTCTCCGATTTTAAAGTTATTAGAGTCATATGAAAGTAGACAGTAGTAAACCTCGGGAGCCAAAAAATTAGAACTCCACTTCAACTATTTCACTGAGAACAGGGTGGTCCAAAATGGGCTTTTTCAGAATTTAGTAAATTTATGATATTTTTAGTTAATTTTTAAAGTTTAAATGATCATAACTTTTTTGTTTTTCAAGATTTTTGGACGAAATAAATTTTGTGTTGTAACTTAACTTATTTCCTATTACTCTTCTGTTTTCAGAACAATTTAAATTTTTTTTTTTAAAAAGGTCAAATTTCTCGGAAATTTCCTACTTCATAGAGCACAACTCCTGTGAGTCAAGCTGAGTCAAAACACAAATTTACTATTTTGTAGTCCTAACTCTCCCCTATATTCCTATATATACATGTCCATGCATCGGGACTGCACTTTTTGAGCTACAGAAATTTTTCTGACCCAAGGTAAGATATTCGGTACAAATGCACGTCATATTTTTTGAGAAGTTATTTGTATGTGAAAGTGGCTATTATGCATATATTTTGATGAAATTTTGTACAAGAGTTCTTATTGACCCAAAAAATAATTCTGTTGAAATTAGGAGAAGTTGGCCCATATTTGGACCTAGTCCACATAGAAGGATGTATCAAAATTTTGACAAAAATGACAATAGAACTCTCAAATTATGTGGTATCTGGCAATTCATTTGGAAAAGGTAAAAAAGATTTTATTGCCTTCTAATATTACATAACTTAAGTACGTGAAAATTGCAAATAAATTTAAAACCAGTGGAAATAACTGGTAAAACCAAGTACCTTTTATATTATTGCCAGTACCTGTTAACTCTCAAATTATGTGGTATCTAGCAATTCATTTGGAAAAGGTAAAAAAGATTTTATTGCCATCTAATATTACACAACTTAAATACGTGAAAATTGCAAATAAATTTAAAACCAATGGAAATAACTGGTAAAACCAACTACCTGGTATATTATGTTTCAAAGAGGTAAAAAAGATCATGTTGAAACTTCGAGCAATAGTATATTAATCCATGCATTCATTTTTTTTCTTCATTATTGTTTAAACAATGGCTAAATTCAGTTATAGTGTTCTATCTGATATATATTTTGAACGGAAAGATGAAAACGACATTATTTTACATATAATGAATAATCCATTCTTCAAAATATGCGACAAACAAGAAATTAAAATTCATAACTTAAAAATAAAAAACTTTTTAAATACTTTAAAAAAACGGTACAATCAATGTTCCAGAAACAAGAAATTGTTTTACTTACGCAACCAAGAATGGCTAAGAAATAAACTTATTTTTAAAAAGCCATCAGTAACTACCACGGAAACTGGAAAAGGTGGTCGACCAGCAAAGCCAATTGATAATTGTAGTGAAAGATCACGAAGACGCAAGCTTAAACATATCAATGAAGAAGTTTCTTGTAGCATCATAAAGGATTCATTTCTGCATCAAATTCAACCATCGAAAACTAAAAAGGGTAAAATTGCTATCATTGAAAAAATAGTGGAAGCAAGCCCCAGACGCACAAAAAGGATTTTAGAAAGTATGCCGACACCAACTGAAGAAAATAAATTTACTCCAGAAGAAGCATTTGCACTATTTTTGGATTTGAAAATGACTAAAAACCAATATACAGAATTGCGGAAGCGAACCAATGAAAAAAATTGTGGAATTTTTCCATCATATCGAGATATAGTTTCTGACAAAAAAGATTGCTTACCTTCACCAACTGCTATTAGTGTAACTTCAAGTTCAGCAGAAATAAAATTGCAGGATCTTCTTGAACACACTGCAGAACGATTATTAAAGACATTTGATGCTGACTATTTAAAGAAGTTTAAAAATTGCAGCATGACTTTAATTTCTAAATGGAGATGTGATGGGTCCTCTGGCCAGAAACAATACAAACAATGTAATGCGGAAAATTCATCAGATGCCAATTTATTCATGATTTCTTTCGTTCCATTACGTTTAACAAAAACTTATATTGGTTCAGAGCCGTCAACTAGTAGAGCTGCAGAGATAGATGTATGGAAGAATGAAATTCCCTCGTCAACAAAATTTTGTAGACCAATAAAGTTTGTTTACAAAAAGGAGACTCAAGATGTCATAGATGAAGAAGTTCAAAAAATAAATGATGAAATTAAAGAACTTCAACCAGTAACATTTAAATTTGATGACCAAGACATTGAAGTAAATTTTAAAATGTGTCTCACAATGATTGATGGAAAAGTTGCACAAGCTTTAACCAAAACAAAGTCATCGTCAAGCTGCACCATATGCCAAAAAACATCAAGTCAATTGAGCCAACCATCAACACAAGGCGATAGTTTTAATGAAGCATATGAATTTGGAATGTCACCTCTTCATGCTAGAATTCGTTTTATGGAGCATATTCTTAAATTGGGATACGATTTGGAATTTGGCCCGTTAGGCGAAACAGTGAGAAACAACAAAGAAAATTTGGAAAAAAGAAAGCAAAAAAAAAAAGATATTCAAGAAAACTACCGTGAGATAGGCCTTATAATTGACCAGCCAAAGCAAGGAGAAGGAAATTCTAACGATGGAAACACAGCAAGCAGATTTTTTACCGATCCAGAAACTGCAGCTTCTATAACTGGAGTAGATTATGATTTAATACGACGATTCCAAATCATATTACAAGTTATAGCATGTAGCAAAAAGATAGATGCAAAAAAATTTGGTCAGTATGCTAATGAGACAGCAACCCTTTATAACCAAAAATATTCTTGGAGATATATGCCAACCACAGTTCACAAAATTTTGTTCCATGGGGAACAAATAATTCAGCACAATATGCTTTCAATTGGAGATCTCTCAGAAGAAGCCCAAGAAAAAAGGAACAAAGACTACAGATTCTTTCGCGAGCACAATACACACAATACAAGAAAAATTTACAGATATTGTACTAATGAAGATCTTATTAATATTTTGTTGTGCACATCAGACCCATATATGTCCAGTATTCGACAAAAATGGAAATCAACCTCATTAGATTTAGATGAAGAAGCTAAACAACTACTGCAAAATGAAAATTAAAGCTATTTTTAAGAAATTTTTACTAATATTGTTTAACTAATACTAGTTTAAAGATTATAATTTGTTTCTAATTTTAGTATAAATTTTTATTAATACATTTAAATAAAATATATGTGCACTTTAAATCAATAGTAAAAGTTTACTTAAAATTTTATCGATGTTGTGTTCTGTATATAATATATCCAAATGGTATTGATATTGTTGGGAATTTCAGTGTTATTTTTCAGTTTAATCCTCACAAGAATTAGCTTTCTTCCAAAAAAACCAACCTTTGGCCCCTGTGAATATTGAGACTAAATAAATGTCAGGGGCCAAATGTTGGCATTTTCTGACCAAAATTAAGTTTAGGAATAATAAATAAGTATTGGTTGTAAAATACGATTGAAGAAAATAAGAAATTATAAAAAAAAATACCTATTTAAAATGTCAAAATATTCAACTTTTACATGGAAACTCAACAAAAAATTAAAATGCATTTTTAACTCCAAATTACTTACGTTCCTATCAGTCGATTTTTACGTTTGAACACGCAAATTGAAGCTTAAAGTCCCTCCTATTGAACAAAATAAATTGCGTAAAAAAATACCAATCCGGTCAAAAGTTATAGAGTTTTGACCGCTATCTCGCGAAATTGACCACTGTGCGAGGGCGGTAGCAGTAGAACCTAGTAGTTTGGAAAAAATTACTTTGGTGAAAATTGGCGTCCATATAAAACACATGTTTTAAGTTCAAGGCGCCACGCTGTTTCGTATTTTTCTTTTCTTTTTGCAGTCATCAAAACTAAACGATCTCAGTGAATTTGTAAACATGGATAAAATTGGTTACCGTTTTGTAATTCAATACTATCATCTGAAAGATCTCAGTCCAACTATCATTAAAGCCAACCTAGATTCTACTCTGTTGGAGTCTACTCCTTCGTTTACAGCAGAGTTTAAACGTGGCTGTACGACCTGCCAATACGAACGAAGGTGCGTGCGTTAGCTGAAATGATAGTCATTTAAAAAAATGTTTTATATCGCATATTGGCCGAACATTTAGAGTTGAGAAAGCTGTCCGCCAGATGGGTGCCGCGTTTGCTCATAACAGAAAAAAAACCGCGTCATGAAGATTCAATAGAGTGTTTGGCGATTTATCACCACAATAAAGACGAGATTTTGCATCTATTCGTAACCATGGATGAGACATGGATCCAAGACATCACATCTGAGACAAAGAAACAGTCGAAACAGTGAACTGAAATGGAAGAATTGTATCCAGAAAGGCGAAGACAGTTTCATCTGCAGGCAAGATTATGGCCTCTGGTTTTTGAGATGCGTGTGGAATAATTTTTATTTATTATCATCAAAAAGGATTTCCTATTGTAGCGTTTAAGTGTCGCAATTAAGAAAAACAGGCCGCATTTGTCGAAAAACAAAGTGTTGTTTCATTAAGTCGCATCTACCATTGCGATAATCAAAATATATGAATCAAAGTTCAAATTGTTTCGTCACGCACCTCATTCGCCAGATTTAGCTCACTCGGATAATTTTCTATTTCCAAACTTAGAAAAATGGCTCGCTGCATGATGATGATGATGCGGATGACAGATATTTTAAGGAGCTAGGTAGTTCTTCCTGTTAACAGGGTATCGAAGTTGTTGAATATCATTGAGAAAAGGGAATCGAGCTGGAAGGAAATTAAGTTGAGAAATAAAGATAATTTTTCCCAAATTTGTTGTTTTCATTTTTACCGTAAATGATATTTGCCAAAAGCTATCAACTAGAATATACGACATGCACGATCATGCTCGTGTGAAACTCAGAATTATTACACACAGTTCTATTTTAGTGAGAACGTAAATGTTCGATAAAGCGGCTAGTGTATGATACCTTCTTTTGACCACTAATATGTGATTGAGAGGCTAATAAAAAATACATCTCAATTATTTCCTTCGCGTTCTATAACATCTCCAAGTTTCTTCGTGATCTGCTGGTGCCTCCCATGAGACCTTCCTTGCAAGTACAGTCATATTTTTAGAAAAGAAAAGTTGCTGTTTTTTTAAAGAACTTCAAGACTTTTCCAAGAACGTTTTTGAAATAAGGATTAATTGGATGCCAAATCGATTAACTTCACCTTAAAATTTGTGAAAATGTAAATGACAAAGCGTTTGTTAGCGACTAACTGTTTATATTCAAACAAATTTCTCTAATAATAAGGATTAACACCATTAAGACCAGTTTAGTAGTAGCGAAATTTGTTTTGAATATCTCTAATATTAATAGGCTAGGCGATTTCTTGTAACCCATGTTTTGTTCTACCGTTTTATCCCGATTTTGACCAAACGTATATTATTTGAAAGGTATTTCTTTTTAGCCGTTTTGCAGATTTTTAAACTTTTTTCTTTATTTTGAGTAAATTGCATTTAAAGTTGCTACTAACACATACATAAAATTATACAATGCTATGTGTGTGTTTATTAAATTTGTTAATGTGTTTGTAATAAAAATGAGTTTGTTTTTGTGTTGATTTGTGAATTGGCTATAATTGATTAGCATTAATTTATGGTCTTTATTTAATGAAAAAATAAAATTTCCTAGAATGTGCACTTGAATTTCGAGGACGGGAATCTGCTAGTAAATTATTAATAGGCTAGGCGATTTCTTGTGACCGATGTTTTGTTCTATCATTTTATCCCGATTTTGACGAAACGTATATTATTTGAAAGGTATTTATTTTTAGCCGTTTTGCAGATTTACGGATTTTTAAAATTTTTTCCTTTATTTTGAGTAAATTGCATTTAAAGTTGCTACTAACACATACATAAAATTATACATATGCTATGTGTGTGTTTATTACATTTGCGAATGTGTTTGTTAATGAGTCTGTTATCTTCACTCACAATAATAATAAACCAAAAAAGTGTTGGTTTGTGAACTGGCTAAGTTGAAAAATAAAGCTGCCTAGAAATTGCACTCGAATTTCGAGCGCTGGAATCTGCTAGTATAAATTATTAGCCGCCAATCAAGCGCTTTGAAATTAAAATTTTCATAAATTTCATTCGATTTGGCAAGTGAGGCATTCAATAGAGATTATCAAACATTTTTAGTTGTGGAGATTTTATAAAGAATATCTGAAACTTTTATTTTTTTTTTATGAAATATCTTTTTTTAATCAAATGAAAGGCAATTTTTTAAACAGAAATTTGGAAATTCATTAACTTCAACGTAGTAAGAAACTTCTCTTGAGTAAATTTTTCGTGGATGTTTTAAACACTGGTTACAAACTTCATCTTAGCGTCGAATATGACAAACAATTGCATTAATACTACATGGAGTGAAAACTCCGTGGCCTAGCATAGAGATGGCCAAGTGCCAATATTTTTCTGTTTTTTTCTATTATTTATTCCTGGCATTTCATTAATTAGAAAAAAAATTATGGATTGATAAACATTATTACGGTGAATCTCGTCGTCATATTCAATGGTTAAAAGGTGGTATTCCGAATTTAAACTTGGTCGTACGAGTACATATGATGTAGATCGTCTAAATGAGGCAGTTACAGAAGAAAACGCAAGAAAAGTGCATCAGATTGTAAAAGATTGCTGGCATCATAAAGATATCAACCGAGTAAGTTCGGCATCACATGATCATTTAAATATGAAAAAGCTTTCTGCTCTATGTGAGCCGCGATTTTTATCAGCAGAATAAAAACTGAAACGTGTTCATGATTCAAAGTATGCTTTGGAGATATTTGAAGTAAATTCAACTGAATTCAATGGATGAGACGTGGATTCATTATTATACACCGGAGTCCAATAGACAGTCTGCGGAGTGGTTACAAGCGTGCGAAAGCCAACCAAAGCGGCCAAAGACACAACAATCGGCTGAATAGGTAATGGCCAACGTTTTTTGGGATATACATCGTATAATATTTATTGATTATTTGGGGAAAGGAAAAACAATAACTGCCAAGTACTATGTTGAGTATTTGGACAGATTGGATGAAGAAGTTAAGAAAAAAACGACATCACTTAAATAAGAAAAAAATCTTGTACCATCACGACAATGCATCGGCGCATTAATCTGATTTGGCTTCAGAAAAATTTAAGTCTTTATATTACGAATAGTTTCCAAACTTGAAAAGATGGCTCCAGGGAAAGACATTTTTTCCACAAATAAAGAAGTCATAGCAGAGGCGGAAGCCTATTTTGTAGAGTTAGATGAATTGTATTTTTTCAGGGGTATCAAAATGTTGCAAGATAGTTAGTATAAGTGCATTTCACTTATCGGAGATTAAGTTGAAAAATAAAATTGATTTCAAATTTAAAAATCCGGGTTTTCATTGTTAGACCAGATCTGGCTCCCAGCGATCATTATTTGTTCCCAAACTTGAAAAGATGGTTCCAGGGAAATGAAAGAAGTCATATCAGAGACGGAAGCCTATTTTGAAGAGTTTGACAAATCGTATGTTTTCAAGGCTACCACGATGATAAGGATCGTTGGAAGAAATGCATTTCACTCAACGGAGATTACGTTGAAGAATAAAATTGATTTCAATTTTTAAAACAATAACTGTTAGGTAAACATTTTTATGAAAATTTAAATATATCTATAATATTAATAGGCTAGGCGATTTCTTGTGACCGATGTTTTGCTCTACCGTTTTATCCCGATTTTGACCAAACGTATATTATTTGAAAGGTATTTCTTTTTAGCCGTTTTGCAGATTTACAGATTTTTAAATTTTTTCCTTCATTTTGAGTAAATTGCATTTAAAGTTGCTACTAACACATACATAAAATTATACAATGTTATGTGTGTGTTGATTAGCGAATTGGCTATAATTGATTAGCATACCTTTAGGGTCTCTATTTAATGAAAAAATAAAATTTCCTAGAATTTGCGCTCGAATTTCGAGGGCTGGAATCTGCTAGTATATATAAATATATTACATCATTTGCTGTTAGTACTTTAAAAAATTTCTTTTGAGAAAGAGTCGATGTTTCGAACCTACAAAAATCAAGAGATATTGAAGTCTTCCCAACATCCTTTCTTAGCAAGTTTTTAAAAATTCAATCGATTTAAAATACAAATCGTTCACTTTATTCCAACTAAAATTTACTTAAAGAATATTTATTCAGACATTTATGTCTTTAAGGATATGTTGCAGAAAAATGTGGTCAAAGGAGAGGCATTAAAAAAAAATACAAATTTCAGATATAAATGTTTGGAAATCATCTTTCCAAACTGGTGTTAAAATAAAAAAGTGCTTGAAAATTGGTGGAATTAACTCAAATAACTCAAAAAATGCAAGGTATTACAAAAGTTTTTAATACGTATTTGAAGTATGTTACTTGATTACTTTATTTAAAAAGTTTTATTTTGCAGCAAAACTAAATGGCAGTTCGAAAATATTTTTTCTCAAAATGTTTGGATTTTAACTTTCGAAAAAAAAAAAATACTAATAGTTATATTAAAGGGAACTAGCAGATTCCAGCGCTCGAAATTCGAGTGCATTTTCTAGACAGGTTTATTTTTAAACTTAGCCAATTCACAAACCAACACTTTTATGGTTTATTATTATTGCGAATGAAGATAACAAACTCATTAACAAAAACATTAACAAATTTAATAAGCACACACATAGCATATGTGTAATTTTATGTATGTGTTAGTAGAAACTTTAAATATAATTTACTCAAAATAAAGGAAAAAATTAAAAAAAATCTGTAAATCTGCAAAACGGGTAAAAAAAAATACCTTTCAAATGATATACTTTTGGTCAAAACCTGCCGGTAGAACAAAACATTGGTCACAAGAAATCGCGTAGCCTATTAATATTATAGATGAACAAAGACTTCGCTTTCTTATTACTTGATCTACTATTGCAGAGATCAATAAAGCTATAAAAGTGTTTAAATTTTTTTTACATAGCTTTTTTTTACCTTCTATCTCTCTCTAATTTAGCGGTGCTTAAAGAAATTTTTGTTTCGCATTCTTTGACTACGTCTTTTGCATTTCTTTCTTGTTTAGCTTGAAATTGTAAAAACATTTTTTTTTAATATTCCTTTTTAAATTGCTTTATTACCACACACCAAAAGTTAAAAAGTTAATTGTAACATTTATGCAACGCAACCATCTACACTCGCTGTTCAAGAGCAGACAATATTTTAAACATTTATATTGGCAAAGGCATCGAAAGCAAAGAACGCCTGGATAATCATCGATACCACACACAGGAATAAAATTGCAGGCAGAGTATGGACAAATAAAAAAAGCATACTTCAGATATGCCACACATCTCTAATACCCTGCACTTCTTTCTTTAAGAAGTGAAAAAAAAAGAGAAAAATTGCTGGGTAATTTTATGACACTTTAGTGGTGGTCAACAGTCAGTCGGAGTTCGTAAGATACACTCAATTGCTTAACGTATCAAGGATATATGGCCGCACGATCTTTTTAGCTATTTCTTACATTTAACAAAAATTAGAAAACAAATCTGTTTATGACATCTGAAAGAGCACTAAAAATTAATAAGAGAAATTAATTTAGAAAAGCAATAATAAATTATGTACTAGTTTTAATGATTTGTACCAATTTGTTAATTTTTCACACAATTATTCTGTTTTTAAGCTTTTAAATTCACAAATTATTCATTTCATTTGTCAAAGTTTTATATTACATATATAATTTTATTGTCTATAAGGATTTATTCCATAATAAAAATTCAAGAAGTAAATCCAACCGTTCAGTAGGAAGTAAAAGCTAGATTTTCACAAGCGCCAACAACTCAACGAAAACTGCCAAATATCTCACGAATGTGACCAAAATGTCTCCCGATGGACAGCAAATCGCATAGTGCAGCAGTCTTCAGTAATTCGTCGGCAAAAAAATGCAAAATGCGCCATGATTACTGGGTTGGCACAAAAAGCAAGTTTGCTTTTTACTAAAAATAATATGGTAATTCTTTGCAATCTGTAGACAACATTATCTGTAAAAATAATTATTTGTTATGAGAAAAAGTTTAACTTACACAGTCCGGATGGCTACAATTCGTACTGGAGAGATTGATTTACGTAAGACCCCCCACGATATTTTTCCAAAATAAATTTTAGTGGTTTGGGGTGCAACTTGTCGATGGTGTGCTAGAGTTAGATTCCCGAGTATAAAAATGAGTTCGACAGAATACACAACTCTACTTCAGACAAGTCTCAAATCATTTTTTGAATAAAATCGTGAGAAAAATATGATTTCCTAGCTAAATGATGCCACTTTTCATACCAGTAAGCAGTCTCGCATGTGGTTAGAGACACACAATATAACTCAACTGCAATGGCTAGCCTGTTCTCCTCACCAGAATCCCATGGAAAACATCTGGCAAATCATGGTACGCAAAGTCTTTGATGGCAATTAGAAATACGACACGATTGATGACCTCCGTGGTAATTGAAGATTGGGAGACAATCACAAATGATGTTCCTTTAAACCCTGTAAATAGTATGAAGCAAGGAATCTTTGAGCTTATCTCCAACAATAGAGGCCGTACTCAGTGTTAGCTTTAAACTAGTTTTTAGATTAAACTAATGTTTTTTATAATGATTTTAATGTTAATTTTTAGATCTAAAACCCTGATGCTCTATGGGTCACAACACCCAGTTGAATGCAACTCCACGTCGAACTGTATTCTTCCCGCGATTTTGGGCTACTACAAACACCATGAAACTTCTAGAGGAGCCGGTTCCCGAAAAAGCCATTTAAGGATTCAATACATCCTTGTCCATCATTAGCAGAACTTGCAAGTACACACACACCACCCCAAAATTCTTGTCTCCAACTTATCCTCAATGGTCTCTTGCCACTGGCTCAAGCACACTCTTGGACCTCGCTTTCAGCTCATGTTCTCAACAATTTTCCCTTCTACTCATTCTCAATGCCTCTCGTCAGTCCATCTTGCCTTCCACTCCTTGCCACCACACTGCCCACCCATGATTTCGCACATCGGGATAGCAATGATAGCTTTACGAATTCGTTTCCAACTCATGTACCTCCTTTCGGCACTCTCGTCTACTACACTCCTTCTTCCTGCTACCTCTATCATCCCTATAGCAGCACATGCGAGATGACTTTGATAACATTCCGAACTCGTTTTTCAACTACTGGTCCATCTTATGTCTACTACGCTTATTCTTACTAATTGTCGCTATCATGCAGGGGTCATGCTATCGACAACGTTCCGAGCTCGCTTTTCAACTTCTTCAACTAGTCTCCTACTAGTCTTGGACGCTGTAGTGGCATTCTAGTGTTACCTCAAGCGCCCTTGACTCGTCTTCGATCCAACACTCATGCTTCCAACTTCTCCGTAATGGTATCTTGTCAGTGTTAGCTGACTTACCCATTCTCGGCCTAGTTTTCCACTCATGTCCCATCAACTACGTCTTCAACTAATCGGCAGTAATCTTGTCAGTATGGCAGCTGACGCAAAAACCATCGGACTCCGTTTTCCAATTTACAACACTCTCGTCTACTTCGCCCATTCTTCCTGCCGAATATCGGGACTGGGACTGATATCGACGAAACTCCAGACTTCGCTTTTCAACTCATGTTACCATCATTGCTATTATTTCCATCTTTTACAACTTGGGACACCAACACAATTATGGGATGTGACAACAGTTTCTCTGTTAGGTTTTGACACTTCCAGTTTGTTCGTTCTGTCTCTGCTATGCCCAATTCAATGATTCCGACCGTAGGGCATATGGCTTACCCATGGTACCAATTTAGCACTTTTGGTGATCCCTCGTTAACAAGTCTTGCCACTGCCAGGTTTTTTGTATACTTTGGGTCCAAACATTTGTTGACTGGTCGTCGCCATAGGGTCTGCCGTTGTTTCGAAAACGTAGAACTTCTATTTATTTCCAAATATTTGGATCCTTATGGAGGTGGGTTTTTGCAAACCGCAAGCGCTGCTGAATATTTTTCTGAAACACATTTGGTTTTTCCTCGCTATGCGTCCATCAAGATTATTTTCAGTCAGACGTCTACATGCGGTCCTTGCCGAAATTTCAGTGCCAGTTTCCGACTCCATGCACGATCTAATCTCAATTGATATGAGTGATGGGTCAATTTTGCTTATGCTAAACATAAGCTTATCTTCCGCTTGTTTCGTCTTTGCAAATTATCAAAAGTCTTAATTTTTTTTTAAGTAATTGACCAACACCCAGGGGATGGCCCCTACAGATGCAGTGCATTGTGTTGATCTCAGGAAAATAGGTTATGGGAAGGAGGAAAGAGGGAGTAGTGTTTGTGGATATTTGACTTAAATTTAATTAGATTATAACTGTCAGGAAAGACCTCTGCGGGGAGTTTATTCCACATACGGCTAGTTCGACTGATAAATGAATTCTCTCTGTAATGCGTTATGCGGTCCAATGATGTTCCAATGAGTCAATAGAGTTGGATACCCTACTGCCATTGATGAGCGCCAACGCCCTCCTTTGCACACGGTCCAGTAGCTCCAAAACAGACTTTGAAGCTCCTGTCCATATATGAGCTGTATTCCATTTTCGGTCCGATGTAAGTGGTATAGATTTTAAGATTACATAGATAGAGTGAAGTAATTTTTGCACTTTTATAAAACCAAGACACTTGAATGCTTCTTTCGACACTTGAAAAAAGCTCGTTCCAACGAACATCACATTGAATTCTCATGCCTAGAATATCAAGAGTATCCGATGCCTCAATACATATACCATCCATATATTCAGATGACATTGTTGAATCCATGGCCCTATGGGTCAACATACAACATTGAGTCTTCAGCGCATTAAAATCAACACTATACCCTTTACCCCACTCGGAGATTGTTAACAGGTCTTGATTGAGTGTGTAATTCATTGTCCGTCTTTAGCCCCCAACATCCAAAAGGCTTGGCCTACAGTTAAAGGAAAATGAATGACAAATGTTGCTGTCATCTGCGAAAGAGTATATAGAATTAAAAGTTTGACCAAGGTCGTTCAGAAAGATAAGAAAAAAGCAATTCCAAATGATGTCCCTTTCAGCGGCTGTGTAGCTCTCATTTTCAGCCATAATTTAACAACGTTAAATGGAACTACTACAAAAGGTGCTGAAACGTTTTAAAGGACCAATAAAACCCTTTTTTGGTTATCATAAAGTTTTCTTAATACAAATATTTACTTTCGATAATCAAAATGACTTAATTATTTGTACACTTAATTTCGGCGATGTGTTAAGAATGCACCGTTACTTTTTCCTCGGAAAAATATATTGCATGAGTAATTTTATTGCATGTCCACAAGTGTATAACGACGATTTCCGGAATTTCAAACGTTAGGACAAACTAACAGTTGCGCGTAGGGTACTAAACATATCTTGAAAAAATATAATATTTTTCAACAGAAAACCTTTAAGAAATATTGCACGTTTTACCATTACCATGTCTCTCGCTCTCTTTCTTTTTGTTGTTACAATTTTTCAAAGTGATTATCAGGCGAACAATATTAAGATAAACGATCTAATGAAAGGCAAAAAAAAAAAACCGAATGCAACTAAGAGATTCGAAGAGACCAAAAAGAATGAAAAAACTCAAATAAGGCGTTTACAAGCCCATGAAAAAAAAATCCAGAACAGACTTGTTGCACACCAAATATACTTATTCTCATGAATATTTACACCCTATACCACTCTGTGATCGGGGTAAAATGACTTTGTAACAACCAAAAACATTTGACTTAGATTTGGATCTTTTATTATATCGATCGAGTCAGAATCATTTTCTGAGTAGATTTAGGAGATGTCCGTCCGTCTGTCTGTGTGTCCATCTTAATCCCTTGTCATCAAACTACAGGTAGCAAATATATTTTGATGGAATTTGGTGTATAAGCTTTTATTGGCCTTTTGTTGAAATTGCAGAAAATCGATGCATGTTCGGAACTAGTCCCCATATGAATGTCCCCTATGAGATCGACTTAAGTTGCCATAAGATCCAAATTGTCATATAGATCTTGGTCAAATTTGGGTTGAGTGTGATTATTACAGCGATTAATCAGTAGTCCAAAAATAAACCCTATATGACAATTCTTAGTTGTAGCCCCCATATGAAGCTGCCTCCCGATCTCCACTTAAATCTTTCAAGAAACAAAAATTTTGCACAGATTTCTTTGTACATGGTTTGGTTTGTACATGTTTTTTGCAAAAAATAAGTGTCTGTATCAAATATGATCAGGATTGGTCCACTAAAATTTGGTTTCTGTTTATTTTCTATATCCAATCAGTTGGAACTAAAACCCTTGCTCTAAACGCATGTTATAGGTTATCGTATAATCGGTCTAGACCGATTAAAATTTTCTTTCATGTTTTTGTATCCTTTTAATGAATGAAAGTCTTTATTTTTTTTTTTTTGTTCACGATCCACGATCACAAAACGAAGTGTTAAATAACGATCTTTGGCCGTTCCTTCTGCTGACCATGACTTTGAAATTAAATTAAAGGCTGGAGTTATTTTAAAGATTATGAACATTTTAATGAGAATTTATGTTGTGTTAAGTTAACAGAATTTGTTTGGTAATCACATATGAGGTAACAAATGACAATCTGTCAAGGAGTATGCAGATTATTTAAACGTGGGATTATTCATCGTGATTTTTTATGGCTTCAAAACCAGATCATAAAATTACAAGAATTTCGGTTAATTCAAAGATGTCGTTTGCCCAAACAATATTGTGGTTAAAAATCCATCATTAAAGTTCTGAATGGAATAAAATCTTATGTAATTTGTTGAATGAATTGCGTGTTGTGTAGCAAAAGTTAACAACAACAACAACAAAAATCATACAAAGTAAGATGTTAAGTTAATGATATTTTAATGGAGTCTTATATGTTGCTAAGTGTTGTTGCTTTTTATGTAAATCATCTTCATTATCATCAACATCACCATTGTGGATCACAAGGTCAGTTTAATAAGCTTAAAGCCTTGGAAATTATATAAGAAAAAAGGGCCGCCTTAATATTAAAAAAAAACTACGAGTTTCCTCGAAATTACTACAGAAATAAGAAGAGTCTAATACAAGTAACAATTACAACAACACATTTCATGTGTGTGACCCAAAACCCAAAAAATTAAATTATCCTTTTGTTTTCGTTTTAGTTCGTCTATTTATGTGTGCAGTCAATGAATTTTTGCTGGTCTCATTCACAGACTCAGACGAACACACAATTTGAATGTCTAAAAACAATCAAAAACCATAAAATACATTTTAAATGGTGCCATTATTGTCGACTTCAAGCATTAAAAAACCGCCTTCAATTATTACCGCGCAACGGAGTGGTGGAGAGTGGCCTGAAAATGAGTCTCACAAAAAGCCATAATAAACTAAACAAAAACGGCAATAACAACAACAACGATAACTAAAATCAGAGCAAGTATTTTTATTTCTTAAGAAATGAGATTTTTATCACAGCAAGTGTCCTTCGTCTCCATTTCGTGTTTTAGTCAACTAAATACAAGAACCTTAACAAAAATAAGCAGCTCTAGTAAAACAATGGCATTCCTATGAAATTCCACTTATTACATCATTTATATTTCCCCCATTAACGTTGCAAGGATTCCTGATATGACCGAAACACACACACACACACACATGCGGTAATTAATTGAAGGTGTTGGAAAATAATGTGTATAGTCCAGGATTTTTGTTTTTCCTTTTTTTTCTATTTTGGTTAAAATCTCTTAAGAAAAGACAAATTTAAAGTCAAAATCCCCTCTATTATCCGAAAAATGGGAAAACGGCGGCAAAGTTCACTTGTTTCGTGTTGTTTTTTTTACCACTTTTTGATTTTGTGTTTTTGTTTTAGATTTTGGTTAATGCATTTCCAGGAATTCCATCATAATTTTTATATATTTTTGTTATTTTATTTCTTTAGCCAGTTTAATGTTGGCATGTCTGTGTTGATATTGCAACAAGTATCCTAAAAGATTGTTAGCACATACAAATAGTCCGTCTTTCAAAGAGATTTTTTATTTTTTTATTTGACAACACGATCATCATTTAAGGCAGCACCGACAGCAGCAGAAACAGCAACAAGCCAGCACAAGCAAAGCATTCGTGTGAAATGTCGAATTTTAAGATTGGAAGGTAAATATTTGTGTTGTCTTAACACAAATACTTATTGTATGCCCAAATAATTAATTTTATATATACATATATATTTTATGAAAACAGTCACAGTAGGACTTTATTTTATGGTTTTCTCTATCTCTCTCTCTCTCCCCCTCTCTCTCTCTCTTTCTTTCATTTTGTGAAAATTGTGAAACAATTAAACAAGCAGAAGGAATGCAACTACTTTAGAGTTCTGCAGGATTTACTAGGAAATATAAAAGTGAAAATTAATATTTGTTCAAACATTATCATGCACCATACACTTGGTAGCATAAGTCTACGTACACAAGTTTTGTCTAACAAAAGTCTAAAAAAATGCATTAAACGATGTACATTTATGACACGAACAACCGGGAGATCCAAGTAGAGATACTTTTTTCAATAGCCTTTTTTTGACAGATCACGTGTAAGTCGTGTCATGCTGTCATGTTATTTTTGTTTTGTATTGTTTGACATTTTACGCCTGAACGTTTACAAACCGTTCAACTTTATCACGTTCTGTGAAGAATGTATTTCGTGCACTTCGCTCAACTTATGGTCAACATAATCGGCCTACTGAGCGTACTATTCGCAGCACCATCACCCATCTACAGACCCAGCATTCATTATTGGATAATATTCGACCGAATAGACCATGTCCAGCACGCAGTGAAGAAAATATAGCGGCCGTAGCTGAGAGAGTACACGAAAACCGTGGAGAGTTGATACGGCGCCGTTCGCAGCAACTCGGACTGACGTATGATGCCTGAAATTGAAGCTCGTGATCTCGGCGACATTTGATTTCAACAAGACGGCACCACTTCCCACACAGCGCATCAACCAATGGATTTATTGAGAGACCACTTCGGTGAGCAGATAATTTCACGTTTTGAGCCGGTCGATTGGCCATCAAGATCGTGTGATATCACACCGTTAGACTTTTTCCTGTGGGGATATGTAAAGTCTAAAGTTTATGCGGACAATCCCGCTTCGATTCAGGCCACGCGCGTCATTCGCCAGTTACCAGTCGAAATGCTCGAACGAGTCATCGAAAATTGGACTCAACGGATGGACCATCTGAGACGTAGCCGCGGCCAACATTTGATAGACATAATCTTCAAAAAATAAATGCCAAAGAATGTTCTTTCAAATTATAATAAACATTCCCCATTAAATTAGAACTTTCTGTGTTTTTTTTCTTTCAAAAAAGTAGGGAACCTCGAAATGGATCACCCTTTATATTTATACCCTTCACACCACTGTGCATAGGCTACAATTTCCAAAAAGGTCAATTATTTTTCTTGAAAAACAAAACAACAGCTACTGTTAGATATTGTTATTAGTATTCTTTCAAATTGTGAAATAACTAGAGTTCAATCTGCTCTCCTCTCCCGAATATATCTCTCTCACGAAACCTAGGTATTTGCATCATAAAGTCAGTCAATTAAGTTTGTATGCAAGCGAGTAGCTAATCCTTATAACATCAAAAAATATATATTCACTGTACAACGATGAAAGAAAATCTATTTTTTTAAAAGAAAATATGGGAAATTTTATTTAGAAACAAAAAAAAAAAAAAAAAAAAAACAAAGAGAAACTTAACGTCTTCAAATAACAACAACTTAAGCGAAAATATCTTCAAAAATATGTCAAAAAAGTATGTATGCAAATCTGTCAGGAAAAGGTAATTAATTTTTTCATAGGTTAAACAGTTAATTATCCAATGTTCAATGCTTAGTTGGAAAGTCTTTATTTGTTATGACTGCTTTTAGACGGTTTTGCATCGATGACACCAGGTTCGTGATAACGCTCGGTAGTATTTTCTCCGACTCTTCTAAAAGGGCCTTTTTCAAGTCTTCTTTGCCTCTTATGTCGTGTTTTCTGATTTGGCGTTCCAGGTGGACCCACAAATGCTTAATATGATTAATAACGGGCGACTGGGGTGGGGTTTTAAGTTGTTTTTTTTCTTTATGGAGGAACCACGCTTTGACAATAAGCGAGGTGTGCTTGGATCGTTGTCTTGCTGGAACATAAGTGACTCGGAATCCCAAGTTTAGCACCACTTATATGCAAGTTATTTTTATAAATATTTAAATAGACAAACCGATCCATTGTACCATCTATAAAAACTAGTTTACCTACTCCAGAAGCAGCCATACATCCCAAACGAGTACTGGTGCACCACCGTGTTTGACTGTGCTCATCATGTTATGTGGCTCAATCTCAGAATTTGGTATTCGCCATACCTCGGCTCGTCCATCTGATCCGAATTTGCTTTCGTCCGAAAAAATAATGGTGTTCCAAAAGCTTTGGGCGGCTGTATTACATTGTTTTGCGACTAAGAGTCCCTTTTTCGATTTATTGGGCTTACAAACGGATTTTTGCAACTTTGACGGTTATGGTATCCAGCCGAATGGAATACTTTGCGAATTGTTGCTGTAATACAAACTTTTCCCACCTCATTCTCAATTTCTATCTGTAATTTCGGTGCAGAAATTTTCGGATTTTTTTGTATATTGCGCACCACAATTCGTTGCTCACTGGGTGTGAATGTGGTTGGCCGACCAGATCTTGGTTTATTATTATTTGGACAGTTGTCTTTGAGTTTTGTGCTCCAGGTAGAGTTTTATTATCACTTCTCTGAGATCCGAAGATGTATGTTTTTAATGTAATTTTCCAAATATACAACCAACACTTTTAAAAACACTGTAAATCCTAATCAAAATATAAAATAATTGTTCTGAAGTTCACTTTGGCACCTTACACGCAAAGACCGGAATAAACTGTGCGTTTTGCATACAAACTATATTTTCAATATTTTTACATCAATCGGAAAAACAATTGCTTGCAAATCTAACGGTGCTTTAAAAACTGGTTAGTCTAACTAGATGGTGGAAGCTAACTTAATAAACAACGAAACAGAAAAATAAAGACGGCAACGTAATACACGGAGTGTGAAAAATTTTGAATTGAATTTCGATTTACAGTTTGCATACAAACTTTGTTGACTGACTGTATTTGCACCAGCATTAAAGTTTTTAACAAAACGGTATTTAATTAGTTATTTTTTTGCATTCCTCATCATAAGTCGAAAATATTTGTAAATTTTGTGATACTTAAAGTGATAAAAATATAAATTTATGATGTGGCAAATTTCTGCGTCTGTCAAAAATGTGGTTATTGAAAAGACTGAACTTTGAACTTGGTTATTCTAGCCGTAAAGTCGCAGATTTTTTTTCTTTATTTATTAACCATTACCCTGGGGATGCCACCTAACGATACAGTGCGTTGTGTTGATCTAAAGAAAATAGGTTATGGGAAGGAGGAAAGAGGGAGTAGTGTTTGTGGATATTTTATTAGATTATAACAGTCAGAAAAGACCTCCACATATCGTTAGTTCGACTGCTAAACGAACTCTCTGTGTAATGCCTTGTGCAGTCAACTGGACAATAGACTACAAACGGTTGGGATCTACTAGAGAAGGGGGAAGGGCGAACCGAAAATCTGGCACTTTGAATAAGTTCACTATTCTCAGTAGAACATTTCCCATGGTAGTATCTATTCCTACGATGTTCCAATGAGTCGATAGAGTTGGATACCCTACCGTCATTGATGAGCATCAACGCCCTCCTTTGTACACGGTCCAGTAGCTCCAAAATAGACTTTGAAGCTCTTGCCCATATATGGGAGTTGTATTCCATTTTCGGTCGGATGTAAGTGGTATTGATTTTAAGGAGATCAGAGGGAGTGAAGTAATATTTGCACCGTTTTAGAAAACCAACCAACACTTGAAAAACATGCTCGTTCCAACGAACATCACATTGAATTCTCATGCCTAGATCTTCAAGAGTATCTGACTCCTCAATACCTATACCATCCATATATACAGATGACTTTGTTGAATCCATGGCCCTATGAGTCAACATACAACATTGAGTGTTCAGCGCGTGAAAATCAACCCTATTTGCTTTACCCCACTTGGAGATTGTTAATAGGTCTTGATTGAGTGTGTCATTCATTGCCTGCCTTCGCCCCCCAAGCTCCAAAAGAATTGGTCTACAATTGAAGGAAAATGAATGACAACTGCTGCTGTCATCTGCGAAAGAGTATATAGAATTAAAAGTTTGGCCAAGAAGGTAGTTCAGAAAGGAAAAGATAAGGAGAAATAACGGAACCTTGGGGTAGCCCCTAAATTAAGCTGCAACTCATTAGATGAGACCCCATCAATAACAACACGTATTGTGGGGTCTCTGAGAAAACTCGATATAAATCGAGAGAAGTCATTATTGACCCCAATAAGCTTTGTTATCAATGCACCGTGCCACACACGATCGAATTCCCTGGAAATATCTAGAGCAACCGCTTTACTTTCGCCAAAATTGTAAATGGATCGACTTCAGCGCTCAAGCCATACTGTCGATCATTAAGAAGTGAGTTGGCCTCTAGGTAGTTTCACGTTTGAGAGCGCAGAACAGATTGCAATTGGACGGTCATTTTTAGGGTTATTAGTCGCACCCTTTTTAGGGATTGATTGGACATTAGCAACCTTCCAGCAAGAGGGAAAGACTCTCGCACGGTACGAAAGGCTGAAAAGGTTGGCCAATGGACTGACTAGCGTCGAAGAGCACTATTTTAGCACCAGTGCTGCATAAGTCAACGTTCAGTACTTAGAATAATACGAGGGCGGCTCAATAAGTCCGTGACTTTTAGAATGAAACAATTTTTTTTTTGCAAAAAAAATTTATTTTTCAACATAATCTCCATTTAGCTCAATACACTTAGTCCTACGTTTCTCCAATTTTTGTATCCCTTCCAAAAAATAGAATTTTTCGAGGTCCACAAATAGGCATTTTTGATCAATAATTTCATCGTTGGAACTAAATCTCTTTCCACCGAGCCATTTCTTTAGATTTGGAAATTAGAAATAATCAATGGGGCGGATGAGGTACCAATTCGTAACCCAATTCATGTAATTTTGAAGTTGTCACACGATTACGTTTATGGTCAATTGAGAGCAAACGCGGCACCCATCTTGCAGAGAGCTTTCTTAAACCCAACTGATCAAATCGAAACCACACTACCATATGAAATGCCTATGGCATCAACAATCACGCACTTTACTCTTCGATCGGCCATTACCTCAATTGGCTGTCCAGAACGTTCAGCGTCATTTGTATTTGTGCAATCACAACGAAAGTCAGTAAACCACTTTTTTACCATTGAAATCGATGGTGCTGAGTCCCCATAGTATTTATCAAGCTTTTCCTTGGTTTGATTGACGGTTTTTTTTCGCAAAAAATAATGTTTAATGAGTACTCGAAGTTCACTTTTTATGTTTTGAACAGCTGTTAAACGCAAAGTAAATGACGGAACTTGCTAAAAATTTTACAGTAGTCTACTAACAGATGGTACTTGATGGAAGCAGTGTTGCATTTCATATAACTACGAGGGAAGTTCGAAAAGTCACGGACTTATTGATCCGCCCTCGTAAAACAAGATAAAAACTTTAACCAGGAAAAATATTTTGTGCCAAAAAAGGAAGACGAAGAAAATTTCAGCAAAATTTCAATTTCAGTTTTGGCTGTATCAACAAAGTCAGTAGATGGAAAAAGAGCTCTTAAAAGTGTTGGCTGAAAGGCAAACATTAAAAAGAAGAAACCAAAATAGTCACGAAAAATCGTGAACGC
This sequence comes from Cordilura impudica, assembly GCA_963682025.1. NCBI lineage: Eukaryota > Metazoa > Arthropoda > Insecta > Diptera > Scathophagidae > Cordilura > Cordilura impudica. The sequence continues at coordinate 55,670,305 of OY821517.1, forward strand.
ATTCAAATTATTTTTCACAAAATACCAGTCTTGGACAATATCAGATTGGGAAAGGGTAATGAATTTTTTTTAAATATTTTTTTAATGATTTTTTTATTTTTTAGATTATTTGGTCTGATGAAACAAAAATAAACCGAACCCAATCTGATGGGAAGGTGTGGTACTGGGCAAAACCATCAACTCAAAATCCGGCACACGTTAATCAAACCATAAAGCATGGCGGGGGTTCTTTAATACTCTTATCAGAATAGAAGGAATAATGCGTAAAGAGGACTATCCTCGTATTTGAAGGAGAATTTGCCGATAGCACTCACTGAAATGCTTCATGAACCCGAAGATGTGTATTTCAGCACGACAATGATCTAAAATATTTTGCGCAAATTGACAAAGAATGGCTTAATTTACAGATGTTTGGGGTCATGGATGGCCAACACAGAGCCCGGATCTGAATCCGATAGAAAATGTGTGCGCATTTTTGAAAACTCGCCTGGCAGATTATGAAGAGGCTCCAAACAGCATATATCAACTGTGGGAGAGAATTCAAGTCGAAAGACAGAATATACCTGTGGATTACATAAAAAAGTTATACGGATCCATGTCAAACAGGATGACACAATTGAAGAAATCCAAGGGATACTGGACGAAATACTGAATTAAGGATCAGTGCAATATTGGCGCAGTTTTGGTGCAAAATTGCAGCTATTCTATCACGAGGAATCTGTTGATTTTATTAGATACTTAAGATGTGAATATATTTTTTTGTTTTGGCTATTTATTCTTAGGGCATAAATATATTTATTTTGTAAACTATTTGGATTAAATAAAATAAATGATAAGAAACAATGAAATATTCTTTTTTTTTGCTAAACTTTTGCACCACACTCTATATCAGTTTGTCATTCCGTTTGTAATGAATCGAAAAATGCATTTGCGACCCCAAGAAGTACATATATTCTTGATCCTTATAACAATTCGAGTCGATATAGATTTGTTCGTCTGACTGTTGAAATCACACTCACGAAATAAACCATTCAGCTGGGTAAAGTTATAATTAAATTGCTTGCCATTATTTCGAGCGGGTTGGTATTGAAAATGGGGTAAATCGGACATCATTGTGCCGAGATATGTCCAAGAAAATGAACATTTCAAAAAAATGTTAAAAATTAGTATTAAGTTTATCAAATGATCAAATTGTTGTTTTCTAAAATATTTTGTTTACGTCTATATAGTAATACGTGAAGGTAAATTTATCTACCCCCTTTTAAGCAAAATGCGCGCAAGGAGGATTGTAAAATTTGGCATATTTATAGTTCTTATGGAGGAGAAGTGCAGAATGATAAAATTTACGTATAATATGTGTTGAAACTCTATTAAATTAAATAAAATAAAATATTTAAAATAAATAATTTTATAAGAGCCTATCGATTTGCTAATCAATTTTAGCCAATTCACAACTCATCGCCTGTGCATTTGTTATCGATGGTTTCAAAAAACAGTACATTTTAATCGCCCTGTGTTAAATTGTGAATAGCCTTTAATTGATTAGCGTACCTTTAGACTCTTGTAAAATTATTTATTAACAATCCCATTAATATTTTCTCTGTGTGTTCATCAAATATTTATAATGAAATTAAATGAATTTTATTTAAAAATTCACAATTTAATGAATTTTATTAAATATTCATAATTTTTTTTACATATAAATAGATTAAAAAACATTGAAAGAATAAAATTGAATGAAGAATAAATGTTGTAGAAGTTGCACTCGAATCTCGAGTGCTGGGCTCTGCTAGTTTGTTATAAATAGTGCAATAAGTCATTAAGCTCACGTATATAACAAATTATCACGCACAATTTACAGTAGATACATTTTTTTAAATACATTTAGCAAAATTCAAGTGATTAAATTGCATTTCAATCACGATCACAAATGGTTTACGCACGCTCACGAATTTATGCTCACGTACTACAATTTATGTAACCAAAAGCTACATATATTATATTATACTTATATTTTATTTCATATTAATTTAGATAGTTTTCAATAGTTTTGGTTGGAGAAAATTCTATAAAAGTGCACCCTGAGTTACTATTAATGATGATGGATTGAAAAGTGTGTAACGTAATTATGGACACAAATTCTACACAGAAGTTTTATATATATATATGTGGGGCCACAAGTAAGAAGCTTAATTCTGGTTGTATGTAGTTCATTCTACACTTATCGTCTAAAATCAAAACTCGCAAAATTACGCATCCAACAGGAGATTCGAGAAAGAACTGGTAATTCTAAAGACGGCAATACTGCTTGAAGTTTTTTCAGAACGCAATAATTTCTGCTGAAATCACAAAAGTGGGTAAAATGCATACAATACCAAATGTTGGTCCTTGTGGTCATGATATTTGTTTGGAAAATTTTCGTAGATTTGCTCACATCACTCAATACTTCGTTGAAAACTATCAGTGGCTTTACATGCCTCCCCACTTAGCATAAATTTTTTATTCACTGACACGCAAAAGTCAATTCGAGAATTATCGGAAGTAGCTCAATAAGGAAGAAACAGAGATTTTAAAAATTATAGAGGGCACTTTATTCGTACATGCAACATGTCGAGAGTATTGTGTCGAAATTTCAAGTAAATCGGAGCAAAACTAATGAAGATACAGCTTTTCAAGCGATCGGCCCTCGTGCTCGATTTAGATACCTGCCTAAAGCTGTCCCTTTGTAGTTTCCAAAGAACTTTCTACTTTTATGACAGTGTTTCACTGTATTCACTGGATATTTTTAATTGAACATTTTTTCAACGTGTTTATCAAATAAATAATCCAACATTATTCATATCTCCAAAAACAAAAACAAAATATGAAATGAAATAAAAATACTTGTAAAAATTATTAGATTGATTAACAAAAATTCAAATTGGACTTTCAAAATAATTGCTAGAAAATCCAAAGCTTCGAGAAATACCATTTCGCGTATCAAACTATACTACTCAGCGTTTAACCGTTGATAGGAAAAAATGTTTTAATAACCGAAATGCTATCAAGAAGTAATCGAACAAGTACTTGTTCAATGCTCTGAGGTTTTTCTCAGAAAAGTTAAAAAGATGGAAGGGCTAAAGTCATAGAAAGTCCAGAAAGTTCCTGACAGAAATTCCAAAAAGAATAGTGATGCAAATAAGAGACCCAAAATACTTTATAAAGATTCCTTTAAGAAATTTGATTGCTGCGTTATGGACGATGACACTTATATTCTTGGAGATATTTCGCAGCCTGCAGCATTCAAATTTTCGCAGTCGTAAGCGATCGTATTTTTACTCGAACGTGCGAATTTTTGTACTTTTGGGATTTTCTTATAACGATAACGAATAACATGTAACGAAATTACTGATTTTGTGATTCGATAACCAGTGATCATTCGAATGCAACCCTGTCAAATTTTACTCGTTTGCAAAATAGTATGCGAAAAGACATTTTTCTCTAATAAAGAGACAAAAAAAAGAAAATGTTAGTGCACAATATACATATATAATATACTAGCAGTAACCCGATGCGCTTCGCTACACCCATCGTAACGAAATAAAAAGCAGGCAATACATTTTGTAGAAAACTATTGTTTTGTATAGGAGGTGCCACACCCATTAGTCTCATTTCGCCCATTTTTTAGGCAACTACTCATATTAATAACTTATGAATTAAAACAAAGTCGCTAGACTTTCATTATTATAGTACTCCAGTAATGCTATATTAAATACTTACTTTGTATGGGGGGTACCACGCCCACTGGTTGAATCTCGCCCATTTTTTTTATGGAACTACTCACATTAATAACTCATTAACTCAGTCAAAGTTCACTATTACAGTACTTCAGATATATGACATTATATATTTACTTATCACGCCCTCTGATCTGATTTCGCCCATCTTTTAGAGTACTAACGTTGATAACTTATGAACTCAGACAAAGTCTCAAGACTTTACCTATTACAGTACTCTAGATATACGACATTTATTATTTACTTTGTATGGAGGGTACCACGCCCATTGGTCCCATCCAGCCCATTTTCCCGCTACTCGAATTATTTTAATATGTATATGTATATAGTTTCAGAACTCTTGTAGTCGTAGTACTCCATATATTACATGTTAAAATTAGATGTTAAAAATTCACCTTGTATGCGAGGTGACACGCCCACTGGTCCGATCCTGCCCATTTTTTATGAGACTACTCACATTAATAACTCATGAACTCAGACAAAGTTGCAAGGCTTTCACCATTACAGTACTTCGTATATATGACATTATATATTTACTTTGTATGGGAGGTACCACGCCCACTGATCGGGTTCCGCCCACTTTTTTTCGAGTACTAACGTTGATAACATATGAACTCACACAAATTTAATATTTACTTTGTATGGTGGGTACCACGCCCATTGGCCCGATCACGCCCATTTTTTCCGCAAGTCTTCGAATTATTTAAATATGTATATAGTTTCAGAACTCTTGTTGTCGTTGTACACCAGATATTATATGTTAAAATTAGATGTTAAAAATTCACTTTGTATGGGAGGTGCCACGCCCACTTGAAAAATCAAAAAACAATATAGCCTATTTTTCCTTCCGGATAGGCAGTTACCTACTGTAAAAATTTCAAGACCATCGGTCCAGTGGTATAGTCTCCTATAAACCACAAACAAACAAACACACAAACATACACATCTCTATTTTTATATATAAGATTTAAAAAAATATTAATTTTAGTAATTTTAGGTCAAAAATAAATATATAAATAATAAAATTTTTAAATTTATATAAATTTGCAATCAGAGTCAATGAAAACATTTTATCAATTTTTTTTATGGAAAAATTTCGATTTTGTATGTGTCCGAATGAAAAAATATTTAAAAAACTTAGCTTCAAAAGTTTTTCCGTCATTTACTTTGCCTATTTTATGGACCTCAAAAAATCCTATTTTTTTGGAAGGGATATAAAAATTGGAGAAACGTTGGACAAAGTGTATTGAGCTAATAGGAGATTATGTTGAAAAACATTTTTTTTTTTTGCAAAAAAAAAAAAACTGTGTTTTATTCTAAAATTCACGGACTTATTAAGCCGCCCTCGTATTAATATTAAAAATAGCTAATTAGCTAGTAATTGTTAATTATTAATTTTGAAATTTTCAGTTTTCATTTTCTATTTTTCATTTTTCGTTTTTCATTTTTCATTAGAGATTATAATTTTCTTTCATATTGGCGATTTTATTTTATTATATCGTGACAACGGTAACAAACTATGTGGCAATACTACTAACATAGCTAATGTCTTTTTCTCTTTTTTTGAACTTTGAATATTGTACAATAATTATGTTCGGCCACTAATATATTAAAACAAACACATTGGGTTTTTCGTTTTTTTTAAGAGGTGTCTAAAAATTTTTGCTCATGTCTCAGCACAATGATTCCCGATTTGCTCCATTTCAAGTACCAACCTGGTGGAAATTATGGCAAACAATATAATCGTAAGTTTACCCAGGTAAATGGCTTATTTTGTGATTTCAACAGACAGACGGACAGACGGACTCGAGCTGTGATAAGGATCAGGAATATATATACTTTATGGGGTCGGAAATTAGTTTTTCGATACGTTACAAACGGAATGACAAACCTATATATACCTTCTGCCACATGGTGTGGAAAACATCTAAAGGGTCCGCCATCTAACGTTTTTTTTTTCAACTAGTGCTTGTTTCGTGAATGGTAACACTTAGCTCATGTCTGATTTGACAGATAATAACTTTTATCCTTCCGCTGAACGAATATGGTTGTGTGTACGCTTGAACAACGCTGGGAAATATTGCGACATTACTTTGAAAATCATGGAAATGTTGCAGAACGTGTGCGAAAATTGCGTACGGATTTTGGAAGAAGAGAAGCACCGTCAGCTCCGTATGGTCGTTATCTTGTGAAAAAAAAGTGAAAGAAACTGGCATCCTCATCGATAAACCAAAGCGTTAAAAGCCAAAAACAGTGCGTACACCCGAGAATATTGCTGCTGTGGCAGAAAGTGTGCGTGAAGCGCCATCAACATAAATTCACCGTCGTTCTCAAGAATTGAACATTTCGGAGGCATCATTGAGACGAATTTTGCATAAAGACCTTGGTATGACGCCATACAAAGTCCAATTGGTTCCGGAGTTGAAGCCAACTGACCATCCAATGCGTTTTCGCTTCGCTAAGTGGGCCTGCGATCGACTTACAGAAGATGCCGATTTTGGCAAAAAAAAAAATAATCTTTTCAGATGAAGCTCATTTTGATCTTGGCGGGTATGTAAACAAGCAAAATTGTCGCATTTGGGGCACAGAAAATCCGCACGCAGACATTGAAAAGCCGATACACCCAAAACGAGTCACTGTTTGGTGCGGATTTTGGTCCAGAGGCATAATTGGGCCATTTTTCTTCGAAAATGAGCAAGGAGTGGCCGTTACAGTCAATGGCGATCGTTATCGGGCCATGTTGAACGAATTTTTGTTCACAAAAATTGAAGAGGAGGATATTGGCAACATTTGGTTTCAACAGGACGACGCTACGTCCCACACAGCCGAAGCTACACTCGATGTTTTGCGCCCTGTTTTTGAAGATCGCATTATCAGCCGCAGAGCTGATGTCGTTCGGCCACCTCGGAGCTGCGATTTGACACCGTTGGACTATTATTTGTGGGGTGCCCTCAAAGATAAGTGTTACGCCAACAAGCCAGAGACAATTGACGCTTTAAAGGACAATATTCGTGAAGCCATTGGTGAAATACAGCTGCACACAATCGATAATGTGCTTAAAAATTGGACCGATCGTGTAGGCTACTGCATGGCCAGCCGAGGCAGCCATTTGAATGAAATTATTTTCCATTATTAACCGGAAGGATTGTACTTTCAAATAAAAAAAGAAATTTGAGATAATATTCAGTAGTTTTTTTTTTTATAGCATTTTCAAAAAAAAAAAAAAAAGTTATTTGGCGGACCCTTTAGAAAAGTTAAAAAGCGTCACTTTGGATAAGTGTGGTAAAATATGTAAAGGAGATATTTTAAAATTGGTTAAGTCGATGCCAAATCAATTCACAGAGGTCCGGAAGCACAAAGGATATCTTTCAAGTAACTAATTTAAGTAATATGAAATGTAAATTTAGTTTTTCTTTAATTAATATTTCAAATGTACGAGTACTTATAATTATACCCTATACCTCTATGTGGATTGGGTATAATGACTCTACTGCTGTTTGTAGCTGCCAAAAATATTTGACCTCGATCCATCTTTTATTATACCAATCGACTCAGAATCACTTTCTGGGTCGATTTAGCGATGTCCGTCCATCCGTCCGTTTGTGTGTCCATGAAACCTTGTAATACAGGTCGCAAATATGAATATATTTTGATGAAATTTGGTATATAAGCTTTTGTCGGCCATAGGATGAACGCTATTGAAATTGGTGAAATTCGGTCCATGTTCAGACCTAGTCCCCATAGAAAGGGCCCCTATGAAATCGACATAAATTGCCATAAGATCAAAATTTTCATATATATCTCAGTTAAATTGGGTTTGTATGTGTTTATTAATCTGTAGTCCAAAAATAATACATAGGACAATACTTAGTCATAGGCCCCATATAGAGCTGCTTCCCGATCTTCACTTAAATCTATAAAAAAAAAAAAAACAAAAATATTGCACAGATTTTTCTCAAATTTGGTTTGTATATATTTTTTTCAAAGTGACTTTACCAAATATGGTCAGGATCGGTCCATTTTTCGACCTAGTCCCCATATAAATATAGCACTTGTTTTTTCTTGTTTTTACGATTTTTACGTCAAATATATATATGTATATATACTAGAAGAAAAAAAAATAGGACAGCATAATTAATTGTTTTTATTTTTTTCGTGGGGTTTTAATTTTAGGTGTACGGACACTTTTTCTAGCAAGTGCATGGTTATGATTTTTGAACTCGTAAAAAAATTAAAGCGGATATTAAACACTGCTGTTTTCTTATTTAAAATTTTGCACGTGTTCTAAAGAATTTTTTTTTTTTAAATTAGGAAAACTGCATAATTAAAAACAATTCTGTCTAAGATTTTCTGTACCCACACCTACTTAAAGATAAGAAATACCTTGAGTGCTCAATAAGAAGAACAAGGCGTATATTTTTCCATTTTTGAGCACGGGTTTACTTAACATTTATCGGTTTTTGATCCCTCTACCAACAATTGGCATAGATTTTGGATAATTTATGTTTAACGTTTGCATACAATCTTCTAATGAAAAATCGACCTACTGAAAGTGTGGGAACCAAAATTATTTCCACTACGATACTTAATAATGTAAAAAAAATAAACACGACAGGACATCGAGATGGAAAAACAGTGCCTGGTTGTGTGTCTTTTTGGTTAGTGCACAAGCCAGACACAGGTTGTGAACGTGAAGAGCATGAGTTACAACCATGTGCCAACAACAAAAAGCACGAGTTGTTGAGCGATGTCGAGAGAAAAAAAAAACAAGAACAACAAAAAAAAAAAAAAAGATCGTGTTGAGCCAGGATTTTACTAAATGCACATACAAGTGGCCAAGAAACTAAATTGATAATATTTCAGAAATATGTACATATTTGTATAAAGAAAAACTGTTTTTCTTAAAGATTTATTTAACAATTCAAGTGCTCAACATGTGAAGAACGTGGGAAGAATATTTTCTATCTTTCGGTCTTCTGACAATGAGCCTAGTATTGAAGACTTGAATTTGTTGCCTGCATTTTCCAATTTCCAAAAGTAATAACAAATATCTTTGGTTAAAGTACAATTGTCATTTAGATTCTCTATTGTTGGCTAGAATTTTAATTAAAAAAAAAAAAAAAAAAATAAAATAAAAAAAACTCGTAGTCATGTCATTGCAGGAACTTTTTGAGCATATGTTAATACATATAGAATTTTTTTTATCATTCCTTAATTGAATACCATCTAATTATTTGGGAGAATTTTCAAAAATTCAAAAATTTTCTATTATCTGAAATAAGTTGATGGAGTTCTTTAACACGAGCGAACATATTGTTCATAAACATCATTTTTGTTTGTTATTGTTGTTGTTGTTTATGATAATGTGTCGAAAAATACGTTACGTTTAGCACTTTCTTGAGTCATGTTGTACACACATTTACACATTAGGGTGACTTTTAATATTCGGGGGCTTAGTTTTCGCAGTCGTGATCGAAATTATGCCGTATCGGAATTTATTTCGATAGTGTAAATATTTCTACTATCCTTACTCGTTAAGAAACGAAACGATTTATTGTTTCAGTATTGTCAGATAGAAATAAATATTTTTTACGATACTGCATACATTAAAGAGAAAATGTAAACAAAAACCATATGTTTATTCTAAAATTGAAAAGAAAAGTATGACATTTATTTTATTCATCATCTTCTAACTCCAATGAGAATGAAAATCTCAAATTCATTATTTTTGATCTAAAATTTTTTTTCACTATATTAAGAAAAACTTCTTTTCGCTTGCTATTTTGCCAATGAGTAAAATTTCGCAAGGTTGAATTCGATTGATCACTCGTTATCGAATCCCAGAGTCAGAAATTTTGCCACATATTATTCGTTATCGTATTAGATAATCCCAAAAATTCAAAAATTTGCACGAATACGAAACTAAGGTCCCAGGATAAAGTTTCTGTGGAGTGTCTGCTATTACACAGAGGTTTCAAATGCAATATACTTTAAAAAAAAACAGAGGAATAGAAACTTTTCGATTTTTGCCGAAAAACATGAGGTTAAAAACATAAGAAAATTCTCGTTTAAGCAGCATTGAATACGTCGAAAACTTATACACAACATTTAGACTTAAGAGACCGGAGCATAATTTTCTTAAGGTCATTGGTGAGCTGATCTCTCCAATAACTAATTGATGTAGCAAGTATGAGGTAATTTTCAGAGTCCGTGTGCTTAAAAACTTTTGGATAGGATACAAGGATGAGTCAATAAGTCTTTAAAAAAAATATAAGGAGCATGTTGCTAAAAAGTTGTAAATGACGACTGGCAAAGTTTTGGGCAAATCCGTCATTTAGTTTTACTTAAACAATCTGTAGATTGAGACTGCTTTAACTATTTCTGAAAAATGGAAACAAGTGAGTTTCGTTATGCCATCAAACACTTGAAAGACAGAACACAAAAAGAATGCAAAGATGAGATAGACGAAGTCCGTGGCACATTTGCATTAGCGATTAGGGCACTCTAAAATTGGGTGAATGAATTTATTCCACAAATGATGAACCTTCGTTCTGAAAATCAAGTTGAGGTAGTTCCTTCAGAAATCAACGATAAACTCCTCGATATACAGGGTGGACCATATAAGTTCTGCAATTTGATTTTGCTATGAATAAAAAACACAATATGTTTGCATTCGGCTTTTTCATTCGGTAGCGGTTAATTATGGATCCTTCAAATGACTTCATCGGCTGGCCTTGCAGTAGCCCATACAACCGAAATAAATAAAAAATGAGTTAGTGAATGGTACATCTTTTTTATTTACCTTTTTTTTTTTAAATAAATTGTCGAATTCAAAATATTCATTGATAGTACAGTTTTTATGTTGAACTATTATATCTCAAATTATTATAGATTATATTACAGTTAAATTATCTGTGTTATTACAGATGACGTCCTTGTTAACGTATTCGTTATTCTTACTCAATTTAGGAGAATCTGTAGCTGATTTTAGGAAATCAGTAGATTGTAGATTTTTTTTTTTTTTATCAGCTTTTGGAATTTTGTGCAAAGCTGATACTGCTCGCAGTGCTGAACGCTTTAATTCGTCATGTTTCTGTTACGGCGAAACTGTAAAAATGTCGCGAAGTTGTTGGATGTATTGATATAGGCTAAATAGGACTGTATCGGGACAAATTTCGACTAAACGTACGGTTATCAAAGAAGTTAATATTTGTATGTCATTGTGTTCATAAAGTTCAGTTTGCACGTGTTCTAGCTCTAAAAGCCTGTACATGCATTCAAATACGGCCTTGCGAATATCCACTCCATCACCAAATGTGTGTTTATTAGGATCATTTCGACTTCACGAATAAGTTCATTTTTGACTTTTGTTTCTAAGTACAGCCAAGGTAAAAGTGTTGGTAGAAGTTCGTGCACCAGACTAGGCATTTTATGAATCACTGAGTTACAAGCAACCATCTACAATTGGGTAAATTAATTTAAATGTGGTCGGACATCCGCACATGATGATCCTCGTTCTAGACGTCCAGGTTAAAAGTCCACGATATAGTTTTTAGTGACCGAGAAGCTAAAGCACGACAAATTGGGTATGAAAAAGCTCTTGGTAAGATGGGTGCCACCCACGTGTGCTAACAATCGAGAATAAATGCAATCACAGCAGGTTTAGAGCTCTTCCGTCTCGGTCCTGATTAATTTCTTCGTCGATAGCTAAGTTTCGAAAAAACATAGATTCAAAGAATGGATTTTACCAGGTGAATCTGCCGCGAATAAGACGAAAGAAAGTTTAATCGGAATTATCTTCTTGAATACAAGTAAGAAAATTCTGGTCGGTCTGGACCAACCATACAATACCCTATAGCATACGTTTCGAGAGAGGATCTTGGATCCAACCTTTCTGAGCCAATAACAGGATATAGAAAATAAGCATAAACCACAATTTAGTGCTATCGTTACTAACTTGTGGCGTGTAGATAAGAAAAAGCTCATATCTGACGTTATTTTTATATGGGAACTAGGTCAAAAATTGTACCAATCTTGACAATATTTAGCAAAGTACTGTACTTTTTTCAAATACATATAAAAACTAAATTTGAAATAATCAATGCAATATTTTTATTTGTTTTTTTTTTTTAGATTTAAGTGAAGTGTTAGTACCAATAAGGTCACTCAAGAACAACATGGACCCAGGTTTAGATGGCATTTCACCTGAACTGCTAAAAACCGATCCACATATTAGTGCACAGATAATTTTGCCCCCCCATCTGTACAACTGAATCACCAACCAGCGAGCTTAAAGGCGCGATCCTTAAAATTCCCTAAAAATGCGACCTTAAGGATCGAAACAACTGGCGAGGAATAACTCTTCTCAGCATGGCCAATAAAATAATTGCTCACATAATCACAAAGCGAGTTTAGGACGTAATTACACCAGTATTGAGAAATGAGAATATCCAGTAATGACCATGTCGATATCCTGAACAGTCGGCTGAAAAGCGATCGTCACTATATCTCTGCTTTGTCGATTTGGAAAAAGCATTTGACACATTGGATCGCAACGTTTTATGACAAAACTATTCTCCCTGATTCAAAGTTTATATCACCAGGCAGCCTGCCGAATCCTGCATGAAGGGAAATTAAGCAAGCAAATTTCAGTAGCCGTTGGAGTACCCCAAGGTTGTGTTTTACCAGCACTTCTCTTAGATATTGTCCTCGACACTATTATGGCTAAGGCTATGCAGAATGGCAGAGGCATAAGGTGGGGTCTGCATGGTAGCTTAAGTGACATATATTACGCAGACGATATCAGTATTATGATACACAACTTCGAGGATATGATAGTCAAACTGTTACAGCTAGTCGATTGTAACCGTGAACAAAAGTTGGGAATAAATAAAATACCTCGCCCAAGATAAAGCACATTGGAACGACGGGAACATATATATATATAAGTGAAGATCGGTAATCAGCTTTATATGGTGACTATGACCAAATATATTCCTGGTTTATAAATGGTTTATTTTTGAACTACTGGCTCGTATAATAAGCACACATACACATACATAAAAATATTAACGAGGCCTAGGTCTGTACATGCGCCGATTTTCACAAAATTTATTATCGTTCGTACCTATGTTCGATAAAAGCTCATATACTAAATTACGTCAAAATATATTCATATTTGCGACCTGTAGTTTGATCACAAGTTTAACATGGACACACAGACAGATGGACAGACGGACGGGCATCGCTAAATCGAGTGAGGGATTCTAAGTCAATCGGTATAACAAATATTGCTGGTAGTTACAAACAACAGTACAAACTCATTATACACTCACCACAGAGTGGTATATGGTATAAAAAGGATACACAAAAATGTAGGAAGTTATTTACCATTATTGGGCCAATTAAGCGAAGAAATCAAGAAATCAAAACCCCCGTTTAGCAAAACAAAAAAGTAACCCTCTATCAAGATAAAGCTCGACTGCAAAATTGGAATGGCAAAAATACAACGAATTGAGGTTCAAATAGTTAACGCATCCACCTTATCCCCCAGATTAGCCTACCCAGCTACATTTTCCAGTTTCCAAATTTAAAGAAATGGTTGGGCGGAAAAAGGTTCAAGTCGAATGAGAGGGTCATCTCTACAAAAAAAAAAAAAAACCTATTTGGAGGACCTTTCAAAATCTTTCATTTCGGACGGTATAAAAAAGTTGGAGAATTGCTGGATGAAGTATATCGAGCAAAGAGCATAGTCATAGTCTCCTTGAGAAATAATAACGTATCAACACCAAAAAAATGTGTTTTTTCCATTTTAGTTAAAAGCCAATGTCATTGTGAGTTGCTGAGGGTGAAGGTCCAAACAAATAAGTGCCACCCATCATATAATATTGTGTACATTATGCACGTTACAATTGAATAGAAAAAAATAAACAACAAACAAAATTTCAAGGAATAGTCGCTGCTGGCCGTCTATTGAGCGCAGTGACTGCGAATGCAATGTGTATGGGTAAGCGCAACTCAATTATCGCAGCACATAGAGCTCAACATTTGTTAATAGAAGACGGCGCGCGAATAAATACAAGAATAAATTTCCTCCCTCTGCAGTTGTTGAGCTCTTATGAGATGGGGGCCCACATACCACCACCATTACCATACTCAACTAATTGTACGATGACTACGACTACGACGAAATGATACCTACCCACAGAAAGTCAGCCAAAAAAAAAAGCCAACAACAAAGACAACAACACGACACTTAAAGTACCCCAGAACGAACTCTTGGAAAACTCATATAAATACACATTTGTAACGGCTCTGACGGCTCAACGCTCAACATAATACAAATCTAGAAAATACTTATAGCAATTCTTTTTTATTGTTTTTTTTTCTTCTTCTTCTTGTTATGTATATCGTTGATAGACATCAAACACACACTCTGTGCAAGCACAATCGTGTATCGTAGTTTCTCTGCGCTCACTTATGAACATTTTATAAAAATGTTCAGATTGTGAGTTATGTTGAGTCAGTCGTACCTAAATATCTGTGTATGTGTATATGTGATGCAGCTCATAATTGCCATGGTGGTGGTGGTTGAATGGAAAAATAATATGTGGACAAAAAAAAAAAAGAAAAAAAACTTTTGTAACGGACAAAATTTCTTTTAGGTTTTTTCCACTCCGTGCATTAGTCAAAAGTTCTTACAAAACACCACACCACAACGAAACAAAACGCAACTCAACATAAGAATTCTGGTTGCTTTGCTTTGCGCCTGCTTTGTTTTTAACTTTAACCTCTCCTTCTCTACGAGTAATCATGCTCTATACTCGTTTTCATGGTAAATGCATCTACTCGTCGTTAACGCATTTCTTCTATATAGACATTCATATATCTTTCCGTCACAGACTTTGTTGTAGGTATATCTCGATCGTTCGTATGTTTGGCTCAACATGAATATGAGATTTTCTCGAAAAAAATAAAACTAAAAAAAAAAATTATAAAGACCCAACCTAACATATTGTTCTTGGTAAAGACGGAGCTTACCATTACGTGGATTAATTGAAAAGTAAATGTAAGTTTAACGGATTTTTTTAGAGAACAATATTCATGGCAAATAAAGTAAAATCATACATAAGTCTCTTGTGCTTAACGTGAGCTCCTGTCTTGAAGACATATCTCACGGTGATTAAACACTAGACAGATACTATGCGTCCGCCCAGCGCCCTGCCATAAGACAGTTTGCAAACTAGGACAGTTTGCAAACTTAGCTGAAGAATCGGGCCGATCTAAAACGCTGATGCTCTATGGGTCACAACACCCGGTTGAATGCAACTCCAGATCGAACTGTGTTCAACCAAAAAGCTCCCCGAGAGCCGCTCCCAAAAAACCAATTTAAGGGTTCAACACTTTCTTGTCCACCATTAGCAGAACTTGCAAGTTCACACACATCTTTTCTGACATCTCTTGACACTTTTTGATAACACTCTCGTCTAGTGCAGTCCTTCTTCCTGCTACCTCTGTCATCCCTATGGTTACACATGCGAGATGGCATTGACATCTTTCCGAACTTGAACTTCTGGTCCATCGTTTCAACGCTCTCGTCTACTACACTCCTTCCTGCTCCGTTTATCAACCCTATGGCTGCACTGCGAGGTGACATCGATAGCTTTCTAAACTCGTTTTTCAACTACTGGCCCATCATCTGTCTCTTACGCACATTCTTCCTGATTGTCGCTATCATGCAGGAGTGATGCTATCGACAACGTTGCTAACTCACTTTTCAACTTCTTCAAATAGTCTCCGACTCGTCTTAGACGCTGTATTGGCATTCACGGCTACATCAAGCGCCTTTGACTCGTCTTCAACCCAATGCTCTTGCTTCTCCGTAATGGTATCTTGTCAGTGGTAGCTGACTCACCCGTTCTCACCCAAGTCTTCAACTAATCTTGTAAGTATGGCAGCTGACGCAAAAACCATCGGATTTCGTTTTCGAACGTACAACACTATTGTCTACTTCGCACACTTTTCCTGCCGCCGAATATCAGGACTGGGACTGATATCCCCTACACTCTAAACATCGCTTTTCAACTGATGTTCTGCCTCTGATATGGACAATTCCGTGATTTTCCCTGTATGGTATATGGTAGGGCACTGGTACCAATTTAGTGCCTTTGGTGAGGCTTCATTACCAAGCCTGGCCACTGCCCTGTTCCTATCAGTTGCTCCCAAACTATGATTTATTTGCCGCTACTCTGTTTATTTGTAAAATAATTATTTATGTAATTAGTGAAAACGAAAAAAAATTTGCACGTTTTTCCTTTTAACTTTTTTCGCAATTATTATTTGAATTTTTTTTTTTTTTTTTGATTAAGGTATCCTTGAAAAAATGTCAGTTATTATGTTTAATGACAATCCTATTCATATCTATTAATTTGATTAAAATGAGTGATGAAATAGCAGGAGTATGTGCTATATTTATTAAATATTTTCAAAAACTTCCAAATTGGCCCCACAAAAAGTTGATACCGTCAAACTGTTTCCCATGTTATTGGAAAGTATCAGAAGAATTGGACTATTGATAGGAAACCTGGTGCGGAAAGAAAGGAAGCATGTTGAACAGAGCTCCTAACATATCCGGTAGAAAACAGCAACCCGTTTGATCGTACTTTATGATTTGAATGAAGGTTTGAAAATACACAAAGTCCAAAAAGTTCCAGACAGGAAAGCTGTACAAAATTTAGGGGGTAAAAAACATAGCACGGGAACTAAAATCATGTTTCATAAAAAATACTCCTGCTGCATAATGGATTACAAAACGTATATACTGGGAAATTTTTGTAAGATTCCGAGTCAACAGTTTTATGTTGCTAATGCTCGAGGAAATGTCGAAATAAGTTTACGAACCAAAGCAGACGAAATTAAAAAAGAGTTCCTAGCATGGTAAGCAATATGCAATTGCGGCAAAAGAAGCAAGCTATTTGCTATAATAGGCTATTTAAATACCGAAATTTGTATTAAGGAATGTTTGCAAAAAGACTCCTTCCTTTCATAGGGCAACACAATTTGTCCACATATTTTTGGTTTAATTCGCCATCTCGTCACCACGGTAAGAAAGAACAATAACTTGGTTTTTGAACCAAGGAAAGCAAATCCTCCAATATGCGGAAGATTTTAAATGGAGATGAACTACTTGTTCCAAAAATGTGACGGAAACCACTATAAAATCTCTAATGGAAAGGTTTCCGCAAATAGTCCATAAGTAGTGATTAGAACTATAAAAGTTATCTTTTTTTTTTTGTAAGCTCTAATATAATTTCAATAAAAAAAAATTCAAAACTAGGTTCAGTGTTTTCCTTGTTATTACATTTTGTGCATGTTAAAGTTTTTCGATCTCACTGTTTATGTAATATACACACTAGGCTGTTCGCAGCTTGTATGGGATCTTTTATTTTTTTATTTTCTTAATACACTGAAATCTCCAGTAGGCGGACACCGGCCGTCACAGCAAATTTGATCGTTAACGGGAGGTGTCCGTCTTCTGGATAGTTCATTTAAAAAGGTAAGGATTAATATTTAATATGCTATTATGAGTAGAACAAATTTAAACGCATTGCAACTTAAATAAAGGGTCCGCCATCTAACGTTTTTTTTTCAACTATTGCTTATTTCGTGAATGGTAACACTTAGCTCATGTCTGATTTGACAGATAAGGATAAATCCTTCCGCTGAACGAATATGGTTGTGTATACGCTTCAACAACGCTGGGAAATATTGCGACATTACTTTGAAAATCATGGTAATGTTGCAGAATGTGTGCGAAAATTGCGTACGGATTTTGGAAGAAGAGAAGCACCGTCAGCTCCGTATGTTCGTTATCTTGTGAAAAAAGTGAAGGAAACTGGCATCCTCATCGATAAGCCAAAGCGTGAAAAGCCAAAAACAGTGCGTACACCCGAGAATATTGCTGCTGTGGCAGAAAGTGTGCGTGAAGCGCCATCAACATCAATTCACCGTCGCTCTCTAGAATTGAACATTTCGGAGGCATCATTGAGACGAATTTTGCATAAGGATCCTGGTATGACGCCATACAAAGTCCAATTGGTTCAGAAGTTGAAGCCAACTGACCATCCAATGCGTTTTCGCTTCGCTAAGTGGGCCTGCGATCGACTTACAGAAGATGCCGATTTTGCCAAAAAAAATCATCTTTTCAGATGAAGCTCATTTTGATCTTGGCGGGTATGTAAACAAGCAAAATTGTCGCATTTGGGGCACAGAAAACCTGCACACATACATTGAAAAGCCGATACACCCAAAACGAGTCACTGTTTCGTGCGGATTTTGGTCCAGAGGCATAATTGGGACATTTTTCTTCGAAAATGAGCAAGGAGTGGCCGTTACAGTCAATGGCGATCGTTATCGGACCATGTTGAACGAATTTTTGTTCACAAAAATTGAAGAGGAGGATATTGGCAACATTTGGTATCAACAGGACGGCGCTACGTGCCACACAGCCGAAGCTACACTCGATGTTTTGCGCCCTGTTTTTGAAGATCACATTATCAGCCGCAGAGCTGATGTCGTTTGGTCACCTCGGAGCTGCGATTTGACGCCGTTGGACTATTATTTGTGGGGTGCCCTCAAAGATAAGTGTTACGCCAACAAGCCAGAGACAATTGAAGCTTTAAAGGACAATATTCGTGAAGCCATTGGTGAAATACAGCTGCACACAATCGATAATGTGCTTAAAAATTGGACCGATCGTGTAGGCTACTGCATGGCCAGCCTAGGCAGCCATTTGAATGAAATTATTTTCCATTATTAACCGGAAGGATTGTACTTTCAAATAAAAAAAGAAATTTGAGATAATATTCAGCAGTTTTTTTTTATAGCATTTTCAAAAAAAAAAAGTTATTTGGCGGACCCTTTATATATGTTTATTTATTTATTAAATTCATTTTAGTTTATGTATGAAACATACACATAAAACATATAACAAAACAAGTAGGAAATTATAGTCGGTCTAGACCGACTATACGATACCCTATACCTATCTCTTCGGTCCAACTAATTCGATATAGAAAATAAGCATAAACCAAATTTGAGTGGCATTGTCATTAATTTTTTTTGGCTGCAGATATGAAAAAGTTCATATCGGATGCTATATTTATATGGGGACTAGGTCGAAATATGGACCGATTCTGACCATATTTGGTAGTCGCTTATATTTTGAAAAAATAAATACAAACCAAGTTTGAGAAAAATTTGTGCAATATTTTGGTTTTTTGATAGATTTAAGTGAAGACGGGAAGCAGCTCTATATGGGGCCTATGACTAAGAATTGTCCTATGGGGGTTATTTTTGGACTACTGATTAACGAATATAATAAACACATACAAACCCAATTTGACTGAGATCTATATGATAATTTGGATCTTATGGCAATTTATTAATTTGCATAGGGGTCATTTGTATGGGGCCTAGCACTGAACATCGGCCGAATTCCACCACTTTTAATAGCGTTCATCCTATGGCCTATAAAAGCTTATATACCAAATTTCATCAAAATAGATTAATATTTGCGACCTGTTGTTTAATTACAAGGTTTACATGGACACACAGACGGACAGGCGGACGGACGGACATCGCTAAATAGACTCAGAAAGTGATTCAGAGTCGACCGGTATAATAAAAGATATAGATCAAATATTTTTGGTAGTTACAAACAGCAGCACTAAGTCATACCCAAACCACATGCTGGTATAGGGTATAATGAGATCGATCTTTTTTAGTATAAAAAAAATTACTTCAAAAAACTTCAATTTATGTGGTAGTGAAAAAGAACTGGCGGATTGTAGCCTGCTTAGAGTTCGCTTGCTTCCATTTTTTGTGCATTTCTCCAAAACGGGTTTCCAAATTGTTTAATTTTTTATATGACATAAAATCACTTAAAGCAAAAGCTTTCAAACATGCAATCTGTGTTAGGGCTTCTTCGAACGATTTAATTTTATCGATTTCTTGCTCTGCAACATCCTCTTCTGAATCACTTGATAATATTTTGAAGTTTATTTCAATGTCACCATTTTATGCAGTGTTATCGATGTGTAAAAATTCTTCAAAACTAGGCTCATCAGTTTCTGAAATTCTTCGAAAATTCAGAAGTGTTGCTAATGGCACATCATCTTCGGGTTCAAATTCGTCTACAATTTGGTTTTGATCCATGAATCCGGCTTTGCGAAAACAGTTTTTTATTGTAGAAGGTTCAACTTTATTCCATGCGATTTTCATAAAACATTTTGCGTCCAGAACAGTGATACTCTTTGAAAGCTCTGATACTGATTTGGCCGAACTCATTTTTGAGATTACGTAATTCAAAATCAAACTTCTTTAGTTAACTTTAAAATTTTGAACTATGCCTTGGTCCAGAGGTTGGCAAATCGATGTTGTATGTGCTGGCAAAAAGCTTACATTAATATTGGTAAGTTACAAGTCCCTAGGATGAGATGCAGCATTGTCTAAAAATAAAAGAATTTTTCTATTGCAAGACTTAATTTTGTTATCCAAATGATGCAACCACTCGCTCATTGTGTCTCCCGTCATACAGGCCTTTTTATTGGATTTCCTTTTTTTTAAATGCGGGGGGCGAGCAGCTTCACCAATAACTAACATTATTTCTTTCACCCACCATGTTTACACAAAACAAGATTGTTAACCTTTTTTTGACAATTTACTTCCGGTACATTTTTCTGATTTAAGGCCAAAGTTTTTATAGGAAGTGCTCGAAAAAAACCACTCTCGTCTGCATTGTAAATGTCTTCGGGCTTATAGTTACAAAGTATTGAAGGGAGTTTTGTCTTAAATTGCATCACATCTTCTGGAGTAACGTCCGCGGCCTCTCCTGAAATGCACCTAAAAGCAACACTGTGTCGCTTGCGCCATTTTTGTAGCCACCCACTTGAAGCAGAAAATCTATGATAATCAATTTTCTCAGCTATTTTTTTCGTCTTTGCCTTTACATTTGGTCCTGATATAGGCAAATTCTTGCTTCCGGTAATTACAAACCAATCAAAACACATATTGTCAACTTCCGAACCTTTTGTCGAAAAACAATTCTTTTTATAATTAATGTTAAATCCAGATTGCCATCTGGCTCTAAGATGTTCATTATCTTTTAGAATGCTCGCAGACTGAGTTTTTCCAATATTAAATCTTAAAAAATATAAAATGTTTAAAAATTTTTTTTTTTTATTGCAATACCTTTTTGCAATTTCACGTACTGAAAGATTTTCTTGTTCTTGAACATTTATAATTTTAATTTTTTCTTTTAATGTAAGAGAATTTCGCCCAGCCATGTGACAATTAAAGTTCTTCAATAAATTGTTATAACACCTTACTCCCAAATGAACTCGCTTAAAAAAACAAGAAAACCATGCAACAAACTTTCAATGATCAATTGGATAAGGGGGAATGGGGTGCACCCATGGCAGACAGACAGACAGAGAGTATGAGTTAAAAGAGAGAGTTTAAAAATAAGTACCGTTTTGACATTAATTTAGAACGGCATAACAATAGATGGGATGCTAAATACTTTACACACGATCATTTTGGGATCAGGAGAATGTAAAAATGTTGTTGTTGTAAATTATTTCAATGTCTTTACAAATGTGAGCTCGATTTTCTTAATCAAGTGGTCTGCGGCGTAATTATTGCCTGGGGAACTTGATATAACTTGGCTATTTTTCAACTGATAATAGATTTTGTGATTTTATTAGAAAGATAATTGAAACGCAATTACTAATATCAAAATTTTTGTGAAAAATAATTTTTTTTTTGATAATTTTTACATATAAATGCATATTTGAACTTTGAACTCAATGCGCGTCCAGAAGGCATTGTCCGATTCGGCTCAAATTTTGCGCACTAAAGTTTTAGATCCAGTATCACATACCGATCCGCACACCCCAAAATTCGACCAAAAATTTTTTTTCGTAAAAACCGCTGTCACCCTATTGTCTATAGACGTATAATTTTTATAATTGGACCCCCTTGAATGGTTACAAAGAGACGATTACTGTGCTAGCAACTTTCAACATTTAAACGTTGTGAACGATGCAGCAGAGAGAGCAGTTAAACTTTTAGCGGAATTCAATCGCTCCTTGACCTACGATGAGCAAGATAAGCAGTTCCTACTTCAAGTTGTTGAGCACTATCGTCAATTATATCCATCTCACAACAAATTCGCTTTCATGAATTAATAACAAACATCAGAATAATCCGCCGAATGGTGATGGGTTTACAAATAACGATATCTATATAAAGCGTCCGCCAAATAACTTTTTACTTTGAAAATGCTATAAAAAAAAACTAATGAATATTATCTCAAATTTCTTTTTTTATTTGAAAGTACAATCCTTCCGGTTAATAATGGAAAATAATTTCATTCAAATGGCTGCCTCGGCTGGCTCGATTGTGTGCAGCTGTATTTCACCAATGGCTTCACGAATATTGTCCTTTAAAGCTTCAATTGTCTCTGGCTTGTTGGCGTAACACTTACCTTTGAGGGCACCCCACAAATAATAGTCCAACGGTGTCAAAACGAAGCTCCGAGGTGGCCAAACGACATCAGCTCTGCGGCTGATAATGCGATCTTCAAGAACAGGGCGCAAAACATCGAGTGTAGCTTCGGCTGTGTGGCACGTAGCGCCGTCCTGTTGAAACCAAACGTTGCCAATATCCTCCTCTTCAATTTTTGTGAACAAAAATTCGTTCAACATGGACCGATAACGATCGCCATTGACTGTAACGGCCACTCCTTGCTCATTTTCGAAGAAAAATGGCCCAATTATGCCTCTGGACCAAAATCCGCACCAAACAGTGACTCGTTTTGGGTGTATCGGCTTTTCAATGTATGCGTGCGGGTTTTCTGTGCCCCAAATGCGACAATTTTGCTTGATTACATACCCGCCAAGATCAAAATGAGCTTCATCTGAAAAGATGATTTTTTTTTTTTGGCAAAATCGGCATCTTCTGTAAGTCGATCGCAGGCCCATTTAGCGAAGCGAAAACGCATTGGATGGTCAGTTGGCTTCAACTCCTGAACCAATTGGACTTTGTATGGCGTCATACCAAGGTCTGTATGCAAAATTCGTCTCAATGATGCCTCCGAAATGTTCAATTCTTGAGAACGACGGTGAATTGATGTTGATGGCGCTTCACGCACACTTTCTGCCACAGCAGCAATATTCTCGGGTGTACGCACTGTTTTTGGCTTTCCACGCTTTGGTTTATCGATGAGGATGCCAGTTTCTTTTACTTTTTTCACAATATAACGAACATACGGAGCTGACGGTGCTTCTCTTCTTTCAAAATCCGTACGCAATTTTCGCACACATTCTGCAACATTACCATGATTTTCAAAGTAATGTCGCAATATTTCCCAGCGTTATTCAGGCGTATACACAAACATATTCGAACAGCGGAAGGATAAAACTAATTATCTGTCAAATCAGACATGAGCTAAGTGTTAAAATTCACGAAATAAGCACTAGTTGAAAAAAAAAAAACGTTAGATGGCGTACCCTTTATATAAAATTCATTTTCTGTTTGTTTGTTTGTTTGACCGCTATAGAAATTTGTATTTTTAACGGATTTCTCTGAAATTTGGTACACACAATATCTGTACCTCACGAAAGGTCCCCATATGCTTTTTACAGGCCACGCCTACTTTTACGCCTACTTTTTATATACAATTCATTTTCTGTTTTTTGGCAAATTTTTTCGCTATACAAATTTTTATTTGTAAACGGATTTCTTTTAAATTTGGTAAATACAATCTCTTGCTTCTTGTTGGCCACGCCTACGTTTACGTCCACTTTTTATATAAAATTCCTTTTCTTTTTTTTCGTATATTTGTTCACTATACAAATATTTATTTGTCAACGGATTTCTCTAAAATTTGGCAAACATGATCTCTGTACACCAGGTAAGGTCACCATATGCTTCCCATCCGCCGCGCCTACTTTTACGCCCACTGTTTATATACAATTAATTTTCTGTTTTTTGGTAAATTTGTTCGCTATACAAATTTTTATTTGTAAACGGATTTCTCTGAAATTTGGTACATAAAATCTGTGTACTCCAGGGAAAGTCACCACATGCTTCTTACCGGCCACGTCTACTTTTACGCTCACTTTTCATATAAAATTTCTTTCCTTTTTGTCGTATATTTGTTCACTATACAAATTTTTATTTGTTAACGGATTTCTCTTAAATTTGGTACACATGATCTCTGTACCCCAGAGAAGGTCATCATATGTTTCTGATCAGCCACGTCTACTTTTATGCTCACTTTTTTAATTTTTAAGGGTTTCGCTCGAATTTACTGCACATTATTCTCATATCCATGGCAAGGTGGTCGTCATATATTTTAATTGGCCACGCCCACTTTTTAATTTTCTATATACGCTTTTGGTGTTTGTTTTTTTTTTTTTAATTAATCAACACTCAGGGGATGCCCCCTACAGATGCAGTGCATTGTGTTGATCTCAGGAAAATAGGTTAAGGAGGAAGGAGGGAGTAGTGTGTTAATTTTTTTTTTTTTTGCAGCGACAGACCAAAGCCTCTGGTGGGAATCGAACCCACGACCCCTCGCATGATAGGCGAGCACGCTACCTACTCACCTACCGGGGCGCTTAACATATTTTAATGTTTCAATGGACTTCCCTAAAACTTTGTGCATAAATCTCTTTACTTACCACTCTTTGAGTTTACACCATTATGAAATAAATATTGTAAATCAACATAGTACAAATATTCCCGTCTTGCCTTTTTTACTATATGATTTGTAACACCCTAAAATTAGGACAGATTTATTTGATGATTGAACAGATACAGGTTGACTACCACTGTAGGATTACTCCGATGAGGTGAATTAATACAAATATTTCCATCTCGCCTTTTTAACTACATTGGAAAGCAACTTATTACAAATATTTCCATTTCATCGTTCTCACTGTATAAGTGAGTTGTAAAGGTGTAAAAAGAACAATTTGCAATTGTGACTTGCACATGAAAGCATAGCATATAGGCCGTACTACACTAACAAAACTCTAGAGAACCCGATCAGACCCAAATTCGTATCGAGTCTCAACGAGTTAGACAACCTGAGTCGTTAAATGCTGAAACACCCGAGCAAAACCAATAACGTCTTGAAGCCCACAGATCAAGATCAAGCTTTGTTAAGAGAAGCGGAAATGCCCGAAGCTACTCAAGTGCGTCTAGAAATCCAGCGGCTAAGACAAGCTGAGTCGAGAGAATGTGAACCTCCTGAAATGACTGTAATATCCCTACCAGAAATCTTTTTTAGGTTGGTTCCTTCATTGCCAGAGATGGTACAAAAGTTTTTCCTAACATAACGTACATAAGAGGACAATCTCTTACGGTAGCAGGCATCAACTTAGAATCTCCCTGTTTTTCTCATAGACAATTATATGTCGCCTGCGCCAGAGTTGGGAGCCAGCACAATCTTTTCGTGTATGCACCAGGAGGAAAAACCAGAAATGTTGTATATCTCAAAGCTCTAGAATAAAATTCATAACTTTTAGACATCATACACTCAAAATAATCCATGCATAAACGTAGTTAGTTGTAATGGTAAGGAGGTACTAAGTACTTAGTCCCTAGTAAGCAAATTCTCAAAAAAAAAAAAAAAAAAAAATGAACTTATCCCCCAAAAATTGGGGAATAACTTCACGATGAACAAATTCCCCAAATTTTCAAAAAAAAAGGTCCCCAAAAGAAATGAACAAATTCCCCATACTGCTCCCAATATCTGTCCTACAACAAACTTATTTAAAATCTGTATTCTTTTCAATAGCATCATTTCGGTGCACAGAAGCGTCGCGGAAGTGGCGCGCGGACGTGGACGCGACGCACTCGCGGAACACAGCTTGACTGAAATATCGGAATGATCTAAAAAATATATTGGCAATTAAAATAAGTTGACAACAACTCCGCGGCAGCACTGGTGTGGCTGCCAAACGCGCGGATGCGACGCGCGCACGGAAGACAGCTTAGCTAAAATAATGGAATGATCTGAAAAATATAATTTGGCAATTAAAATAATTTGCCAACAACTGCGCGGCAGCAGTAGTGTGGCTACCAAACACGCGGAAGTGGCGCGCGAACACGGACGCGACGCGCTCTCGGAACACAGCTCAGCTAAAATATCGGAATGATCTGAAAAGTATATTTTGGCAATTACAATAAGTTGACAACTGCGCGGCAGCTCGGGTATAGCTGCCAAACGTGCGGACGCGGTCGCGACTCGCTCGCGGAACACAGCTCAGTGAGAAGTCTTATGATAAATTTTATCTACGTATGTATGTGCAATAAATACTATACATATTCTAAAGGGTTTTTCAATAAGAGCGCTACAAAAGTTTTTTTAAATAAAACAAAAACGGTTTTGGATATCAATGAAATTCTTTATTCCTGTGAAAGTACGTTTGATGCCATTATGTATGGAAATCGACCTCTTTTGCATGGCCACCACGGGCACGTTTGCAGAAGTCCAGACACTGAACCCAATTTTCGACGGTTTTCAAGCATAAATCGGCCGATACTGCTGCAATTTCACGTTCGATATTCGTACGAAGTTCATTAATCGTCGCTGGCTTGTTGGCATAGACCACAGACTTGACGCAGCCCCACAGGAAATAGTCCAACGGCGTCAAATCGCACGACCGAGGCGGCCAATCGACTGGACCATTTCGTGAGATAACACGTTCTCCAAACTTGGTTTCCAATAAATTGATTGTGACATTCGCTGTGTGGCTTGTGGCGCCGTCCTGTTGGAACCACATGTCCTCCAAGTCCATATCATTTAATTGGGGCCAAAAATATTCGGTTAGCATTGAACGGTAGCGATTCCCATTCACAGTAACGTGCCGGTCTTGATCATCACGGAAGAAGTACGGCCCAATGACGCCGCCGGCCCATAAACCGCACCAAACCGTAATTTTTTCGGGATGCAATGATGACTCATGGAGTACGTGTGGATTGCTGTCTGACCAATAACGCATATTTTGTTTATTGACGAAGCCATTCAACCAGAAATGAGCCTCATCGCTAAAGATGATTTTTCGATGAAAATCCGAATCATTTTTAAGTTGTTGCTCAGCCCAGTTCACGAACATACGACGCTTCTGGTGGTCAAGCGGCTTCAGTTCTTGCGTCAATTTGATCTTGATGTAGGCCAAGATCTTTTCGCAACATTCGCCACAACGACGTCATAGAGATGCCCAACGCTTGAGAACGACGTGTGAGAGACACATTTGGGCTTTCTTCAACTGAAGCCTCAGCGGCAGCAATATTCGCGACACTACGGGCACTTCTTTGTCTCACTGGCACGGGAACATTTTGTACTGTGCCTGTGGATTCAAATTTTTCCACTAGACGCTCAATTTTTGATCTGCTAAGACGATTATGACGACCATAAATTGGACGTAGCGCTCTTAACGTTGAGGCCACTGACTCCGAATTTCGGTAGTAAATTTTAATAATTTCGACTCGTTTTTTGCTCGTATGTCATTCCATCATGAAATGGCAAACCTTACTGAAGAGAAATGTCGAAAGAGCGGCAAGAAATATGGCGTCGTTTGCTGTCCCTGTCTTTCTACTTTTGTAGCGTCCCTGTTGAAAAACCCGTTATAAGCAGTTGCTTAAAGCAACCTTGCGGCACAATTTTAAACGTAGCATTCATTTCTCATTTTTGAAAGTTCTATGATGATGATCACTTATTGAATGAAGCAATTCAATTTTTAAAAGTTCTGATTCCTTTAATTTGCAAACGATTCCGTTATATTTGAGGTTTACAAAATAAATAAACTTTAAAAAAAAAGTGGGTTCACAGCTTATATTTGAGCACTTTTGTTGTAGCGTCTTTTAAAAAATCTTCTAAATTCAAAAATCAAAAAATTTTAAATTGAAATAAAAAATGAATTTTCTCCCCCAAAAATGTAAACATTGGGGAATTTGTTCATCATACAAATTTTGGGCATAAAGTTGAACTTTTTGGGGAATTTGTACTAAGTACTCAGTACCTGGTAAGCATAGTGAACCATTTTCAAGTCAAAGGCATTTGGATCCCGGGCAAGACCGGTAAAAAACAGCTAGTACGATTATAAATTTTGACTACTGTATATATCAAAAGAAAGAATCAATGAAGCTACTTATCAATTAGCCAACGTTAAAATAACACTTCTCTGCATATATTTTTGGATTGTTGGTTCTCTATCACCGATTCCCTGGCTTAATTGTTTTGTGTGTACATCTCAAAAAATAACACACCATGATTTAACGGCCGTTACTTTTTCTTTACTTGGTTATGGTTTCCCTTTTCTTTATTTTTTTTTTTTTTTGATAATACTTGTTCATTTGTATATAGAGAATGACAAGTTCTATCGGCGCCCGCGCTTTTTCTTTCCCAACATTATCGTATGTATACTCGTCGTCAGCTTAGAGTATGTGCGGTGTGTAGAAGAATCTCTACCAGCAAAACCAGTATAAATATTATTATGTGTACGGCTCAATATCACAACAAGAGCTCATTTATGCTCAATAAAGTTTATTAAAAGTTAGTTTTTTTTTTTAGTATTTTAAATCAATTATTAGGCTCTTAATAAGTATGAAGACATATATGGGATCGTTTGTGGTTTAGTTTTGTTGTTTTGTTTTTGTTTTTGTGATACCATAGGGAATTCAAAGGGACCATCATTTAGATAAATATTATTATAAAAATATGTGATAATAAAGTTCATATGTTATCTAAAAATATTTTTAAAATTCATAAGTGATTTTTAAAATTTTTAGTAAATCTTTCTTCCATTATATTGAGTTAATTTGTGTAAAATCCTGCTTTTATTTGGAAGCCTCACTTGCCAAATCGATTAACTTCACTTTCTGATTTATAAAAATTCTAATGCTTGATTTACAATTTTTATGAATCAGAAACTGAAGTTAATCGATTTGACAACTGAGGGATCCATTTAGAAAACAACAGAATCATTTTGAGGAAATTAAAAAAAAAAAAAACATAAAAAACCCATGGAGGTGTTGATTCTATAGAAACCATTACGTTAAAAGGGGGACGCAACATTCCCATGACAATGTTGTAACGCAGTCATGTTATTAGGAATCATTAAAGGCAGTTTCAACAAAACCCACATTTAAGCCACATTCAGTTTTATTGCTTTTGATGGCAAAAACATGGACTTTATGATTTCGATTTTATTATTAGACATTAGATTTGTTCTTGTTGTTCTGCAATTGAATGCCTATAGAGAGCATGAGATCAGCACAAGGATGGCTGGCAGGCAGTCACTCAGGTAATCTCTACTAAATTCACAAAAATTTCCTATTATGTGAAGCGATGAGAAAAATTGCAGGTGAAATGAGAATTGAAATGATGGTGCAATGTTTATAGGAGCACTTGATGATGTGGCTCATTGTTTGAATTTATTGTCGATGGCTCAACAAAAACAATGCATAGACAGAATCTTTTGTTAAGCCATCTTGAGCTCACTGTATGACCAACAACTACTGACTTTTCATATAATTCCATGATTTGGAGATTCTGCTCTTCACAGGCTGTGATTTTCCCATAAGACGACAAGAAGAAAACTAAAAAAAAAAAAAAAAAAAAAAATGATATCCTAAACACCAGCTGATTGCTTTCGAAAATTCTCATAGCTCTACTTTGCTCAAAGTGTTGTTGTTGTTGCCGTTAAACGTTGAGCCACAAGTTGAACGAACGAACCAACAGTTAAATTGTAGACATAACAGGACAGGTTAAGGAAACTAACAACAAATAAAGTCAGACTAAGGATAATTTCTTCTCAGGATGTTAGTTGTTGTTGACTCTCAGAAAATCTTTAATTCTTTTATATTTACAAAAAAAAAAAAAAAAAAAAAAAAAAACAAAAATATTTCTTACGGAGAAAACTGATATGTCAACCTGACAAACGGAACGAAATGCCAAATAATCAACCGTTTAAGTGGCCTGGGTAAATATTAAATGACTTTTTGTGCCTTGACATTTTGTTGTTTAGTTTTTCAATCTTCTGCACATCGTAGTCAAATTGTTGTTGCTGCTGTCTATGGCCAATGCACAAAGTGCACAACAACAGCAGGATATTTGGCATAACGTTATGGTCTCCCTCAAATATTTTAAGAGGATGTGATAAACATGTACTTGTCGGTTATTAATTGACCATCTATACCAGTGAAAACTAAATACGCTGGGAAAAAAATACGATTTTTGTTGCTCTTTACTGTTATCTCTCTGCCCAAAGAGGCGAACACGTTTGAGATAATGTTTTTCGTAGTTTGATCACAAAATGAACTCAACAACAATAAACCAATATAAGAACGAATATCTTGGGCTAAATATCCTTAAGCAGGGCAGTGAAGGATTTTAAAGTATCGTATATCAAGAATACCGTTTGTTGATGACATCCACATAGGACCATTTATCTTTCAAACAACAACAAAAAAAGACCGAAATAAAATGTTGTTTTTTCTTTTCTTATATTACAGTATGAAAACGGTTTTGGGCAAGATTCCCAGGCGTAACTTATTCCATAAGGTAAAAAAGATTTATTCGGAGAATAAAGATAACGTTGGTAATTATTTTAATGTTGTGTATATTGTTACATTTATTGTGTATATATAAACATATATTGGGTATTTTAACCTTGTCTTGAAAGCCATCAACAGTTAATGCAAGTAATTTATATTAGAAAATAATTTTCTAAAAAATTTAAATGGTTTTGCTTTGCTCTGTTTCACAATAAACTTGGCGCAGAAAATATTACAAGGATTTTATAACTTGTCTTTAATCAAGTCTTTATTAAATTTATATAACTTATAATAAAAAATTAACTAATTACGAGTACTTACCCTGACTCGATCCTGGAATAAAGAAAATATATAAATTATTAAATTTATTTTTATAATTTTTTTTCTTTTTAATATTTATTAAAGTAGAAAATAAGACGAGAAGAGTTCAAATTTCTCAATTTATTATATCATTTTGAGATAAGAAATTATCATTAAATCATAAGACTGGAGGTTTTCAATAGCTTCTTAACCCATTAACCGCCAAAATGAAACTAGCAGTGATAATTAATAAAAAAGTTTATTTTTTATTCATTGTATACAAAATTAATATAAAAGTATGAAAAAATTAAAAAAAAAATAATAATAAATGGGCGGAGTAGGGTGGGTGTACTCAACTGAGTACAGTGGCGGGTTACAGGTGAAAATTTTCAAAACATTTTTTTTCAATGCATAATGTTTTTAAACACTCTTGCATTGCCAGCGAACTCTTGCATGACATAAAACACATCTTAATTGTTTTTCTAACTTTTCGGGGTAATGACCTATACCATCTTGGGGTAGTCCTAGGACCAATGAAGATTAAAGTCGAGATTTATTTTGCTCGTTTTAGCGTAAATAGTACCTTGCAATGGAGCGTCGGAATAAAAGTGATCCATGCTATCGTTATGACTCATTACATATAACCGCCAAGCGTTTGCAATTGCCATATCTATTATATAGGTAAACAATGCCCACCACCATTTCTTACCGCGAATGGCAATTCTGTAGAGTGAAATGGATTGGTCCAGTTCATCTACTCCTCCCATATGTTTATTATTTATAAGACTGAAACACCTTTGGTAGGATGATGACCAAAATATTTTACCAACGACTCATCAATGGAAATATGCTCGTGCAATACTCCCCACTGAAGAAATTTCTTCATTATAACATCAGCTAATGGCCGAACTTTAAACATTTTGTTCCTAGTAGTGTCAGCTTCGTCATTGTTCACAAGATGAAGATTCTTTTTGATATCTCGATATCTTTGCCTAGACATTGATTTTGATACCATTTGTATGCCAACATCCTCATCGTAAGACCAGTATAAATCCTCTCTGGGTAATTTGTGATACCCAGAGAATATCAGTACACCCATAAATTTTTTGATGTCGACGGGGTCAAGTTGAAAGTGATGTCTATTATTTTGATTGGCATATAAAATTGTATTGCTGATAATCAAACTAGTCACTTCTTCATCAAATATTTTCTCGAATACTTATACTAGGTTGAGATTACTAAACAACTTCCTTACATCTTCTTGTCTTTCGGGCACATCAGTCGATACCTGAGATGTTGAAAAATATGTTGGTAAGCACTTACGCCACGCTGGTAGTTAACTGCGGCCTCTCTTTACCTTTTCGGCCAACGGTTCATCATCGCTACTGTCGATGTCATCACTTAAAATTATGTTATTATTGCGTCTAAACACCTCAATATTACCTGGCACATCTCTCGGCAAGTTGTCAGCTACCATGATCTCATCACCACCTTCTTCTTCATCTGATAAAACACTCGACTCCGGCGGAATGATTGCGAAATCATATAAAGAATCACTGTCACTATCTTCCAATATTGCGTTAACAGCTTCTTCTAATCCTTTGAAACCATTACAAACTTTAAAGCGTTTAGAACTCATCGTACCTTATAGTCTCAACACAACTTATAAATGTTTAATCTAACACTAAACAGCTTTTTTCAAATCAGTCACTACCAGTAGAATTGATATTTTGGGAATCCCCTTGTTACATAGATAAACACGTAAGTATGTATTGCAGAAACACGCAATTATCCATTTCTGTAAATATAATAGTGATGCCACAATTTTTATATGGATTCCGCCAGCTGTATTTAAAATACGATAACTTTCTAAAAGGAAATGGCAAACCATTTTTTTTACATATTTTAAAAAAAGAAATACTTGCCTTTAGAAAACTAAAAAAAAAAAGAAAATTGCAATACAGTAAAAGCAAAAAAAAAAAATGGAAAATCTGAGTTTATCTCGCCACACCAATTTTGTATAAGTTTAAGAGTCCATTTGTGACAGTTGATATGTATATACCAAACTTTTTTTTTTTGTTATTTTAGCTAGGTGCGGGATTCTTTTAAGGTTAAAACGCAAAAAAAAAACCAAAAGCTTTAAAAATTTCACATAATGTTTAGGTGTACTCAATTGAGTACATCGGTGCCAAATGTGTTAAGTGCAATAATGACAAATCTATAATATTAATAGGCTAGGCGATTTCTTGTGGCCGATATTTTGTTCTATCATTTTATCCCGATTTTGACCAAACGTATATTATTTGAAAGGTATTTCTTTTTAGCTGTTTTCCAGATTTACAGATTTTTAAGTTTTTCCTTTATTTTGAGTAAATTGCATTTAAAGTTGCTACTAACACATACATCAAATTATACATATGCTATGTCTGTGTATATTAAATTTACTAATGTGTTTGTTAATGAGTTTGTTATCTTCATTCACAATAATAATAAACCAAAAAATTGTTGGTTTGTGAATGGGCTAAGTTAAAAAATAAAGCCGCCTAGAAATTGCACTCGAATTTCGAGCGCTGGAATCAGCTAGTTTAATATAAAAACAAAAACGTGTGAAAAATTTGTATAACACGAAACATTCAATTTGTTTGTTAATTCATTTGTTTTCTAAAGTGAATGTTCGACACAGAAAAAATATTGGTTGAAGTTCGGTTACCACTAGAAAAATTTATTGAGGTAATAAGAATTTATATTATTCTTTAATATTTAAAAATACTATATACTTTCATCAATAACAATCACATAAACATAGTCAATCTAAAATTAGTTCCGAGTACCATTCAAAGTATTTAAACATATAATAAAACTGATTTAATTGAGGCAACTTAATTAAATCGACTACAACATGCTTCAATCCTAAATATTGGTGATTGTAACTACTAAATATTATACCCAATGTTGAGTACGGCTACAACTTTAAATTTTTCAATTTTCATTTTTCATATTGACGTGCAGAAAGTTTCAAGACTCTGGCCACCATAGTACTGTAGACATATGATGATATGTATATAACATGTATGGGGGGTGCCACGCCCACTGACTTGATCGCGTCCATTTTTAGCCCGACTTCTCAAATTATTAATTTATATACTACTACAAAGTTTCAGGATTCTTAAAAATTTTTTATATATGGGAGGTGCCACGCCCACTTCATATATTAAAAAAGTATATAGCCTATTTTACTTTCCCGATACAAACTTACACACTGTGAACATTTTAAGAAGATCAGTCCTTTGGTTAAGCCACCCATTAATGTCAAACAAACCCACAAACAAAGAAATTTTATATACACTTGTGCTCACATAATTAAGTCATGGGTATGCAATGAAATGTTTTTGTAGTTTTTCTCTTAAGCCTATTTCTTCCGGTTCTAACCTTACTATGCGAGCAGTTGTTTACATTGATTGAAGCAAAATTAAAAATATAGATATTCCCCGAAAGATGTGGAAAACATCAAAAAAAAGTCATATGCGCTGGGCTCACATAATTAAGTCACCACGGGTATCGTGAGCAAATTAGTGTTTTGAAGATTTTTTTTGCGGTTTAAATAATAAATAAATTAAAAACTAATAAATTAAAAACAAATAACATCAGCTGAAACTCTATGGGTAAAAAAAAAGTTCGAATTCGGCTGAACGGAAAATAGTATGCGATTGTTTCAAAAGATACAATAATATTGCAAAAGTAGTGGAGATTTTGAACTTTTCTCGTGATAAAATTACAAATGCCATTACGCATTACAAAAAATATGAGACTTTTGAAAATATTCCGCGCCAATAATCGAGAAAAACGACTTTAAATGATGACAGACGCATTGCAAACCTGAGTAAAACTGATCCTTTTTTAACTTCGTCGCAAATCAGAGCTAAAATGGAAATGGATTATGGCGTAAATGTTTCGTCGCAGACCATAAGACGACATTCGCAAGAATATAATTTGCATTGATGAATGGCCAGGAAGATACCGTTGGTTTCCTTGAAGAACACTAAGAAGCGGCTCCGATTTGCGACTGACCATCTTGCTAAAGGCTAAAATTTTTGGAATTTAATTGTTTGGAGCGACGAATCCAAGTTTAATGTTTTTGTAAATGATGGTAGACCATATATGCGACGTTCTCCACTTAAGCAGTTGGATCCAAAATACACCAACAAAACTGTGAAACACGGTGGCTCATCAGTCATGGTATGGGGTTGCTTTACCGCATTCGGTGTGGGTCCTATAGTCAAGATTGACGGTATAATGAATGGGGAAATGTATAAGAATATACTTAAGGAAAATTTGGTCACCAAATATGCTGACAATTTGCAACTTGCGTGGATTTTCCAACACGACAATGACCCGAAGCATTGTTCGAAGGTGGTTAAGTCTCTTGTAGCTAGCATGTCAAAGGGACGCTCCACAGTTTTGAAGCAAAAAGGTTATGCTGCTAAATATTGAGGTAAGCTAATAAAAAAAATGAGACTCTCGACAGAATTTATTACTTATTTCTACAACTTCAACCATTTTTTTCAGATGACTTAATTATGTGAGCAGCTCTTTTTGGCTAATTTCCAAGTTTTTTATTTTTTTTGGAAAGAACCAAAATTTTGTAATTTTTAATTTCACTGTAAATTGATTGCTAACATATAAGAATAATAAAAAAAATTATATTAGAATTAAAAAAAAGGGTTTACGTATTTTTGATAATGTCGATTAGCATACTAGTGACTTAATTATGTGAGCACAAGTGTATATGGATTAGGGTGACGTGACAGCCATTTCCTTTTTTTTTTTTTTGGAATTTTAAGACTTGCTGGTCGGATTACTGTGGGATTAAAATTTGAGCCAAATCGGACAATGCTTTCTGGACGCGCATTGAGTTCAAAGTTTAAATATGCATTTATATGTAAAAATTATCAAAACAAAAAAAAAAAACATTAAAACAAAAATTCTGATATTAATAATTGCCTTTCAATCAAATTAATTAATAAACCATATTCCGGAGCATAGGTTCCCACTTTAATTTGCTTCACGGACTTCTTGAGACATTTTTACAAGCTCGCGGACCCACAAATATTTTTATTTTAAAAAATTAATAAAACAAATGTGAAAATAATGAAAAAAAAAATGTGTTTATTATTAAAAAACGTTAAAAACTAAATAAAAAAAAATTTTAAAAAATGTTTTGTAAAAAAAGAAAAAAAATCTATTTAAATTAATAAATAAAAAAACATTTATAATTCAAAAACAAGTAAGAAAATTATAGTCGGTCTAGACCGACTATACGATACCTTATACCATGCGTTTAGAGACCCTATCTCTCAGACCCAACTAACTGGATATAGAAAATAAGCATAAACCAAATTTGAGTGGGATTGTTATTAATTTTTTCGGCTGCAGAGATGAAAAAGTTCATATCGGATGCTATATCTATATGGGGACTAGGCCCAAAAATGGACCGATCCTGACCATGTTTGGTAAAGTCTCTTGTATTTTGCAAAAATATATACAAACAAAATTTGAGAAGAATCAGTGCAATATTTTTGTTTTTTTGATAGATTTAAGTGAAGATCGGGAAGCAGCTCTATATGGGGCCTATGACTAAGAGTTGTCCAATAGGGATCATTTTTGGACTACTAATTAATGGATGTAATATGTACATACAAACCGAATTTGACTAAGATTTGTATGATAATTTGGATCTTATGGCAATTTATGTTGATTTCATAGGGGTCATTTGTATAGGGGCTAGGTGTGAACATGGACCGATTCTCACCAATTTCAATAGCGTTCATCCCATGGCCGATAAAAGCTCATATACCAAATTTCAGCAAAATATATTCATATTTGCGACCTGCAGTTTGATTACAAGCTTTACATGGACACACAGACGGACGGACGGATGGACATCGTTAAATCGAATCAGATAGTGATTCTGATTCGATCGGTATAATTAAAGATGGGTGTAGGTCAAATATTTTTGGTTATTACAAACAGCAGCACAAAGTCATTATACCCAAACCACATATTGGTATAGGGTATAACAAATAACAGAAACTTTTAAAGTTCAAAAAGGCACTTATTCAAAAAGGAACAAAACATTTCAAAATAAATGGATTTATCCCATTTCAGGAATACTAAATAAAAATTAAAATATATCGATGGCTTAATATAAAAAGGCCCTAACTCGATTTTTTGTTACTTGACAGGAGAAGGAAAAAACTTAATAAAAACCGTAAAATTTTAGATACACAAAAAAAGTTTTATACAATTTCCAAAAATGTGTTGCCTCTTTTTATAAAAATTGCATTTAAACTTTTTTTGTATCCAAAATTTTACGGATTTTATTAAGTTTTTTCCTTCTCCTGTCAAGTAACAAAAAATCGAGTTAGGGCCTTTTTATATTAAGCCATCGATATCGAAATAATAACTAAAATAATAAATACATGAGATAACATTTGTAATCAGTTGGAACATAAATACTCACTTCAAAATTTGTTTTGAAACACAAAATACATTTTTAACTAACACAAGCATAAAAGTCTATTAAAAATAAAATATAATTTAAAATACTGTATAATGAGGTTCATATTTTTAAAGTCTCAAATATAATTCTTTTGCTTGACAAGATCTGTAATGTTTGAGATATTTTGGATAGCGCACATCTAATATCGCTTTCAACATCCAAACGTGAGCGGTACTTATTTTTAATGCATAAAAGGACAGAAAAGCTGGTTTCACATAAATATTTTGTTGAGAACTGAATTAAAAGTTTTAATGATTCAGATCTAACATGCGGATACATTTCCATAGAACCGAAGTCATCATTTTTTGCACATGAGTTGCACTGTAGCTCTATTAATTCGTCTTGAAGGCATCGGGTATGTCACCAATAGTCACATTAAAAATATTGCTAAGTAAATTAGTTTGCAAAGAGTCCGTTTGGAACTCTGGAAAATATTTGGTGAATTCATCATGCAGCGTGCAATTTTTAAATTTATATTTTGGATATCGCAAGAATCCATGATGTCATTAAGATGCGGAAAAGATGAATATTTCGGCGTAGCTGTTTGAAGACGACTTTTCCACAGTAAAATTTTAGACATAAAAAAGCATTAATTGAATCAAATGCTATAAAATTATTTATTTGATTGCCTTGTAATCTTAAGTTAAGGTTGTTTAATGCTTCAAAAAAATTAGTAATGTATGCGAAATAAAAAATAAATGTTGCATCCGTAAATCTTTCATAAAGATTGCCCCTTTTTTCTTTCAAAAGAAATATTTCGACCTCAGTCTTTAATTCAAACAACCTTTTTAGCATATTTCCTTTTGAAAGCCAACGCACCTCTGTGTGGAAAAAATAATTTTGTTTGCTCTGCACTTTTCAGTTCATCTGGAAGGGTTTTAGCAGCAAGTGTTTGTCGATGAATTATGCAGTGTGACACAATCATATCTTTTTTCATATCTTGGGCTAATTTTAACAAGTAAGAAAATTATAGTTGGTCTAGACCGACTATATGATACCCTATACCATGCCCTATCTCTTATGTCCAACTAACTGGACATAGAAAATAAGCAAAAACCAAATTTGAGTCTGATTTTTATTAATTTTTTTGGCTGCAGATATGAAAAAGTTCATATCGGATGCTATAACTATATGGGAACTAGGTCCAAAAATGGACCGATCCTGATTATGTTTGGTAAAGTCTCTTGTATTTTGCAAAAATATATACAAACAAAATCTGAGAAGAATCAGTGCAAAATTTTTGTTTTTTAATAGATTTAAGTGAAGATCGGGAAGCAGCTCTATATGGGGCCAAAGGGATAATTTTTGGACTACTCATAAATGGACGTAATGAATGCATATAAAACCCAATGTAAGTAAGATCTATATGAAATTTGGATCTTATGGCAATTTATGTCGATTTCATAGGGGTAATTTGTATGGGGGCTAGGTCTGAACATGGACCGATTCTCACCAATTTCAATAGCGTTCATCCCATGGCCGATAAAAGCTTATATGCCAAATTTCATCAAAATATATTCATATTTGCGACCTTTGATTACAAGCTTTACATGGACACACAGACGGACGGACGGACGGACATTGTTAAATCAACTCAGAAAGTGATTCTGATTCGATCGGTATAATTAAAGATGGGTCTAGGTCAAATATTTTTGGTTGTTACAAACAGCAGCACAAAGTCATTATACCCAAACCACATAGTGGTATAGGGTATAAAAACCCAGATCGAGAACCCATCATTGACGGTACACCATCAGTGCATATTCCCACTACTTTTTTCCAGGGAATATTGTTTTCCATTAAAAAATCAGAAAATGTCTGAAAAATATCAGTTCCTTCTGATGTTGTAGGCAACGCTTTCATAAATAAAAGCTCTTCACAAATTTCATTTTCTTCAATAAATCTGCAATAAAATAAAAGTTGGCTTGAATAAGAAACGTCTGTGGTTTCATCACATTGAAGACCAATGAATGGTGAATTCTTAATGTTTTCTAATAACTGCCATATCATTAATTCTTTTTTTTTACAGTGTTTTTTGACAGAGCTACTTTCATCAGCTAATCTTTATTGGCTGTATCAAGCATTACGTTACCAACTGCGGCAATACAAGGTTTAATCAAGTCTTCTCCAATTTGTGTGTGGCTTTTTGTTTTTAGCAATTAACATTGCTATTTTATAGGAAGCTTCCATAGCCCTTTCCTGTTCAACATTTAAATCACCTGAGGAATCCAATCCTACTTTATTCAGTGATCTGATTTTAGAAGCAAAAAAAAATCTACATTCTTATCTTTAAATTGTGGGTGGTTTGTAATTAGATGCCTCTCTAATTTTGCTGGTTTCATAGCATCATTGGAAAGGTTTTTGAAGCAAATTACACACTGAGGCATTACAATATCGTTATTTTTCACAAATGTAAATCCGAAATTCATATAACTTTCGTCAAATTTTCTTTTTTTTTTTGACATATTTTGGATTTTATTACTAGTTAAAAAACACACACACGACTAACGACAATATATGTAACGGGTGATTTTTTAAGAGCTTGATAACTTTTTTTTAAAAAAAAACGCATAAAATTTGCAAAATCTCATCGGTTCTTTATTTGAAACGTTAGATTGGTCCATGACATTTACTTTTTGAAGATAATTTCATTTAAATGTTGACTGCGGCTGCGTCTTAGGTGGTCCATTCGGAAAGTCCAATTTTGGGCAACTTTTTCGAGCATTTCGGCCGGAATAGCCCGAATTTCTTCGGAAATGTTGTCTTCCAAAGCTGGAATAGTTGCTGGCTTATTTCTGTAGACTTTAGACTTGACGTAGCCCCACAAAAAATAGTCTAAAGGCGTCAAATCGCATGATCTTGGTGGCCAACTTACCGGTCCATTTCTTGAGATGAATTGTTCTCCGAAGTTTTCCCTCAAAATGGCCATAGAATCGCGAGCTGTGTGGCATGTAGCGCCATCTTGTTGAAACCACATGTCAACCAAGTTCAGTTCTTCCATTTTTGGCAACAAAAAGTTTATTAGCATCGAACGATAGCGATCGCCATTCACCGTAACGTTGCGTCCAACAGCATCTTTGAAAAAATACGGTCCAATGATTCCACCAGCGTACAAACCACACCAAACAGTGCATTTTTCGGGATGCATGGGCAGTTCTTGAACGGCTTCTGGTTGCTCTTCACTCCAAATACGGCAATTTTGCTTATTTACGAAGCCATTCAACCAGAAATGAGCCTCATCGCTGAACAAAATTTGTCGATAAAAAAGCGGATTTTCTGCCAACTTTTCTAGGGCCCATTCACTGAAAATTAGACGTTGTGGCAGATCGTTCGGCTTCAGTTCTTGCACGAGCTGTATTTTATACGGTTTTACACCAAGATCTTTGCGTAAAATCTTCCATGTGGTCGAATAACACAAACCCAATTGCTGCGAACGGCGACGAATCGACATTTCACGGTCTTCAGCAACACTCTCAGAAACAGACGCAATATTCTCTTATGTACGCACTGTACGCATTCGTGTGGTTGGTTTAATGTCCAATAAAGTAAACTGAGTGCGAAACTTGGTCACAATCGCATTAATTGTTTGCTCACTTGGTCGATTATGTAGACCATAAATCGGACGTAAAGCGCGAAACACATTTCGAACCGAACACTGATTTTGGTAATAAAATTCAATGATTTGCAAGCGTTGCTCGTTAGTAAGTCTATTCATGACGAAATGTCAAAGCATACTGAGCATCTTTCTCTTTGACACCATGTCTGAAATCCCACGTGATCTGTCAAATACTAATGCATGAAAATCCTAACCTCAAAAAAATCACCCGTTATATGAAATGAAAATAAAAAGATCAGCTGATTTATCTAGTGATGGTAAACATGGTATATGTGATATCAGTGTTGATCGAAAGGTACTTTATAAATTTTATTACACAATTATCAAAAGCTCTTTTTTATTGCAAGAGATGTAATATTTTATTTGAATTACTTATATGCTTAAAAACCAAATATTTAAATTTTACAAATACATTTTTTATCATAATTTTATCAAATGAATTCTTTTTTTTTAAATTATTTTAATGGGTTGGATATCTTACTCAAGAGTGCTGTTAATTTCTTTTTTTTAAGTTTCGTTTTAAAATATTATGGGTTGAAAAACAGCCAACTTATATCAAGTGCCCAAGGCAATAAATGCGCCGCAGACCACTTGATTAAGAAAATCGAGCTCACATTTTTAAAGACATTCAAATGATTTATAACAACAAAATTTTTGCATTCTCCTGAACCCAAAATGATCTGTTTTAAAGTATTTTGCATCTCGTCTGCTGTTATGCCGTTCTAAATTAATGTCAAAAATTTTTCAAAAATTTTGTTCAACAAATTTACCGAAATCAACGATTGGACTTTAAGGTCTTATTAACAGAATATATGGGATTATAAGTGCCAAATATTGTAGGTATCCTGTTCTTAATTTGGCGAGGGCAGTGTTTTTATTTCAACGGATTTGAAGAAAAATTCGATTTTTCATACTTTTTCAACTTTTATGCTACATCTTTTTCGTCTTTTCATATTTCAAATATCTTTTGTCAAAATGTTATACCACTTGAAATAAGTTCTCAATCCTGGAAATTAAGGTTAAATTGAAACACTATAAATTGTCCCCTTTAAGGTCAAAGATCAAATTTAAGGAGATTTACATTTTTTTTAAACAAAATATCGAAATAATATATTTGTGGAAGGATTTCGATAAAACTTGTTAATAATATTTTAATAATTTTAAAAATAATATCGTGGACTTATTTTCTGAAATTAACTCGTGGGATACTCCTGATGTCATATTGACTCTTTATGAAAATCTATAAATTTTCTTCATCAGGATTTTTTTTTAAATAACAAATATTTGATGTATTCATAAAATTCCTCAAATTTATTCATTATTTTATGAAAATATTTAGATTAACTAGCAGATTCCAGCAATCGAAATTCGAGTGCAAGTTCTAGCAAATTTTATTTTTTCATTTACTAAAGACCCTAAAGGTATGCTTCACAATTCAACTCATTTTAAATTAAGAAAACAAACTCAACACAATAACACAAACACATTAACAAATTTAATAAACACACGCATAGCATTGTATAATTTTATGTATGTGTTAGTAGCAACTTTAAACGATCATAACTCCAAAAAAATATTCTAGACGATGAAAATCTGTAAATCTGGGAACACCTAAAAAGAAATACCTTTCAAATGACAAATTTTTTGTCAAAATCGGGGTAAAACTGTGAAACTTACATCGGTCACAAGAAATCGCCTTGCCTATTAATATTATAGATTAGTTTTTATATTTAATACAGTATAAGCAAATTTGTATATCGAGGGCTTATATTCTGAAAGTGCTATCTGCATCAATAATTATTTAAAAGAGAGCATGTAAAACTAATTTACTAATGAGATCTGAAAGTATTTGTCGATCGATTTGGTACAATATCTATTAAGAAATAGTCGCACTAATCATGTATGATATCAAAATTAATATAATATTTGACAGTTATATCAGAGAACAGTTTGAAATCAAAAATTAATATTGCTGTCAAATGTAGATAGCTATTTTTGAATATATACCTTTATATAAATATAATAGTTCTGAAAAAAAAAAATTAAAACTAGGACACATTTTGGCACATGCCAATTGTATATGCAAAATTTTAAAACTTTTTTATTCCAGAAATACAATAACTAATTTAAAAAAATACTGTTGCCCATAATTTTGTTATATGAAAAAAAAAAAAAAAAAACAAATTTAACAAATGGCACAAAAATAGAAGTTTAGCATAATATTATTTGGAACTAACCCTTTAGTACCCTTATATTTTAGTTAAGACTTTTAGTTTTTTATAATAGACTGATATTGACCCATAAGTACTTAAGGCTTAATTAACCCTCATCCTGTATATTGGGCAAATATTGCCCAAACGCATGTTTAACTTTATATATCTCCGGTGTTTTTTATAATTTTATTATAAAATTTTTTGATAATTATTTTTTTTACTTATATTTAGCAATATATAAAAAAATTAGTTTGTAATTCCGTTAGGGAAGGCTCCACACAAAAAGTAGCGAATCCTGTATTATGGGCAAATTTTGCCCAATGTATTTTTTATTGATTTTGGTCTGATTTTTGCCATTTATAATCAATATTTACAATTAACAATAAAATATACGAAGCCAATATACTTATACACTGTGTAATGTGGAACAATTGAATGATTAATGTAATAGGCTTTGCTTTCAAATATTTTTTTTGCTTTTATATATATGCTGTTTTGTCTCATTTGATTTGTGACGCTTGGAAATACAATAATAGAGAAACTGTAAATATTTTCTTTGTGGGCAGGTTTTTGTAAATAATAATAAGAGTAAATAATGTAAAAAAAGGTAAGTAAGCTAGCGTACGATAAATAATATTCAATGTAAACAAAAATTCTACATATAAGTCGAAAGCGCTGAATCGTCGCCAAATTGAGGAGCTTCTGAGTGAGTCCGATGATGAAAATGCACGCAATGCAATGGACGATGCAAGTTCCGATGAAGAATTTCACATTTTTTTAGACGTCGAATCAGGAAATAAAAATATTTCTGATCGATAAAGCATATGCTCTGATCAGGAGGAGTTGGCGAAACAGGAAGAGTCAGAAGAGGTTTTATTTCGAAAGATGGAAAACTTACCCGGTACGAAAAATCCGACCGCTCATTGGTGGGTTGGAAAAATTTAGAAAATGTTATTTCTACTGCTCCAGGTCCCACTTTTTATGCGGTAAATCGCGTAACTGACATCGAGTCGTCATTTGAATTATTTATGACTAGGGATATGCAAAATATTATGATAAATATGACCAACATTGAAGGTAGGTGTCATTTCTTTTACGAAATACTTTGCACAGTACATACATTTCTTTATGTAACGAATATTTTATTATATTTCATCAGGAACTAAAGTATTTGGAAAAGTTTGGAAGAAAATTAATCATACATCATTAAAGACTTATTTTAGATTGTTGATATTAGCGGCCGTATATCGCTCATGTGGTGAAGCGTTAGAGTGGTTATTGGACGATGTGAAAGAAAAAAGTACCTATGTCATTGCGAAGATTCCAAAATATTAGACAAGTTCTGAGCTTCGAT
Organism: Cordilura impudica; assembly: GCA_963682025.1. Lineage (NCBI taxonomy): Eukaryota > Metazoa > Arthropoda > Insecta > Diptera > Scathophagidae > Cordilura > Cordilura impudica. The sequence goes on from OY821517.1 coordinate 55,714,754, forward strand.
GATAAATCCAATAGGGCAGATCGACGTGCACGTAATAGTTTACCCCTATTCGTGTTCTGTGGGACAAATGGTCCCATAACTTGCATCTAATGTACAATCCAAATGAATGTGTAACAGTAGATGAGCAGTTAGTGCCTTTTCGCGGAAAGTGTCCATTCAAACAATACATTCCATCGAAACCCGCAAAGTATGGTATGAAAATTTGGGCATTATGTGACTCTACTTCCAACTATGCCTGGTCACTTCAAGTATACACAGGAAAAGATCGTAATTGCGCACCCGAAAAGAATCAAGGAATGCGTGTCGTGTTGGATCTAGCAGCAAGACTCAAATGCAGAAATTTAACTTGTGATAACTTTTTCACGTCATATGATCTTGCTGCTGAACTTTTGAAAAGAAAAATCACTTTAGTTGGTACAGTTCGCAGGAACAAAGCTTTTTTACCTCCACATATTTTGGATATGAAAGAGAAACCTGTCTTTTATTCTGAATTCCTTTTCGAACATAAAAATAGAACAAAACTGGTAGCCTTTATATCAGGAAAATATCGCTGCGTCTATCTACTAGTACATTGCACCACTATTAAAAAATTCAAGATACCCATATGAAGAAACCCGAAATTATAGAATACAATAATCATACTAAGGGTGGAGTGGATACGTTAGACCAATTTGTAGAAACAAACAGATGGCCCGTAGTTCTTTTTGCCAATATGCTTGATATATCTGCGTGTAATGCTTTTGTGATTTGGAGTTCAATAAATCCCGAGTGGAATAAAAATAAACTTTTTCGACGCAGACTTTTCCTAGAGCAAATGGGTTTTGATCTTTTGTGTAATGAGAGGCGACAGCGAACATCTCAGCCACATAGTGCTGTTACGAGAGAGATTGTCCAAAAACAGAAAAATATCAAGAGAGCACGTTGTCACTTCCGCCCAAATTTGTGAAGCAGTAGATTAATACAAAATGTAAAACATGTAATTTGTTTGTGTGCAAACCTCATTCAAATACAGAAATAACGTAAATTAACTGTAAGAAACTTTAAAAAATTAAATTAAATTGTATTGGGCAAAATTTGCCCAAAACACAGAATTCGTTACTTTATTTTCTTACAGGATGAGGGTTAAAAAAAATCGAGAACCCCACGGGTTAATTTCAGAAAATAAAATTTGATTTTTTAGAGTTATATAATATTAATATTATCAACAAGTTTTATCGAAATCCTTCCACAAATATATATTCCGATATTTTGTTTTAAAAAAATGTAAATATCCTAAAATTTGACCTTTGACCTTAAAGGGGACAATTTTTAGTGTTTCAATTTAATCTTAATTTCCAGGATTGAGAGCTTATATCAAGTGGTATAACATTTTGACAAAAGATATTTGAAATATGAAAACACGAAAAAGATGTAGCAGTTGAAAAGTATGACAAATCACATTTTTCTTCAAATCCGCTGAACTAAAAACACGGCCCTCGCCAAATTAAGAACGGGATACCTAAAATATTTGTTATTTTTAATCATATATATTTTGTTTATAAGACCTTAAAGTCCAATCGTTGATTTCGGTAAATTTCTTAAACAAAATTTTTGAAAAAGTAAAATTGGAGATTTTGAAATATGTAGTGCTAAAAAATACGTACCGTTTTGACATTAATTTAGAACGGCATAACAATAGACGAGATGCAAAATACTTTACATAAGCTCGTTTTGGGATCAGGAGAATGCAAAATATTGTTGTTGTAAATTATTTCAATGTCTTTAAAAATATGCGCTCGATTTTCTTAATCGAGTGGTCTGCGGCGCATTTATTGCCTGGGGAACTTGATATAACTTTGACGTTTTTCAATCGATAGTAGATTTTGTGGTTCTGTTAGAAAGACAATTTACTCTAGATTATGGCTTATTAATTAATTTGATTGAAACGCAATTATTAATATCAAAATTTTTTTTAAAATGATTTTTTTTTGATAATTATTATATACAAATGCATATTTGAACTTTTAACTCAATGTGCGTCCAGAAAGCATTGTCCGATTTGGTTTAAATTTTGTGCACTAAAGTTTTAGATCCAGTGTCACAATAATCCGACCAAAAATTTTTTTTCATACAAACCGCTGTCACCCTAATGTAGATTAATTTTAGGACAATAGAAAATGTAATAAAAAAAAAATTCAAAGAATTCAGTAAATGTATTTGTTGTTCTACATAAAAAATTATAAAAATATTAAGGAATGTATAATGTTACAGATTTTTCTAATTCTATATAATTTTAATAAAAAAAAAGCCCCCCAAATACGTGTCAGGTCAGATTGTATTTTAAATGTGACCATATATTTTTCTTATCTAATATGTTTTTTTGTTAAAAATTTTTTTTAGTTTAAACAAAAAAAAAAAAAAAAAAGAACGAACGTTTAAGGTTCTAATCACAGTCAAGGTTATAATGTCAATCTATTTAGAAATAAAAACTACAAATATTATGAATGATTACACAACGTTTCAAAAGTGTCATTTGCGTGTGTGTATGTATGTTAAACTGATCCTTGTAAACTGATAACTAAAGCGGCGAACACGAAGCAACCGAAAGAACAACATAAAGGTCCAAAGTAAAGGTAAACATGAATTAACTGGAATAGTGAAAAATACTAGAGGAGATTTATCAAAAGTTAAACATCAATATCATTCATAAATCTTATCGTTCAAAATATAAACGAACATATAAAACAACAAACATACTTGTGCACACCTAAAAAACTAGAAGAAGAAGAAGAACAATGAACAAGATGATCACACGCTTAATACTCGTACTACGTTTATGTGTGTGGAGAAGAGCCGACGACACGTACAAATGAGGCAACGCAGACAAAAGGGACTCATAAATGTATTACGAAATATTTACTTAGTTATCCTTTATTCATTTCGACCGATTTAGCCGTTATAGTTAGTACTGATGTTGCTGCTTGTTGTTCTGTCGCGATTGAGATTCTTTTTAATTTAGTGGTTTACAATAAATTAAACAAAACAAAAAAAAAAAAACAAGAACTTTGATGTTATTTTACTTTATTATAACATTTAAACATTCACATAATGAAAAGAGAATCCTGTTTGAGGAGAAACAAATAACATTAAACACCATGAGAAAAATGCGCCTTGTTTTTGTTTTTGATCAGGTTGTTTTACGTTGAGCCACAATTGTTGTCAAACGTAATTCCCAGAAGTCTAACAATAAATACACGTTTTATTTTAATAATACGAAATAAATATAAAATACCAACAACGACGACGATAACGACGACGACTTCAAAAACAGCCAAGAGATTGTTCACTTGGTTATTTTTTCTTTCTTATTTCTTTTTTTAGATACTGAGTAGTTTGTTGTTCATTCATTTATATTTCGAATGATGAGGTATCTTTGAGCGCTCCACATTTTTTTGAAGCTCATTATCCTACTCGTTTGTAAATCAAAATTCTAAGAAAATTGTTAATAAAAGCCCAACTTAATGAACAGCTCTAAAGCTCATCTTGAGCTCAACAACAATTGAAAAAAAAAACAATCAATTGCAAGTTTCCTTAGAATTGTATTGATAAGTTTCTCATATCCTTTTTTTAATTTTCATATACAAAATGTTGATGAATGTCAGCCAGCAGTTGATTGTTGTTGGCAGTTATAAAGTGTTTTAGAAATACAAATCCGTTGCAAAAATACTCGCATGTCTGTCTATTTTATCAAAACAACTTCCGTTTCCTATCAGCAGTCATCATTAAAGTTAGCAAACAGATTTTATATATCTTAACACATCAACTCACACGCTATAAATTTTTATGCTGCATACACAATGACCACTTCCGCATTAATTTTCTTAGAGATCAACCGTTAACTACATTGGCAAACAGAATCCGTGGTTGTGTTAAGAGATTTTCGAAAGTTCATTGATATTTGGGAACATTTACAATGTAAACAAAATATATATTCTCTTTGAACCGGAAGTTTTTCTATTCCCAGCATGCGAAAAAATTGTTTACAGCTTTGTCAAAATATCCTGTTAAAATTTGGGGGAAGTTACTTCTAAACTAACGGATGCGAGATAATTTATATGAAAAATTTCATATCTGATGTAATTTTTTATACCCTCTACACCTCAGTGGCAGAGGGTATATATAGGTTTGTCAGGTTAAGCTCCATAAAGTATATATATTCTTGATCCTTATCACAGTTTGAGTCAATAAACCGATGTCCGTCTGTCCGTCTGTCTGTTGAGACCACGATCATTCACAAAATAAAACATTTACCTAGGTAAGGTTATGATAATATCATTTGCCATTACTCCCACCAGCTTGGTATTTAAAATGTGGTAAATCGGGCGTCTTTGTGCTTAGATATAAGCCAAAATATGTAGACACCTCTAAAAAACCCCCAGTGTGTTTGTTGTAATATTGTAGGGGTTGAACATAATTGTTATACAACATTCACAGTTCAAAAAAGCCACCAAAAAATTATGCAATCATACCAACAAACACAACTACCATGAGCTATGTTAGTAGTATTGCCACATATTTTTTTTTTATCGTTATCACGATATAATAAAAAAAAATCGTCAATATGAAAGAAAAAATATAATCCCTAATGAAAATCGAAAAACGAAAAATGGAATATTGTAAATGAAAATTGAAAAACGGAAAATGGAAAATGAAAATTGAAAATTGTAAAATTAACAACGAAAATTAAAAATGAAAAGTCAAAAATGAAAAATGGTGGATAATAACTAACTCCTAAACTGAACTAATAAACGAAATTTGGATTGAACCTGACCTAGGGTGGTATCTCAATTATTCGATTTTTCTTTTGTTCGATTAAAATGAATAATTCTAGTAAGAGATTGACAAAAATTTTAGAATTAATCGAATAATTTCAAAAGTTTTTAACTATTAAAATATTATTCCAATAACAACAACAATAAGCTGGAGTAAATCGATAAATTTCAAATTTATTTTTGGATATATGTACATAACATTGGAAAAAATATTATACGAGGGAGAATCATAATTAAATATATGTATAGTGTTGGCCAATCGGAGATTGAAAGAGACATTTGATGCCATAGGAGGCACATCATATCTACAATATTAATAGGCGAGGCGATTTCTTGTGACCGATGTAACTTTATCAGTTTTGAACCGATTTGGAAGAAACATACCTCATTTGAAACGTATTTCTGTCCACCAAATTTACAGATTTTTACATTATTAAATTTTTTTTGGAGAAAAATGCATTTAAAGTTGCTACTAACACATACATAAAATGATACAATGCTGTGTATTTATTAAATTTGTTAATGTGTTAGCAAAAATTGTAAATCAAAATCCCTGTGTTGATTTGAAAAATAATTTTGGACATAAACCAATAACGACAACAAAGCACTCCAATTTCATTATAATGTTTGCATCTCACACAGCCTGTGTTGAATTGTGAATTGTGAATAGCATACCTTTAGGTGGCATAAAACACAAACCCAATTTGACTGAGATCTATACGATAATTTTAATATTATTGCAATTTAAGTTGACTTCGTAGGTTTCGTTTCGATTTCATGTCTGAACATGCATCGATTTTCGCCAATTTCAATAGCGTTCATGCTACGGCTGATAGAGGCTTACATACCAAATTTCATCAAAATATGTTCACATTTGCGTCCTGTAGTTTGATTACCAGATTTAAATGGACAGACAGACGGACGGACGGACTGACATCGCCAAATCGACTCAGAAAGTGATTCAGAAAGTGATTCTGAGTCGATCGGTAAAACAAAAAGTGGGTCTAGTAAAATATTTTTGGTAGTTACAAACATCAGCACAAAGTCATTATACCCTGACCACATAAAGGGTATAAATATTCCTACAGAACAACATTTGCTGAAAAAACTTCTAGAGTTCACGCATAAGTATTTGTACTCGTATATAGTGTTATATATCGTATATAATGAATTCTTAATAAAAAGGCGTGATCTGACAGGAAAAATATAACTATATTATGAATCAAATAAATAAAAAATATAAATCAATCTCAGACCGTAGCGGTTTTTCATATAGGTTAGGTTGGGCTAGGTTGAGAAGAGGAGCTATGTATATACGTAGCTCATATCCATTGTACGCGGATATACATTTAAGCCAGAAAGTCGGCTTGTTGTTCGCTCTACAATTCCGCATACATCCGGTTATCTACCCCTACATTAACTTAGAAATTCAGTTTCACTAGCAACTTTCCTTAGTATTTTCCGACATGTCTTATGGAATAAGAGAAAAATATTCAAAACATGATTCATATTATACTAAGTCAGTATGTTCTGTCGTGCTGCGCTGCGACTTACCGAGACTTATTGGCACGTATTGTACAATTAAAATATTTATTTTATTATACCCTATACCACTATGTGGTTTGGGTATAATGACTTTGTGCTGCTGTTTGTAACTACCAAAAATATTTGACATAGACCCATCTTTTATTATACCGATCGAATCACTCAGAATCACTTTCTGAGCGATGTCCGTCCATCCGTCTGTCCGTCTGTGTGTCCATGTAAACTTTGTAATCAAACTACAGGTAGCAAATATTAATATATTTTGATGAAATTTGGTATATAAGCTTTTATCGGCCACAGGATGAACGCTATTGAAATTGGTGAAATTCGGTCCATGTTCAGACCTAGTCCCCATATAAATGACCCCTATGAAATCGACATAAATTGCCATAAAATCAAAATTATCTTATAGATCTCGGTCAAATTGGGTTTGTGCATGTTTATTACTGCCATTAATCAGTAGTCCAAAAATAAACCCTATAGGACAATTTTTAGTCATAGGCCCCATATAAAGGTGCTTCCCGATCTTCACTTAAATCTATAAAAAAAAACAAAAATATTGAACAAATATTTCTCAAATTTGGTATTTATATATTTTTGCAAAAAATAAGTGATTGGGATCGGTCCATTTTTCGACCTAATCCCGAAATATATATAGCATCCTATATGAACTTTTTCAAAATCAAAGAAAAAAAAAAATTAATAACAATGCCACTCAAATTTGGATTATGCTAATTTACTATATCCAATTTGTTGGGCCTAGGAGATAGGGTCTCTAAACGCATGGTATAGGGAATCGTATATTCGGTATAGACCGACTATAATTTTCTTACTTGTTATACTTCGTAGTCACTTACTTTTTGGTTTTTTGATAGTTATAGGGGAAGGTCGGGAATTAGCTTTATATGAAGCTTATAACTAGCAAATGGTCCTACACTGTTAATTTTTGTATGATATTGTGGATTTTACGACCATTTAAGTCGGTCTGATAAAGGTCATTTGTCTGTGGGCTGGGTCTGAACATTCACTGTTTTCACAACTTTGAAAAGCCTTCGTCCCTTAGCCGATAAAAGCTTATTTATTATATTTAATTAAAATATATTTTTTCAGAGAATGCCAAACTTTGGCCCCCGTAAACTTTTTAGTACTAATGTTCACAAGGGCCAAAGGTCGGCTTTTTTTTAGAAGAGCCGGAGTTAAAATATAATTTATTAAGCAGCAAACGTAAAATTTACCTGATATTGGTTCAAGATAGAGAAGTTTCAATGAAAAAGTCGTAGGTTTTTACTTTAGTTAAACATTTTTTTATTGTCTTTTTAAATATTTCTAAATCAATTTTTATTGTAAATTTATAAAATACATATATTTTTAATCAAGAAAAATTGTTAACTATATAAAAAGAAGTATAACTTATTGTTAGTGTACTGAAAAACTACTTTAAATCAAACAATTTTAGTAAATATCTACAATATTAAGATATTTTCTTGTGACCGATGTAAGTTTCACAGTTTTACCCCGATTTTGACAAAAAATGTATTACTTGAAAGGTATTTCTTTTTCGCTGTTACCCAGATTAACTGATTTTCATCGTCTGGAATATTTTTTGGAGTTATGATCGTTTACAGTTGCTACTAACACATACATAAAATTATACAATGCTATGTGTGTGTTTATTAAGTTTGTTAATGTGTTTGTGTTAATATGTTGAGTTTGTTTTCTTCAATTAAATGAGTTGAATTGTGAAGCATATATTTAGAGTCTTTATTAAATGAAAAAATAAAATTTCCTAGAATTTGCACTCGAATTTCGAGTTCTGGTATCTGCTAGTTTCTTCTAAATGGCCTTGATTTTCATCTTCTAGAAGTTGTTTAGCTTCTTCGTCTTATTCAATAGAGGTAGTTTTTAATTTTTGTCGAATGTTGGACATTTCTGGATCCGAAGTGCACAACAAAATAGAGATAAGCTCTTCATTAGAGCAACATCTGGACATTTTTTTTTGTGTTGTGCTCGCGAAAGAATCTGTGGTCTTCGTTCCTTTTTTCTTGCGCTTCTTCAGTTAGATCTCCTATTGGTAGCATATTGTTTTGAATTATTTGTTCCTTATGGCACTAAATTTTATGAACTGTGGATGGCATTTATCTCCAAAAGTATTTTTCGTTATAAAGTATAGCTGTTTTCTTGACGTACTCTCCAAATTGTTTTGCATTTATCTTTCTGCTGCATCCTAGAACTTGTAATATGATTTTGAATCGTCTTATTAATTCATGATCTGCACCTGTGATAGATGCTGCAGTTTCTGGATCGGAAAAAATCTCCTTGCAGTATTTCCATCATTTCAGTTTCCTTCCCCTTGTTTTGGTTGGTCTATTAAGAGTCCTAGCTGTAGATATTTTTCTTGAATTTGTTCTTTTTTGCTTTTTTCTTTATTTTCTTTGTTTTTTCTCACTGTTTCGCATAACGGACCAAACTCCAAATCATACACAATTTAAGGATATGCTCCGTAAAACGCATTCTAGCATGAAGAGGGGACATTTCAAATTCGTAGGCTTCCTTAAAACTGTCGTTTTGTGGTGGCGGTTGGCTTAATTAAATTGATGTCTTTTGGCATATAATGCAGCTTGACGATGACTTTGTTTCGGTTAAAGCTTGTGCAACTTTTCCATCAATCGTTGTGAGACACATTTTAAAATTTACTTCAATGTCTTGGTCATCAAATTTAAATATTACTGGTTAAAGTTCTTTAATTTGATCTTTTATTTTTTGTACTTCTTCAGTTACGAATCTTTGGTTTCCTTTTTGAATGCAAATTTTATTGGTCTGCAATACTTTGTTGAAGAAGTGTCAACTCTACCGTTTCCTTTTGCTGTCAGTATAAAAAACAAATAAACTCACGCAAAAAAAATACACCGGTCTGACCAACTTTGTATTCATAACACACAGACGGACGGAGGTACATCGTTAAATCGACTCAGAGAGTGATTTTGAGTTGATCCGTATAATAAAAGATGGGTATAGCTCCAATATCAGGGCAAACTCATTATACACTAACAACATAGTGTAAAACTTTTGTATTCATAAATTTTGCACAGAATATCTCACTTGGGTCAGAAAAATTGTTCTGGTGCACACCTGCGGAAACTGGTGGGTATACAATGGGGTATAGGAGTGTAGGGGAGGGTTCGGACTACAGAAGAGTTCAAGATTTTTTTGATTGCTTTTGATGGGCAGTTATTCTCTATTAAGTAGTAAATTTTCGGGAAATTTGGACCTTTTAAATTTTTTTTTTAGTTTCTAAACTAAAATTTTTGTTAACGGTAATTAATAGCTAAGAAGTTACAAAATTATAAAAAATTCATTTTACTTTAAAATCTCTTAAAACAAAAAAGTTACAGTCATTTAAAAATTAAAATTTAGAAAATTTTTAATTTTAGCAAAATACTGAGAAAGTCCATTTTCGAAGACCCTGTTCGCTGTGATATAGTTGAAATAGAGTCGCAACTTTTTGGCTCCCGGGGTTCACTGGTATTTACTTTCAAATGAATAACATAACTTTAAAATCGGTAACCATAAAAAAAATGATTTTTGGTCGCCTTCTCAAAATATCGTCCAGAGTGCGCCGGTCTCAAAACATTCAAGGTGGAGATAGGAATGCTGTGAAGAACACAGAAGCAAAATAGCGTACCAAAAAATTAAAAAATTTTCGAAAAATTCAATTGCTGCATCATGAACGACGAGACGTACGTTTTGTCCGACTTTCGCAGCTTCTAGGTCGGGAATTTTACACTACAGGCTGGCGGGGGTATGTAGACGAAAAATTTAAGTCTCAAAAACAATCAAAATTTTCTCGCAAGTTCCTGGTATGGCACGCTATTTGCAGTTGTGGCGAAAGGAGCAAGCTTTCGTAACCACGGAAACAATTAACTCGGATATATATATTCAAGAATGCTTGGAGACAAGACGATGTTTTCACTTTCTTTTGGCCTGATCTAGCTTCTGGCCATTACAGTAAAGTGGCCTTGGAGTGGTAGTCCAAAAATAATGTATTTTTGCTGCCTCGAGAAGCAAATCCTCCAAACTGTTCAGAGCTCAGACCAATTGAAAGATACTGGGCTTTGGTCAAAAGAGGAATCAAGGCAACGAACAATATGGCCAGGAATGTTAAAGATTTCCAAGGAAAATGGACCTCAGCAGCTCGAAAGGTGTCAGATAACACAATAAAATCGCTGATGGAAGGGTTGCCAAAAAAATTAAAAAATTTTATAAAATAAAAATTATGGATAACATCCAAACACACAGTAATAACAAAAATACGATTTTAAAATGGGTTTCATTTTTTAAATCAAAATATTAGTTCAGCAGATTTTTCGAATTTTGTGATGGATAATTTTTTCAAACGCAGTTTTTACTAGGCCGGAATAGTGAAACCTCCAAAGGGTTTGGCGTTCTTATATTTTATATTTTTTCCTTATCATAATTATCATATTTATCACTCAAACAGCTAAATATTAATATAATAAGTCTTAACTACAATTGGTTCTTGAGTTATAGCTGAAAAACTAAGCATACAGTCATCAAGATAAGGAAAAAATAAAAAAAGTTTGGCCTGAGAAAAGTCAAAGGTATTCAAATATGTACAATTTTGTTTAACGTGAACTGTTGTAAGTTAAGGGCGCTAAAAGGCACTAAAAAGGAAATATGAAAACCACAAATTTAGTGTTAAATGGAAACAATGCGCTTTCTTGCGAAAACCGGTAATTTAGCATCGCTGCAAATAAGTTTGTAGTTGGATAGGCTCTAACACTAAATCGAAGATTATACCACCTTTTCGAAGATTTCACTTAAACAGGTAATGAAAAGACTGTGATAAAGTATTTTGCTTGATACTAAATCTGTGGTTGTCTGGAATAACCGCGTCAGTTTTGAGTTAACGATGCCAAATATATTAATTTTTAAAGCTCTTTACATGTGTTAAAATAAAAAAAAAAAAAAAAAAATATTGACCATTTTACAAAACTTAAATACTTTATCAGCTACAATAAATTAATTAAAACAAGTAAGAAATTATAGTCGGTCTAGACCGACTATACGATACCCTATACCATGGTTAGAAACCCTATCTCTCCGGTCCAACTAATTCGATATGGAAAATAAGCATAAACCAAATTTGAGTGGCATGGTATTATTTATTTTGGCTACAGATATGAAAAAGTTCATATCGGATGCTATATTTATATGGGGACTAGGTCGAAATATGGACCGATCCTGACCATAAAGTCACTTATATTTTCAAAAAATATTTATATACAAACCAAATTTGAGAAAAATCTGTGCAAGCAGCTCTATATGGGGCCTATGACTAAGAATGGTCCTATAGGGATTCCTTTTGGACTACTGATTAATGGATATAATAAACACATACAGACCCAATTTGACTGAGATCTATATGATAATTTGGATCTTATGGCGATTTATGTCGATTTCTTAGGGATCATTTGTATGAGGACTAGGTCTGAAAATGGACCGATTTTCACCAATTTCAACAGCGATCATGCAAGGGCCGATAGAACCTTATATACTTAATTTTATTAAAATACTAGCTGTTTTTACCCGGTCTTGCCCGGAATAAAAAGGCCTTTGACTTGAAAAATGGTTCACTATGCTTACCAGGCGCTGAGTACTTAGTTCCCAATTAAAAAATTCCCCAATAAAATGAACTTTCTCCCCAAAAAATTGTATGGGCAGTAAATTCATTTTTTATTTCAATTAAAATTAAGATGCTGCAGCAAAAAAGCTTCAAAAATAAGCGGCGTAACCGCTTTAAGTTTTTTTTTCAGTTTATTTATAAACATCAAATATAACGGAATGGTTCGCAAATTAAAGGAATCGGAACTTTTAAAAATTGAATTACTTCATTCAATAAGTGATCATCATTGAGCAGAGACATCAAATTCAAGTTTCAGAAATGAAAGACTAATGCGACGTTTAATATTGTGTCGCAAGGTTTCTTTAAGCAACTGCTTATAGTATATGTGTGGCCTCTTTTGATCAACAGGTAATTATTTCACATACATAGATAAAATTTATCATACGACATTTCACTATGCTGTGTTCCGCGAGCGAGTCGCGTCCGCTTCCGCGCGTTTGGCAGCCACACCCGTGCTGCCGCGCAGTTGTTGTCAACTTATTTTAATCGCCAAAATATATTTTTCAGATCATTGCAATATTTTAGCTGAGCTGTGTTCCGCGAGCGCGTCGCGTCCGCATCCGTCGCGTCCGCGTCCGCGCGCCGCTTCCTCGCAGCTACTACCCGTGCTGCCGCTTAGTTTTCGTTAACTTATTTTAATTCCTAAAACATATTTTTTAAAGCATTGCGATATTTTAGCTGAGCTGCGTTCCGAGAGCGCGTCGCATCCGAGTCCGCGGTCGCGCGCCGCGTCGCGTCCGCGCGCCTCGCGCCGCTTCCTCGCAGCTACTACCAGTGCTGCCGCTTAGTTCTCGTTAACTTATTTTGATTCCTAAAACATATTTTTTTTTATAGCATTGCGATATTTTAGCTGAGCTGTGTTCCGAGAGCGCGTCGCGTCCGATTCCGCGCGCCTCGCGCCGCTTCCTCGCAGCTACTACCCGTGCTGCCGCTTAGTTCTCGTTAACTTATTTTAATTCCTAAAACATATTTTTTAGAGCATTGCGATATTTTAGCTGAGCTGTGTTCCAAGAGCGCGTCGCGTCCGCATCCGTCGCGTCCGAGTCCGCGGTCGCGCACCGCGCGCCGCTTCCGCGCGTTTGGCAACCACACCTGTGCTGCCGCGCAGCTGTTGCCAACTTATTTTAATTGTCAAAATATATTTTTCAGATCATTCCGATATTCAGGCTAAGCTGTATTCCCCGTGCACATAGCTTCCGCGCAATGAAATGATGCTATTGAAAAGAATACTCATTTTAAATGCATTTATTGTAGGACATATATTGAGAGCAGTATGCAAACGTTTACTAAAATAAATATTTAACAAAATTCATTAAATAAAAATATGTAAAAATTTAAGAATGAATTTGGGGAGTAAGTTCAATTTTTATTTCGATTAAAAATGGCGAATTTGTTTAAGTTTGGGGAATTTGTTCACCGTGTAGTTATTTCCCTGTAAACCAAATTTCAGAGAAATCCGTTGAAAAGTACAAATTTGTATAGGGAAGAAATATACCACACAACAAAATATGAATTTTATATGAAACTTGGGCGTAAAAGTAGGCGTGGTCGGTAAAAATCATATGACGACCTTCCCTGGAATATGTACTCAATTTCGGAGAAAGCCATTGAAAAATTAAAGTTTGTATAGCAATCAAATAAAGAAACAAATAAAAGGATAAAATAAGTTTTATATACATAGAAGTTGGCGCAAAGTAGGCGTGACCTGTAAGAAGCATATGGTGACCTTCCCTACAGTATAGAGATCGTGTGACCAAATTTTAGACATCCCTTGAAAAATAAAAATTTCTATAGTGCACAAATATACCAAAAAACAGAAAATTAATTTTGTATAAAAAGTGGGCGTAGAAGTAGGCGTGGCCGGCAAGAATCATATGGCGACCTCTCTGGAGTACAGAGATCGTGTGTAGCAAATTTCAGAGAAATCCGTTTAAAAAAAAAATTGTGTAGAGAACAAATGTACGAAAAAACAGAATATGAATTGTATACAAAAAGTGGGCGTAACAGTAGGCGTGACCGGTACGAAGAATATGTCGACCTTCCCTGGAGCAGAGAGATCGTGTGTACCCAATTTCAGAGAAATCCGTTGAAAAATAAAAATTTGTATAGCGAACAAATATACCAAAATACAGAAAATGAATTGTATATAAAAAGTGGGCGTAAAAGTAGGCGTGGTCGATAAAAAGTATATGGTGACCTTAGTTGGAATACAGGGATCGTGTTTACCGAATTTCAGAGAAATCTGTTAACAAATAAAAATTTGTATAGTGGACAAATATGAATAAAACAGAAAATGAATTTTACATAAAAAGTGGGCGTAAAAGTAGGCGTGGCCGGTAAAAAGTATACGGCGACCTTTCCTGGGGTATAGAGATCGTGTGTACAAAATTTCAGGAAAATCCGTTGAAAAATAAAAATTTGTATAGCGGTCAAACAAACAAACAAACAAACAAACAAACAAACAAAAAATTAATTTTATATATATAGATATTTATATTTGCGACCTGTAGTTTGATTACAAGATTTACCTGGACACACAGACGGACGAACGGACGGAGATCGCTAAATCAACTCAGAAAGTGATGGTGAGTCGATCTCGGTATAATAAAAGATGGGTCTAGGTCAAATATTTTTGGTATTACAAACAGCAGCACAAAGTCATTATACCCAAACCACATAGTGGTATAGGGTATAAAAATAGTTATGATATAAATGGATCTAATCTGATTAAGATTAAATTTTATTAAATATTTTTTATTTTATTTTTATTATTATTATATATTAGTTTAATTGTTATTACAAATATATAAAAAATAATTTTTCAACATTTCTATAAAAAAAAAAATATTATTTTTTTTCCTGAGGTTAACATATTGAGGGTATTACAGTATCGAAGGTATGAAATTTTAGTTAGGTATGTTACATACCGCCGGGAAGTTTAATTTGTCTAGTTTCTCAGTATACGTTTTATTTTTAAGGTTTTAGAAACACTGACACACTAATAGGAAAAAATTCAAATTAGTGCATATGGTAAAAATTTAAAAATCGTTGTCTTGGTAACAAAAAATTTTTTTTATGATAGATATCCCACTCGCATCCCACTAAGCGACCAAAAAGATCTTAAAGGAAAAACCATAAGCTTTCTTTTGAGCAAAAAAAGGACGTTTTTTTTGAAAAAAAGTTAAAAAAAAATTTTTTGATTTTGCAAAAAAGAGTCACAAATTTTGTTTTTATTTTTTTAAATTTTTTCTTCCGTAAGACTGAAGAACTAGTTATCTAAACTATGTGGGACAAATTTTGCTAAGGACAATGGTAAATAGTTACATGGAGTTACAGAGAGTTCTTGACCGAACTTGTTGAAAAATTGTGTCTAAACTACTATACAAAAGTTGGGTCACTTGACATGAACGCCCCATACATATAAGGTTTTTATACCCTATACCACTATGTGGTTTGGGTATAATGACTTTGTGCTGCTGTTTGTAACAACCAAAAATATTTGACCTAGACCCATCTTTAATTATACCGATCGAATCAGAATCACTTTTTGAGTTGATTTAACAATGTCCGTCCGTCCGTCCGTCTGTGTGTCCATGTAAAGCTTGTAATCAAACTGCAGGTCGCAAATATGAATATATTTTGATGAAATTTAGTATGTAAGCTTTTATATGAAATCGACATAAATTGCCATAAGATCCAAATTGTCATATAGATCTTACTCAAATTGGGTTTGTATGCGTTCATTACATCCACTAATGAGTAGTCCAAAAATGATCCCTTTGGCCCCATATAGAGCTGCTTCCCGATCTTCACTTAAATATATTAAAAAACAAAAATATTGCACTAATTCTTCTCAAATTTTGTTTGTATATATATATTTGCAAAATACAAAAGACTTTACCAAACATGATCAGGATCGGTCCATTTTTAGACCTAGTACCCATATAGATATAGAATCCGATATGAACTTTTTCATATCTGCAGCCAAAAAAAATTAATAAAAATCCCACTCAAATTTGGTTTTTGCTTATTTTCAATGTCCAGTTAGTTGGGCCTAAGAGATAGGGTTTCTAAACGCATGGTATAGGGTATCGTATAGTCGGTCTAGACCGACAATAATTTTCTTACTTGTTTTTGTTTACACTAGAGTATTTTATGACGTTTTTACTGCATAATTAAAGATTAAATCCATTAAGTAAAAGCATAATAATAATAATAATAAGCATTAACGTAAACAAGTGCAAAAAATTAGGCGCAAACCCTACTGGGATATTAAGTGAAAATGTAAAAGGAATCATACTTCATTTGCGTTTTCTGTTATAAATTTTAATCAAAAATCATTTTATGAGTCAGAAGTTTAAAAAAAATTTCAAACTGAATTAATGTGTGATTTTTATTTTTAAAATGGATCAACAACGGTAGCAAACTTCAATTGACATTCGTGAGCTTATCATAAGACACCAAAAAATGTAAAATGGATAAGAGAGATTGGAACAATGTTCAGAAAATTTGTTAGAAGCAATAAAAAATTTCAAGATGTTGCAAGCAGACCAAAACGAGTAAGAGTTTTATATTGGGTTATGCGAAACCTTTGATACCCTCCATCCTGGTTTTACGTTCACATTAATATCTGGACCAGTGTTGCCAGTTTAGGGGATTTTGCCCTATATCTAGGGGATTTTTTTTGTTTGGGGGAAATTTTAGGGGGTAAACATTAGTTCGGGGAAAATTTAGAGGCTAAAAAATAGAGAATTGGACAATATTTGAAGAGCTGTTTTTTAGAAAAATATATTCTTACTCCTATAATATGCAACCAATCAATTTTGAAAATATTTGTTACGAAAAATAAAAATAACACAGTTAAAAAAAAAAAAATGACATTTCTAGCATAGTAAAATGAAAAAAAAAACAAGTAAGAAAATTATAGTCGGTCTAGACCGACTATACGATACCCTATACCATGCGATTAGAAACCCTATCTCTTAGGCCCAACTAACTGGACATTGAAAATAAGCAAAAACCAAATTTGAGTGGGATTTTTATTAATTTTTTTGGCTGCAGATATGAAAAAGTTCATATCGGATGCTATATCTATAAAGGGACTAGGTCCAAAAATGGACCGATCCTGATCATGTTTGGTAAAGTCTCTTGTATTTTGCAAAAATATGTACAAACAAAATTTGAGAAGAATCAGTGCAATATTTTTGTTTTTTAATAGATTTAAGTGAAGATCGGGAAGCAGCTCTATATGGGGTCAAAGGGATCATTTTTGGACTACTCATTAGTGGATGTAATGAACGCATACAAACCCAATTTGAGTAAGATCTATATGACAATTTGGATCTTATGGCAATTTATGTCGATTTCATATGGGTAATTTGTATGGGGGCTAGGTCTGAACATAGACCGATTCTCACCAATTTCAATAGCGTTCATCCCATGGCCGACAAAATTTCATCAAAATATATTCATATTTGCGACCTGCAGTTTGATTACAAGCTTTACATGGACACACAGACGGACGGACGGACGGACGGACATTGTTAAATCAACTCAGAAAGTGATTCTGATTCGATCGGTATAATTAAAGATGGGTCTAGGTCAAATATTTTTGGTTGTTACAAACAGCAGCACAAAGCCATTATACCCAAACCACATAGTGGTATAGGGTATAAAAATAATAAAATATATGATCAAAAATATAAAAAAGCTAAGGGAAATAGATGATGAGTTTAAAGGAATATATAACGGAGTAAGGTCAACGCAAAAAATATAAAATAGTATTATTTAAATTTTAGATTGGCTATGGCCAGACGCGCATAAATCATTTTGTAGTTATTGCAAAAGCATAATGTTGGCACACAAAAAAAACCTTATTATGAATAAGAATTCGCAAATTTTTTTAAACCCACTATAACAAATGCACGAAAAATTGCAGAGCTAAGAGTTGCCGCATTTGTATCCGAACATTGTTCTATCAACAGTATTGACCATCTAGCAGATGTAATAAAACAATTAGGAGAATAATCAAAAAGTCTAAAGGATATTCGACTCCACAGAACTAAATGTGCTGCTTTAATAAAAAACGTTATGTCACCAGCATTTTCACGAAAAACTTTTGGAAGATTTAGGAGGCAGCTATTACTCTTTAATAACTGATAAAAGTACATCCATCGACAACAGGAAAATACTTTGTATTATGATTAAATATATCAATATGCAAAAAGGTTACATCATGACAACTCTGTATAGATTGATCGAGATTGAAAGTGGAACATCTGAAGCTATTACTAAATCTATACAAAATATGCTGGAATCAGACGGAATCCATATAATGAGATTACTTGGTATAGGAGTTGATAGAGCCAATGAAATGGTTGAATAATATAATTCATTAAGCAGTATATTAAAGGATATGGCAATGAATACTAAATCTTCAGAATTAGAATTTAAATCCGGGACACAATTGGTCGGTTTTGCCATAGCACCCACCAAAAGGCAAATTGAATATTGTGCTATCTATAGATTGATTGCAGATAAAAATCCACCAAAAATAAATAAACTAAGCGTATCCTGGTGGTTAACTAGATATGGTGAAATTGAGAAAATTTTAGAGCAGAGGAAAGCATTGGAGCTTTATTTCAAATTGGCGTCTTCGCAGGAAAAATGCCACCCTGCTTCAATTTTATCGCAATTGTATACTAATGAAAATAAGCTATCTATACTAACTGGCAGATTCCAGCCCTCGAAATTCGAGTGCAAATTCTAGGAAATTTTATTTTTTCATTAAATAAAGACCCTAAAGGTATGCTAATCAATTATAGCCAATTTACAAATCAACACAATAAAAAAACTAATTTTTATTACAAACACATTAACAAATTTAATAAACACACACATAGCATTGTATAATTTTATGTATGTGTTAGTAGCAACTTTAAATGCAGTTTAGTCAAAAAAAAAATTTTAAATTTAAAAATCTGTAAATATGGTGGACAGCTAAAAAGAAATACCTTTCAAATGAGGCATATGTAGTCAAAATAGGTTTAAAAGTGACACAGTAGCATCGGTAACAATAAATCGCCTTACCTATTAATATTATAGATAAAATAAAGAGATAACGTCTGTGGTTTTCTGGAAGAACCGCGTATGTCCATTTTTGTCAGTTTTGAGTTAACGATGCCAAATATATTAATTTTTAACGCCTTTACATGTGCTAAATTTTCCTTTTTTTTTTAATATTGACCATTTCTGAGTTTTTTCTTTAAATAACGACGTAACTTAAATGTTTTTTAAATTAATTTGCAGCACTATCGAAGTATGTCAACCTACGTTTGATCGCTGACAAATTATTTTCTCAGAAAACGACACATAGTTACATACGTTGTTATTAATGAAAAAAAATGCAAAATAATTTTGGATTAGTTTTCAGTTTATAACCACTTGTAAAAACTTGTGTGTTTATTTCTGTTATTTTTTGTCACTATTATTCTTGATACGTTGTTATATTCTCATCATAAGTCCCGTTAACTTTTTGTTGACGAACAAAAAAATCCATTTTTCAAGCAACAACAACTTATGTCTACATGGGTGGTTGCTTTGGTAGTTTTCTTTCTCAAAGAAAACGACGTTTGTCGACATAACTTGTTTTATCTGCACACACTTTAAGTGTTATTTACATATTGTTTTTTGTCCTTCTCTAGGATCTCTTCCACTGAAGATTTTTGACTCAAAATTTTATATAAAATATTTATTGCCCATATCTACAGGACTGTTAAATAAAAAGCTGTAAAAACTTTATATCGAGCCTATAATTTCAAATATAACGTTTTTTGGTTCCCCTGAACATTTTGATTTTATGACATACGCGGTTATTCTAGAAAACCACAGATATATATTATTATATAATTTTTGTCATACTGACGAAACAGCACCAATTACAGTGTGGAATTCAACCTCCAAAGTGTTTGGCGTTCTCAGGCAAAACTTTTTTGTGAGGGACATATTTTTCCTTATCTTTTATATTTTTTCTTTGTCATAATTATCATATTTATCACTCATAAGTATTAATATTAATATTAATATGTATAATTTATACTAATTACATTAAAAAGTATAAATATAATACGTCTAAATATTAAGCCATAACTACAATTTTGCTGACATTAATAACGGTTCTTGAGTTATAGCTGAAAAGCTAAGCAAACAAACATCAAGATAAGGAAAAAATACAAAAGATCATCAAAAATGTTTGGCCCGAGAACGCCAAAGTTATTCAAATATGTACAATTTTGTTTAACGTGAACTATTATAAATTAAAGGCGCTAAAGGCACTGAAAATGATTTAGTGCTCACTGTAAATAATGCGCTTTTTGGGCAGTAAGAAGACGCAAAATCAAGTGCAAAAACCGCTAATTTGGCATCGGTAATTACGCAAGCGCTAACACTAAATCGAAGATTCTATCGCCTTTTCGAAGATTTCGCTTAAACAGATAATGAAAAGTCTGTGATAAAGTGTTTTGCTTGATCCTAAATGTCCTTTATAAAAAACTTCTATTCTGTGAGTGCGACTGCCGGTCAAATTGAAAAAATAAAAAAATTCTTACAAATAAAATACTAAACTTCAAATTCCTGCGATATCATTTGTTTTCTTTGAGCTAAATGCCACCAAAGATGTTGATTTGTCGACGGAGAAGTGTTGAACACTTACTGAAATGAAATCAACCCAGCTATTATTTTTTATATGTATGTGTTTTCCATCAACTCCCTCACACAGCACAAAAGGAAGACCTAAACTATGAGAACTAGAAATAGAACAAGAAATCAAAAAAAAAAAAAAAAAAAAAAAAGAAAACGTCTACTTTTATTGTCTGATTTTAATTTGTAAGTATTTCAAAGTAAATCAAAGATATTTATTACAAATGACAAAAACATCCTTATTCCTTTCTCACAATACAAAAAAAAAAGAAGCACTATACAGGTACGGACGGGGGCCAGGAGTTGGATTAATTAAAAAAAGACACAACCATAGATTTAGGCTGTCAAATGATATTTTACAATCATCGGTAACTAAAAAAGAAAGTCTTTTCACATGCCGTTGTTGTTGTTGTTAGTTTTTTTTTTTACTAATGAAATGACAGCTACATGTCAAAGGACTCCAGCTAAAAAGAGTCACATATAATAGTTTATCAAGGTCAGCTGTTTAAAGGTGAGCTATTTCAGTGACTCAGGTGTATTTGTTCGCGAAATATGCTAAATTTTATATTAAAGCTGTGGAAAATCCTGCTGCACCCTGTATCTTTTATTTACTTATTTTTTTTTTAATAGTTCTTCTTTAGTACTTAACCTCGAAAAATTTGTCTTTGGTTTTGCAAACGATGGCCATTGAGAAAATTCGATAACACAACCTAAAACAGCGGGTCACATTTTGTTAAAAGTTCGGTTTCTATTTTTTTCTTATGAAAAAAAGTACTTGAACATCATTCTAGAACCTGCGGCGCCATTGTAACAACTCACAAAAATATATAAGTTACATTACGTGACAAAAACTACTGAAAGTGTTAGTGAATGGCTTAAAGAGCCAAGAAGATCATAAAAAAATACAATTCTTGAAAATGTGTATGTATATGAGTTCATAACTCATAACACAATAAATTTTGGTTGGACCTTGGTCATCAAATTGTGAACAGCCAGCCAATAATTTTGTAAAGAGAGTTTTGAGAACACAAAATATTTCACACTGTGGCAAAAATTATGAAAATCGCAGCGGTTTTTTATGACGTCTCATTGATGCATACTTTTCAAGTGAATGTAATCACTGTTTTTTTCAAACTTCAAACCTTTATTTTCATAAAGAAAAAGGTTAATCTTGAGATACGGCTCTCGAAGAGATCATGGTGATCTATAGTGTTGTGTGTATTATTCTTTATTGAAGTGACTCAGTTGGCAAAAATCCATCAATTGGTAGTCTTCACACTTAATTTCTTTATTATATAAAAATTGATTTTATAATAATTTCCAAACAAAAAGAAAATCCGAGAAAAATTCTATTGGTTAAACAAAAT
Source organism: Cordilura impudica (assembly GCA_963682025.1). Classification (NCBI taxonomy): domain Eukaryota; kingdom Metazoa; phylum Arthropoda; class Insecta; order Diptera; family Scathophagidae; genus Cordilura; species Cordilura impudica. Next base: position 55,736,878 of record OY821517.1, read on the forward strand.
TGTCTTGCTTCAAAACTGTGGCGAATCCTTCAATCCAATGACTTAAAAAGCCAAACAAAAGGAAACATTTATATTTTTAGAAAATTTTAAAAATTTTGCCGCCTTTTCTAAACATTCTTTTAATAATATTAATAAAAAAATAATAAATAAATATCATTTACATGTGGGTGTTTTTGTAGGCTTTTTTCGATTGTTCTTCATTTTGAAATGTTTATTTTATTTTTTTTTTCAATTATTTGACGAGTCAAGAGATTTTGAGGGTCAGTTTGCCTATATAAAGACTTGAGAAAAATGTTAGCTTCGATTGTTTGTCTTTCGAGCCTAAAACCTCATTAACGCGGTGTTAAAATACCCATCGCATCCATATCGTGGCTGTTGTAAGATCATCATGTGATCATGTGCAAGGATTTATTTAATATTTTCTTCTTAATATTGCTTTTCTTTTCTCAGAAAACACCCGCCAAAACATTTGCATATTGTTGATATTTCTAAAATTTTTGTTCTTTCTCACTAGAATGCTGACACAACAATTGACTTCACAAGTAAATTTAAATAAATTTTGTGTTACATCGACTTTTCGCGTATGGATGTTACTTTAAAGATCGATAAGATTTTATTTAAAAATTAAAAAAAAGTTGGAAAATTTATAGAAAGAAGCACGTGATTGTTAACAAATGGTTTTTCTAGATTTCTATAGCGATTGGCATTGAACATGAAAATTAAAATCATGGCAGCTAATGGAGTTACCTGTTTTTATTTCTCCATAAATTCAAATTAATTACGGATTATAATTCACAGTGCTGCTGCGACGTTCATGAACTATCATTTGGAAAAAAATGCGCTTAAAGCATGCATTTATAAGGAAATATGCAATAAAAACAAAATAGTGTGAAATTCAAAATTCGTACACTTTTAAATCGAATAATAAAATACAAGTACCAATATGTATTAAAAGAAAAAACCTGCACCAATATACAACAACAAATCGCTGTCTTATTTTTGCAAGTCCTTTGATTAAGAAAATTATTTGGCCAAAACTGTTTTTCGACCACTGACTGCAAACATAACTTTGCATTGCAAATTTTGAGCTGTATTATTTCAAGACATTAAAGGACAATTTTGGTCTTATAGAAACCATAATTAACAATTTAATCTAATCCATGCCACGCAGACGTCAGAAACAAAAAAAAAAAAAAAAAAAAAAAATAGGTCTTACTAGTTTTGCACGCGATTACTCGTCGTTTGATTAATAGAGCATTTATTTCTACATGATATTGATATCTGAAAAATACTTCGAAGCTGGTAAAGGATTACCTAAAGGACAATAAAGCCATAATGAAGCAAAGTGAGTTATTTAGTCGAATTTATGTAGAGCAAAAAATCATAAAACATCAATTATCAAACTAAAATTGAAATCGACTCGAGTAATTTGAAAAATGAAAATTTCGAATAGCGAATATAGAAATATTTTTTAATCGCTTCTAGATATATAAAAAAAATTTTTTTTTAATAATGTCAAAAACCCTTGTCTTACTCGATTAATCAAATGAAGATTTAATAACTATTCGAGTAATTCAATAGTGAAAATTGCGAATAACGAATAATAGTATAAATTTATGTCGATTAAGTGTTCAAAATATTTTAATATCTTTTTATTAATGTGCATTTTTTATTAACGGTCATACCCGATTTATCCAACGAAGATTGATTAAGTACTCGAATAATTTAAAAATTGGTTATTTCGAATATGTATTAAATTTATGCTTAAAGAAATATTACAAAAAAATTTCCTTGATAATAATGTGAAAAAATTATTACAAAATAAACGGTCTTACGAAGATTGAATAACTACTCGAGTAATTTAAAAGTGAAAATTGCGAATAACGAATAAATTTATGTCGATTAATTGCTTAAAATATTGTAACATTTTTTTAATTTAATGTGCAAGTAACAGGTCATACCCGATTTATCCAACGAAGATTGAATAACTACTAGAATAATTTTAAAATGGTAATTTAGAATATGGAATAAATTTATGTCGATTAATCGCTTCAAGAAATATTAAAATTTTTTTTTATTAATGTGAAAAAATTATTACAAAGTAAAAGGTCTTACTCGATTAAACAAACGAAGATTGAATAACTACTCGAGTAATTTAAAAGTGAAAATTGCGAATAACGAATAAATTTATACCGATTAATCGCTTAATATATTTTAAAATTTTTTTTATCAATGTGCAAGTAACGGGTCATACCCGATTTATCCAACGAAGATTGAATAACTACTAGAATAATTTTAAAATGGTAATTTCAAATATAGAATTATTAAAATTTTTTTTAATAATGCGAAAAAATTATTACAAAGTAAAGGGTCTTACTCGATTAATCAAACGAGGATTGAATAACTACTCGAATAATTTAAAAGTGAAAATTGCGAATAACGAATAAATTTATGTCGATTAATTGCTTAAAATATTTTAACATTTTTTTAATTTAATGTGCAAGTAACAGGTCATACCCGATTTATCCAACGAAGATTGATTAACTACTCGAATAATTTTAAAATGATAATTTCGAATATGGAATAAATTTATGTCGATTAATCGCTTCAAGAAATATTAAATTTTTTTTTTATTAATGTGAAAAAATTATTAAAAAGTAAAAGGTCTTACTCGATTAATCAAATGAAGATTGAATAACTACTCGAGTAATTTAAAAGTGAAAATTGCGAATAACGAATAAGTTTATGTCGATTAATCGCTTAATATATTTAAAATTTTTTTTTTATCAATGTGCAAGTAACGGGTCGTACCCGATTTATCCAACGAAGATTGAATAACTACTAGAATAATTTTAAAATGGTAATTTCAAATATAGAAATATTAAAATTTTTTTTTAATAATGTGAAAAAATTATTACAAAGTAAAGGGTCTTACTCGATTAATCAAACGAGGATTGAATAACTACTCGAGTAATTTAAAAGTGAAAATTGCGAATAACGAATAAATTTATGTCGATTAATCGCTTAAAACATTTTAACATTTTTTATCAATGTGCAAGTAACGGGTCATACCCGATTTATCCAACGAATATTGATTAACTACTCGAATAATTTTAAAATGATAATTTCGAATATGGAATAAATTTATGTCGATTAATCGCTCCAAGAAATATTAAAAATTTTTTTTATTAATGTGAAAAAAATATTAAAAAGTAAAAGGTCTTACTCGATTAATCAAATGAAGATTGAATAACTACTCGAGTAATTTAAAAGTGAAAATTGCGAATAACGAATAAATTTATGTCGATTAATCGCTTAATATATTTAAAAATTTTTTTTTATCAATGTGCAAGTAACGGGTCGTACCCGATTTATCCAACGAAGATTGAATAACTACTAGAATAATTTTAAAATGGTAATTAAGAATATGGAATAAATTTATGTCGACTAATCGCTACAAGAAATATTACAAAAAAAATTTTTTTTAATAATGTGAAAAAATTATTACAAAGTAAAGGGTCTTACTCGATTAATCAAACGAGGATTGAATAACTACTCGAGTAATTTAAAAGTGAAAATTGCGAATAACGAATAAATTTATGCCGATTAATCGCTTAATATATTTTAAAATTTTTTTTATCAATGTGCAAGTAACGGGTCATACCCGATTTATCCAACGAAGATTGAATAACTACTAGAATAATTTTAAAATGGTAATTTCAAATATAGAATTATTAAAATTTTTTTTTAATAATGCGAAAAAATTATTACAAAGTAAAGGGTCTTACTCGATTAATCAAACGAGGATTGAATAACTACTCGAATAATTTAAAAGTGAAAATTGCGAATAACGAATAAATTTATGTCGATTAATTGCTTAAAATATTTTAACATTTTTTTAATTTAATGTGCAAGTAACAGGTCATACCCGATTTATCCAACGAAGATTGATTAACTACTCGAATAATTTTAAAATGATAATTTCGAATATGGAATAAATTTATGTCGATTAATCGCTTCAAGAAATATTAAAATTTTTTTTTATTAATGTGAAAAAATTATTAAAAAGTAAAAGGTCTTACTCGATTAATCAAATGAAGATTGAATAACTACTCGAGTAATTTAAAAGTGAAAATTGCGAATAACGAATAAGTTTATGTCGATTAATCGCTTAATATATTTAAAATTTTTTTTTATCAATGTGCAAGTAACGGGTCGTACCCGATTTATCCAACGAAGATTGAATAACTACTAGAATAATTTTAAAATGGTAATTAAGAATATGGAATAAATTTATGTCGATTAATCGCTACAAGAAATATTAAAAAAAAAATTTTTTTTAATAATGTGAAAAAATTATTACAAAGTAAAGGGTCTTACTCGATTAATCAAACGAGGATTGAATAACTACTCGAGTAATTTAAAAGTGAAAATTGCGAATAACGAATAAATTTATGCCGATTAATCGCTTAATATATTTTAAAATTTGTTTTATCAATGTGCAAGTAACGGGTCATACCCGATTTATCCAACGAAGATTGAATAACTACTAGAATAATTTTAAAATGGTAATTTCAAATATAGAATTATTAAAATTTTTTTTTAATAATGCGAAAAAATTATTACAAAGTAAAGGGTCTTACTCGATTAATCAAACGAGGATTGAATAACTACCCGAGTAATTTAAAAGTGAAAATTGCGAATAACGAATAAATTTATGTCGATTAATCGCTTAATATATTTAAAAATTTTTTTTATCAATGTGCAATTAACGGGTCGTACCCGATTTATCCAACGAAGATTGAATAACTACTAGAATAATTTTAAAATGGTAATTAAGAATATGGAATAAATTTATGTCGATTAATCGCTACAAGAAATATTACAAAAAAAATTTTTTTTAATAATGTGAAAAAATTATTACAAAGTAAAGGGTCTTACTCGATTAATCAAACGAGGATTGAATAACTACTCGAGTAATTTAAAAGTGAAAATTGCGAATAACGAATAAATTTATGCCGATTAATCGCTTAATATATTTTAAAATTTTTTTTATCAATGTGCAAGTAACGGGTCATACCCGATTTATCCAACGAAGATTGAATAACTACTAGAATAATTTTAAAATGGTAATTTCAAATATAGAATTATTAAAATTTTTTTTTAATAATGCGAAAAAATTATTACAAAGTAAAGGGTCTTACTCGATTAATCAAACGAGGATTGAATAACTACTCGAATAATTTAAAAGTGAAAATTGCGAATAACGAATAAATTTATGTCGATTAATTGCTTAAAATATTTTAACATTTTTTTAATTTAATGTGCAAGTAACAGGTCATACCCGATTTATCCAACGAAGATTGATTAACTACTCGAATAATTTTAAAATGATAATTTCGAATATGGAATAAATTTATGTCGATTAATCGCTTCAAGAAATATTAAAATTTTTTTTTATTAATGTGAAAAAATTATTAAAAAGTAAAAGGTCTTACTCGATTAATCAAATGAAGATTGAATAACTACTCGAGTAATTTAAAAGTGAAAATTGCGAATAACGAATAAATTTATGCCGATTAATCGCTTAATATATTTTAAAATTTTTTTTATCAATGTGCAAGTAACGGGTCATACCCGATTTATCCAACGAAGATTGAATAACTACTAGAATAATTTTAAAATGGTAATTTCAAATATAGAATTATTAAAATTTTTTTTTAATAATGCGAAAAAATTATTACAAAGTAAAGGGTCTTACTCGATTAATCAAACGAGGATTGAATAACTACTCGAATAATTTAAAAGTGAAAATTGCGAATAACGAATAAATTTATGTCGATTAATTGCTTAAAATATTTTAACATTTTTTTAATTTAATGTGCAAGTATCAGGTCATACCCGATTTATCCAACGAAGATTGATTAACTACTCGAATAATTTTAAAATGATAATTTCGAATATGGAATAAATTTATGTCGATTAATCGCTTCAAGAAATATTAAAATTTTTTTTTATTAATGTGAAAAAATTATTAAAAAGTAAAAGGTCTTACTCGATTAATCAAATGAAGATTGAATAACTACTCGAGTAATTTAAAAGTGAAAATTGCGAATAACGAATAAGTTTATGTCATTAATCGCTTAATATATTTAAAATTTTTTTTTATCAATGTGCAAGTAACGGGTCGTACCCGATTTATCCAACGAAGATTGAATAACTACTAGAATAATTTTAAAATGGTAATTTCAAATATAGAAATATTAAAATTTTTTTTTAATAATGTGAAAAAATTATTACAAAGTAAAGGGTCTTACTCGATTAATCAAACGAGGATTGAATAACTACTCGAGTAATTTAAAAGTGAAAATTGCGAATAACGAATAAATTTATGTCGATTAATCGCTTAAAACATTTTAACATTTTTTATCAATGTGCAAGTAACGGGTCATACCCGATTTATCCAACGAATATTGATTAACTACTCGAATAATTTTAAAATGATAATTTCGAATATGGAATAAATTTATGTCGATTAATCGCTCCAAGAAATATTAAAAATTTTTTTTATTAATGTGAAAAAAATATTAAAAAGTAAAAGGTCTTACTCGATTAATCAAATGAAGATTGAATAACTACTCGAGTAATTTAAAAGTGAAAATTGCGAATAACGAATAAATTTATGTCGATTAATCGCTTAATATATTTAAAAATTTTTTTTTATCAATGTGCAAGTAACGGGTCGTACCCGATTTATCCAACGAAGATTGAATAACTACTAGAATAATTTTAAAATGGTAATTAAGAATATGGAATAAATTTATGTCGATTAATCGCTTCAAGAAATATTAAAAAATTTTTTTATTAATGTGAAAAAATTATTACAAAGTAAAAGGTCTTACTTGATTAAACAAACGAAGATTGAATAACTACTCGAGTAATTTAAAAGTGAAAATTGCGAATAACGAATAAATTTATGTCGATTAATTGCTTAAAATATTTTAACATTTTTTTAAATTAATGTGCAAGTAACAGGTCATACCCGATTTATCCAACGAAGATTGATTAACTACTCGAGGAATTGAACAATGGTAATTTCGAATACAGAATAAATTTATGTCAATTAATAGCTTCTAGAAATACTAAAAATTTTTTTTAATAATGTGAAAAAATTATTACAAAGTAAAGGGTCTTACTCGATTTATCGAACGAATATTGAATAACTACTCGAGTAATTTATAAGTTAAAACTGCGAATAACGAAAAAATTTAATCGCTTAAAATATTTTAACATTTTTTTTATCAATGTGCAAGAAACGGGTCATACCCCATTTATCCAACGAAAATTGAATAGCTATTAGAATAATTTTAAAATGGTAATTTCGAATAACGAATAATTCGAATAAATCTATGTCGATTAATCGCTTCAAATATTTTAAAGCTTTTTTTTCAACATTTTTTAATAATATGTAAAAATTTTTACAAAGTAAAGGATCTTACTCGATTAATCAAACGAAGATTGAAAAACTACTACAGTAATTAAAATGTGAAAATTGCGAATAACTATTAATTCGAATAAATTTATGCCGATCAATCGCTTAAAGAAATATTAAAAAAAAATTTTAACATTTTGTATTAATGTGCAAAAATTATTACAAAGTAAAGGGTCTTCCTCGATTAACCAAAAGAAGATTTAATAACTACTCGAGTAATTTAAAAATGGCAATTTCGAATAACGAATAATACAAATCAATGTATGTCGATTAATCTTTAAATTTTTTTTTTATTAATGTGCAAGTCTTTTAGAAGTAAGGGTCATATCTGATTAATCCAACGAAGATTGAATAACTACTCGAGGAATTTAAAAATGGTAATTTCGAATAACGAATAATTCAAATAAATTTATGACGATTAATCGCTTCAAGAAATATACATATTTTTTTAAATGTAATTTTTTTTGATAATAAAATAAAGGGTCTTTCTCGATTAATTAAACAAATGTTGAATAACTACTCGAATAATCTATAAATGCAAATTGTAAAATAATGAATAATTCGAAAAATATATGACGATTAATCGCTTCAAGAACATTTTTCTTAAACTTTTTAATAATGTGCAGAAGTCATTCAAAAATAAAAGGTCCTTCTCAATTCATCAAGCGAAGATTGAATAACTAATCGAGTAATTTAAAAGTGAAAATTACGAATAACGAATTTTTGTCGAGTAATCACTTAAAAAATGTTAAAATTTTTTTTTATTAATGTGCAAGTTTTTCAACGAAATTGAATAAATACTCGAGTAATTTAAAAATGTAATTTCGAATAACCAATAATTCGAATAAACTTATGACGATTAATCGCTTCAAGATATATTTTTAAATTATACATTCTTTTTAAATAATGTGCAAGACTCATTCAAAAAAAAGGGACTTTCTCGATAAATTAGACTAAGTTGGAATAACTACTCCAGTAATCTAAAAATTAAAATTGTGAATAATGAATAATTCGAATAAGTATATGTCGACTAATCGCATCGAGAAATATTTTTTTATTTAAATTTTTTAAAAAAGTGCAAAAATCATTCAAAAGTAGAGTGTCATACTCGATTAATCAAACGAAGATAAAATAAAAGCTTTTGTAATTTAATGCGAATAACGGATAATTCAAAGAAATTTTTGTCGATTAATCGCTAAAAAAAATATTTTTTAAATTATTGGAACAATTTTTTTATAGTATGCAAAAAGCATTAAAATATAAAGGCTCTTTCTCAATTCATCAAGCGAAGGTGGAACAACTACTGGAGTAATCTAAAAATGAAAATCGCGAATAATGAATAACTCGAAGAAGTATATGTCGATTAATCGCTTCAAGAAACTTTTTTTTTAAATTTTTTTAATAATGTGCAAAAGTCACTAAAAAAAAAACAAAGGATCCCTCTCAATTCATCGAACGAATATTGCATAACTAGTCTACTAATTTAAAAATTTAAATTGCGCATAACGAATGATTAGATTAAATTTTCGAGTATGTCAATATCTATAAAACATTAAAATTTTAAAACATTAAACATTTTTTTTTAAATATTTTTTTTTTGTTTACAGAAACAATCAAAAAAATTTTTTAAACTAAATTAGACAAGTTTTATTTTTATTAGGACAACCCCAAGATAAAGAGAAATTTCTAAATGTGAATGTGTCCATTTTATTTGATATTTAAATTAATTTAGTAAGGCCTATATATTTATAATGTACATAAAAGGGATTTTTTCTAATAATTTTTCCCAACGTTTCGTCAATTTTTTGTTGACTTTTACGAGGGACGAGGTAACATGATATTTTCTTATTGCATTAAATTTAAATTTACGCACAACATATAACAAATTTTAAATTGACCATAAAATTAAAAAATTTTAAAATATAAAAAAATTTTTTAAACAACACAGCTTAAAATTTTTATCACAGTATTATTCCGCTTTTCGAAGACGTATTCCACCTTAATCTGTTAAAAAAAAAACCCGCATTTTATTTTTTTAAAACCAATGAATACATTTTAACATTTTTAAGACGTTCGCGGACGCTAAAAATTTCAGGGAGCTTTTAGAATATATGTAACTAGTTGTAATATAAAATTTAAATGCTATAGCATTCACGTCCGCGGTCGGTTAAGACCGAGTTTCGAGAAATGGTAATGCCAAGTGAGTGCCATTGTTATTAATTTGAGCCTAACAAATATGTAAAAGTGCATATCCGATTCTGTTTTTCGCTTATTTTTCTCAAAAACATATTCAATCCAAATCTGAGAAAGATACTATGATAGTTTAAATTTTATAGCAATTTAAGTCGATCTCATAGGGATAACTTGTGTGGGGGTTAGGTGTGAACATGGACCACTTTTCACCAATTTCAATTAGCGATAGTCCTATGGCCGACAAAAATCAGAAAACTAATTTAAACAATTAAGACCAAAAATTTTTAAATTTAAAACTTTAATTGCCTCGTCGGGCAAGTTTAAATTTCTTACACGAATTATTCGTATAATATGGATATTAGCTTGCAGCTTTGAAGTGAATAAAGTGGCATACGAGTATAAAGCTTAAAATTGCCAAAATTGAGACAGTTTTGATTCTAATTATTTTCTAAACTACTTAACTAATTAAACCAAAATGTATGTGAGTAGGCTATTATTACGGAATAAGTATTTACTAATTTTTTATTATTTTGTTTAGTTTTAAAAATAATGGGTTTTGAATTGGAACGAAGAAAATTTTAATTTTGATAGGAAAAACAATGAAATTATCGTAAACAACGGTAGCACGTTTGATAAGAAAGTTTAATGATCGTTTGACAAATAAAAGAAAATACGGATGTGGTTGTGAGAATGGCTAAAAAAAATCTCATATATGTTTTCATAGGATTCTTCTATGTCGACTAGCGCGGTTGCTAGTAAAATTATAAGATCACAAAAATTTTGTGCAACATGTGAAACATCGCAATGGATTGAAATGTTTTAGAGGCCAAGTGTGGCCTGATGGTAATACAAATCAAAAATTATTAGCAAATTGCGCTAATTTTAGGTCAAAACAGTGGGCATTGATTCCGTTCCGAATTACGACCAGTAGAGGAATCTTGGTCAATTATCAATGGTAGTTTGAGTGATCCATAAATGAATCTTGGTCAATTATCAAAGGTAATTTGTGTGATACATAAATGAATTCTATGCTGAATAGAATTTGACATCCAGAAAAGTCGATGAGGATCTGGACTATATGTATATATTAATCTATCACAAACAGAAAAAACTAAAATTCATTGACCATAAACGAAAAAACTTTAACAAACTCGTCCTGATAAATCGAAATAAAAATAGTTTTCATTTACAGAGATAGTCCTCTTGTATTGGCGTATGAATGGAAATGTTTAAATTAATTTTAAGGAATTTTTATATCCCTAAAACTTTGAAGTACGTGTATATGGGCTTGTTCGAGTTCTACAAGTACTGTCCAGTATTTGTCTAACCTTGTTAGAAAATGGAGAAAAGACCAACAAATTGAAAATTGAGAACACAGTTCTTCTATAAGTCTCTTGTGCTTCACGTGAGTTCTTGTCTTGTAGACTTATCTCACGGTGATTAAACTCTACACAGATTCTATGCGTCTGCCCAGCGCCCTGCCATAAGACAGTTTGCAAACTGGGAGAGATGTGTCTGGCACACACTCCATCCTTTGCTCAAGGATCAGGCCGACATAAAACCCTGTAGCTCTATGGATCGAAACACCCGGTTAAATGCAACTCCGCATGTTGTTCCTGCGAGTTTGGGCCACCGCAGCCACCATGAAACTCCCCAAAAAAGACATTTAAGGGCTCAACACTTCCTTGTCGATCATCAGCAGTACTTGCAAGAAGACACCAACTTCCTGACACCTCCTGACACATCTTGACAACACTCTCGTCTACTGCACTCCTTAATCCTTCTACCACCTCTATCATCACTATGGCTTTACATGCGAGATAGCATCGATAGCTCTCCGAACTCGTTACTCGACTCATGTTCCGTATACTATGCTTATTCTTGCTAATTGTCTCTATCGACAACGTTCCGAACTCACTTTTCAACTTCTTCAAGTAGTCTCCGACTCGTCTTGGACGCTGTATTGGCATCTGCAGCTGCCTCAAACGCCTCTGACTCCTCTTCAACCCACACTCTTGCTTCCAACTTCTCCGTAATAGTATCTTGTCAGGGTTGCTGACTTCCCGGCCACGTTTTCCACTCATCTTCCATCATTACCATCGTTAACACCTGTGGACACCAACAATTATGGGATGTCATAACCATTTCTCTGGTAGGCTTTGACACCTCCAGTTGTGTCTTCTTGTTCGTACTGTTTTTGATATAGAAAATTTCATGAATCATCGTTGGGCATATGACATACCCGTGGTACCATTTTAATGCCTTTGGCGAGGTTTTGTTTCCAAACTGGCCGGTTTGGCTCCTGCCAGTTATCCCCCAGACACTGATCGGATGGGATTGGTCACCCCGAACAGTTCTTCTATATACGATTACTAGTTTCACGTGTATATGGTCTTGTTCAAATCAAATAAAAAAGCAGTTGCACGGTGGTATCAACCGACGAACACGGATTATTGACTGCAACAACTGCTTATCTTATTGGCTTAAACATCGAATTCAGGGGTCATCCGCCCTACAGCCCAGACTGGAAACCTAATGAGTCGCCTTTCGAACACATGGACCACGTGCAACGACAATGTGGTCACAAAATCTATCATATCTATAATATGAATGGTGGTCAGTTATTTCCTAAATAAATACAAAAATTAACAGCTGATTTGTTTTACATAAAACTTTTTTTTTTATAACGACAAAAAGGTGTTTTTCTGTTTTTTCCTCTTTTTATCATCTCACTTTGCAACATTGTTGCATATGAAGTGGTCAAATATTTGTCCACAATTCTGTATCACTTTAAAGCATATGTACGACAAGGTTAATGTTTAACAACGGATTAATGTTTGGGTTTTCTTTTTGTTTTTCTTGAGGTGGCTCATTTTTATGGCTCTCTTGTCCAAAAATCCTTATCACAATTGTAAACTTATCGTAACAGATCTACTGAAAAAAAAAAAAAACCAAAAACATAAAAGATGAATAAATACAGCATGACCACATAACAATATAATCCACAAGAAAAAATATCCTAAGTAATTTTTTTTTTTTTAAGAATTTGTTTAAATAAAATACAATCAACATCAAATACAATAAATTGTTTTAAATGTCAACACCATCATCACCTGAACAACATATCAAACAAAATGATAATAACTAGCGGACATTCTGAAACACTGCTCACTCTTTCTCTCTCTCTCTCTCTTTCTATCTTTCTAAAGTCTTATCATTAGTGACGTTTAAAAGCGCTAAAAACCATTTTTTTATGGTACGGGTAAATATTTAAATCAATAAGAAAATCACGTAGAGGGGTTCACTCGTTCAGTTTGTGTATTTGCATTTCGATGTCTGTTGGCATGTACGATCACCGGAAATTGCACATAAGTGCTAAAAACAACAACTATAAAAAAAAACATAATCACTCGAATTATATCTCAACAGAAGCGCCATGTGCTGCATCGGAGGCAGCTTGTATATATTCTCAGTATGGGATGACGTCAATATCTGTAAACGGTATCAGTCAATAAATTAATTGTAGTATAAAATACCGTTTATTAAATAAATATTTATTAACTCGCTATAAAAGTTTTTATCAGTACACTTAAGCGGTCATCGTAACTAACGATTGCTACCCAATAATTCACTGAAGTATTTTATGAATGAAATTTATTTTTGGAAACCTTTCGTCTTTTTTTTTTTATCAAAGTTAAGCTTATATTTCGTTATAATTGGTTTTTCGAACACGCTACACTCTACTGTAGATTTTGGCAGAGTATGTTTCTTTTTTGCTTTCTTTAGAAAAATGTTAAAAATTGCCATGGTTTTTTTTTTTACCAAATTCCAAAAAGCAATTTATTTTTTTTTAGGATATTCTGCATAAAAGTTGAACTTGAGAATGTTGCCATATCTCCTGGCAAGCTGGCTTCACTAAAATGGTTATACGGACTTCTACTGAAAAAAAGCAACTTGAGAAAAAAATATGCGGTCCACGCCCCCTTTTCTTATACCCAAAACCCAAATTGTCGGCAAGAAGACTTACCAAAAAGCTAGCTTCATAAAATTTTGTATACGGACTTCTACTGACAAAAAAAAAAAAAACTTGAAAACAATGGGCGGTCCACGCCCACTATTAAAAAAATATTGAATGCTACCAAGAAATTTATTTATTATTTAATTCATAAATTTATTATTTTAAAGAAGTTGTAAATGCTTATGCTGCCATTTGCTTTCGGCTTATCGACATAAAGCCAAATTTAAAGCTAAAACTCTTTTTGAATTTTTTGTTTCTTTTCTGCCAGGATTCTCTTCTCTTCTGTTCCACGAACTTGACATTTTTTCTAATCTAGCTTGTATGAAAGTTTTAAAACAAACTCGAAACTACGAATCCACGCATGCAGAGGGCTTATTGCATATTTCAAAGCGTCGGCCTTCGTTTCAAAATTAGGAGAATCAAAGTTTCTTATACTTCGAAATAGCTTTGGACCGGCATGACAGATGGGGCATTGCTGTGCACTTTTAGTTTCTGTCAGCATATTTAAGACTTTCCCATCTATTAATGTCATACTAGCAGATTCCAGCCCTCGAAATTCGAGTGCAAATTCTAGGAAATTTTGTTTTTTCATTAAATAACGACCCTAAAGGTATGCTAATCAATTATAGCCAATTCTCAAATCTACACAAAAAACAAACTCACTTTTATTACAAACACATTAACATTGTATAATTTTATGTATGTGTTAGTAGCAACTTTAAATGCAATTTACTCAAAATAAGAGAAAAATTTTAAAAATCTGTAAATCTGCAAATCGGCTAAAAAGAAATATCTTTCAAATAATATACGTTTGGTCAAAATCGGGATAAAACAGTAGAACAAAACATCGGTCACAAGAAATCACCTAGGCTATTAATAAAGGGTCCGCCAAATAACTTTTTTTTTGTTTTTGAAAATGCTATAAAAAAAACTACTGAATATTATCTCAAATTTCTTTTTTTTATTTGAAAGTACAATCCTTCCGGTTTATAATGGAAAATAATTTCATTCAAATGGCTGCCTTGGCTGGCCATGCAGTAGCCTACACGATCGGTCTAATTTTTAAGCACATTATCGATTGTGTGCAGCTGTATTTCACCAATGGCTTCACGAATATTGTCCTTTAAAGCGTCAATTGTCTCTGGCTTGTTGGCGTAACACTTATCTTTGAGGGCACCCCACAAATAATAGTCCAACGGTGTCAAATCGCAGCTCCGAGGTGGCCAAACGACATCAGCTCTGCGGCTGATAATGCGATCTTCAAAAACAGGGCGCAAAACATCGAGTGTAGCTTCGGCTGTGTGGCACGTAGCGCCGTCCTGTTGAAACCAAATGTTGCCAATATCCTCTTCAGTTTTTGTGAACAAAAATTCGTTCAACATGGCCCGATAACGATCGCCATTGACTGTAACGGCCACTCCTTGCTCATTTCCGAAGAAAAATGGTCCAATTATGCCTCTGGACCAAAATCCGCACCAAACAGTGACTCGTTTTGGGTGTATCGGCTTTTCAATATATGCGTGCGGGTTTTCTGTGCCCCAAATGCGACAATTTTGCTTGTTTACATACCCGCCAAGATCAAAATGAGCTTCATCTGAAAAGATTTTTTTTTTTGGCAAAATCGGCATCTTCTGTAAGTCGATCGCAGGCCCACTTAGCGAAGCAAAAACGCATTGGATGGTCAGTTGGCTTCAACTCCTGAACCAATTGGACTTTGTATACCGTCATACCAAGGTCTTTATGCAAAATTCGTCTCAATGATGCCTCCGAAATGTTCAATTCTTGAGAACGACGGTGAATTGATGTTGATAGCGCTTCACGCACACTTTCTGCCAAAGCAGTAATATTCTCGGGTGTACGCACTGTTTTTGGCTTTTCACGCTTTGGTTTATCGATGAGGATGCCAGCTTCTTTCACTTTTTTCACAAGATAACGAACATATGGAGCTGACGGTGCTTCTCTTCTTCCAAAATCCTTACGCAATTTTCGCACACATTCTGCAACATTATCATGATTTTCAAAGTAATGTTGCAATATTTCCCAGCGTTGTTCAAGCGTATACAAAACCATATTCGTTCAGCGGAAGGATAAAACTAATTATCTGTCAAATCAGACATGAGCTAAGTGTTACCATTCACGAAATAAGCACTAGTTGAAAAAAAAAAACGTTAGATGGCGGACCCTTTATTATTTATAGATATAAATTATGTTTTACTTTAATTTTTTTTCCCATTACTGAGTGTGTATTGTAGTGGTTCCAACTTCTTAATCTGTTTATTTATGTTGAGGTTTTCAGTTAAAATGTGCTCTTTTGTTTCTTTAACCAACTCCACTTTTACTCCACTCTACAAAAGCGTACTGACTGAGGTGTACGGTTTACCCAAATATTATCACCTGCTGATAAAATTATTTTTATTGGAATGACTGATGTCACAAAAAGGGGCTGATCGAAACTTAAGCGCCCCGGTAGGTGAGTTGGTAGCGTGCTCGCCTATCATGCGGGGGTAGTCACTAATTTTCTGCAAAAACATATAAAGGGTGTTTTTTAAACCCAATAAACCTTGAGATTATAAAAATTACGCAAAAAATTAAATTTTAATAAAAAAAATTTTTTTATTCGAAAGATTTCGGACATATGGACACTGCGGTTGTTCTTGACGAAGCGCATTCTGGACGTCCAATTGTGAAGCACTGCTGGCCGAATGTGAATTGTTATTGGTTTATAAACATAAACCTGTGACTTCACGTAGCTCCACAGGATATAATCGAGGGGCGTCAAATGGCACGACTTTGGAGGTCGATTGACAGGGCCATTTATCGAAATCAAATTGTCGTCAAATTTTGATTTCAATGGTTACGGTAGCCGCATGACACGTAGCGCCATTCTGTTGAAACCATATCTTGCCCGGATCATCCGTAATTAAAAAAAAAAAAAACAAGTAAGAAATTACAGTCGTTCTAGACCGACTATACGACACTCTATGCCATGCCTATCTCTTAAGTCCACCTAATCAGATAATAAAACAGAATTTGAGTGGCATTTTTACTCATTTTTTTGCATTCGACTATGAAAAAGTTGATATCGGATGCTATATTTATATGGGGAGTAGGTCGAAACATGGACTGATCACTTAATTTTGCAAAAACATATACAAACCAAATTTGATAAAAATATGTGCAATATTTTTGTTTTTTGATAGATTTAAGTGAAGATCGGGAATCAGCTTCATATGGGGGCTATGACTAAGAATTGTCCTACTGATAAATGGATGTAATTACATAGACAAACCCAATTTGACCGAGATCTATATGATAATTTGAATATTATGGCGATTTAAGTCAATCTTGTAGGGGTCATTTGTATGGGGACAAGGTCTGAACATGAACCGATTTTCGTCAATTCCAATATCGTTCATCGTAAGGCCGATAGAAACTTATATACTAAATTTCATCAAAATACATTCATATTTCCAACCTGTGATTACAAGGGTTACATGGATACACAGACGGACGGATGGACATCACTAAATCGACTCAGAAAGTCATTCTGACTCGATCGGTATGATAAATATTTTTGGTAGTTACAAACATCAGCAAAAAGTCATTACACCCTGACCACATATACCACTATGTATATGGGTATAAAAATCATTGATCATGGTGCGTTAACGATCTCCATTGATCGTAACGCGAGCGCCACGTTTTCATTTTTAATTAAATAAGGTCCGATGATGCCACTAGCGTTATGGATGTTATGAAGTCTTTAGGGTTATTGTGGATTGGTCGCACACCATATGTGGCAATTTTCTTATTCACAAATCCGTTAAGCCAAAAATGAGCCTCATCCCTGAACATAATTTTGCGATAAAACATCGGCTCAGTTTCCAACTGCTTTACAGCCCAATCGGCGAAAGAACAAAGAATATGACGGTCTCGTGGCTTTAATTCCTGCACCAGTTGCACGAATCGCGACTGATTTCCAATGTAAATTTGGATAATTTTGTAGCGTTGTTTAAGAGTGAATCTATTCACGATAATTTGCCAGAGCATACTAATCAAATGTGTCAAAAAGTGAGCATAGTATGATAGTTAATTTGACAGCTAACTCTTTCGTAAGTTCTATCTAAGCAAAAAAAAAAAGCCTCTTTGCCAACTAATTTTAGAAAAATATGTGCAATATTTTTGTTGTTTTGCTAGATTTAAGTGAAGATTCAGATACTTATGGGTGTAATAAGCACAAAAACCCAAATTTCACCGCGACTATGTATACGAGGGCGGATAAATAAGTCCGTGACTTTTAGAATCAAACACAGTTTTTTTTTTTTCAAAAAAAAAAAATTATTTTTCAACATAATCTCCTTTTAGCTCAATACAATTAGTCCAACGTTTCTCCAATTTTTGTATCGCTCCCAAAAAATAGAATTTTTCGAGCTCCATAAAATAGGTATTTGTTAGATCAACAATTTCATCGTTGGAGCTAAATCTCTTTCCACCGAGTCATTTCTTTAGGTTTGGAAATAGGATATAGTCACTGGGGGCTAAATCCGGAGGATATGGCGGATGAGGTACCAATTCGAATTGCGGTTAAACAACTCCAAACAATCCTTTGAAGTTGTCACACGATTGCGTTTATGGTCAATTGAAGGCAAACGGTTTATTAAACCCAACTGATCATTTAAAATCGAAACCACACTGAAATATGAAATACCTATGGCATCAACAGTCTCACGCACTTTTACTCTTCGATCGGCCAACACCATATCGTGGATTTTTCGACATTTTCGGGTGTATTGTCCTCAATTGGCCGTTCAGAACGTTCAGCGTCATTTGTATTTGTCTGACCACAACGAAAGTCAGTAAACCACTTTTTTACCCCAGAGTCCCCATAGTATTTATCAAGCTTTTCCTTGGTTTGATTGACGGTCGTTTTTCTCAAAAAATAATTTGCACTCGAAATTCACTTTTTTCCATTAAAAAAAAAAACACGAGGTGTTACGTTTTGAACAGCTGTTAAACGCGAAGTAAATGACAGAACTCGCTCAAAATTTTACAGTAGCCCATTAACAGGTGGTACTTGATGGGAGCAGTGTTGCATTTCATATAACTACGAGGGCAGTTCGAAAAATCACTGACTTATTGATCCGCCCTCGTATGATAATTTTTGTCTTATGGCAATTTATGACGATCTCATAGGGATCATTTGTATACAAGTTTATCAACCTCGCTGCCTGTCATACAACCCCTAACCATAATACCACCTCCACCGTGTTTAATCGTTAAATTTTTTCGCCAAACTAACCTTCTTTCTTTAATGCCGAACATGCAAAATTAGCTTTCATCTGCAAATAAAACACGTTCCCAAAATTCTGGAGCCTTGTTTATGCTCTCATTTGCAAAGTGCATACGTTTTTTTTTTTATTGACATCG
The DNA here is from genome assembly GCA_963682025.1 of Cordilura impudica. Lineage (NCBI taxonomy): Eukaryota > Metazoa > Arthropoda > Insecta > Diptera > Scathophagidae > Cordilura > Cordilura impudica. The sequence continues at coordinate 55,756,008 of OY821517.1, forward strand.
GGTATGATTGGCTTGCCACGCGCTCCTCGACCATTGATGTCCTTGAGAAGTACTCTTTGACACCAAGATAGTTCCTTTTCACACCCAGTTAGTATGGAGAGACGACCAGAACGAGGTGGATTTGTATTTATGAGCGACGTACTGCACTGGCTATGATCCGACCGATTTCTGTAAAGACTCGCACTAACTACTAAGCTATAGGATAATTTTTCTCTCGTCAAAACCGATTCTTTAACTTTGGAACTCATCTCAAAATATAGTTTCCAAAAGAAATATAATTAAGTCAAATAAACTTTATACAACAAATTTATCTTTAACTAACATAATTATCGATGTAACGTCGTTGCATAATTCGTAGGATTTCCTTAAATGTAAATGTACGAATACTTTTTTTTTTAGCAAGAACACATTTATTACCTAAAATGAGAGCACTTCAAGAAGTGAAATAGATGCGATTTTTGAGTTATCATGTAATGGAAGTTTTCATTAATGAATTCTGGGCTTAATATTTTTAAGAGCAATTTTTATAACTACTACATGGAACATTCCATTTCTTTTCCCAAAATAAACTTCTATGAACACATTAACGCTCATTTTTTCATATTCTCTATTTCTCGATATCATTCTGTAATTTCCAGTAAAGAGTGAGATCGAAAAAATCTTAACATGAAACGTGCATTTTTTTCTTCTGTTAATTAATTGAAATTATATTAGAGCTTCCAAAAAAATGTGACTTTAAAAGTTTTAATCAGTATTTATGACCTTATTAGCTGATCCGGCAAACTGTATGTATATGATGCTACATATTTACGATGTATGGGAGGTACCACGCCCACTGGTTTGGTCCCGCCTATTTTTCACATAACTGCTCACACTCATCATTAGTGGACTCACACCTAGTTTCAAGACTGTCGGGTTTACAGTACTCCAAAAATTTTTTTTGTATGTGAGGTGCCACGCCCTCTAATAATTAATAAGCAATTGACGTGCAGAAAGTTTCAAGACTGGTCATCATAGTACTCTAGATATTTACCATGTGTGGAAGGTGTCACGACCACTGATTTGATACCGCCCATTTTTTTCCGAGTACTAACGTTGATAACATATGAACTCACACTAAGTCCCAAGACTTTATATGTTACAGTACTCTAGATATATGACATTAAATATATACTCTGCATGGTGGATGCCACGCCCATTGTCCCGATTCCGTCCAGTTTTTCACAACTCTTCAAATTAGTTTATGTACATGTGCATAGTTTCAGAACTCTTGCTGTCATAGTACTCCAGATATTATATGTTAAAATTTTTTATGAGATCTACCACGCCCACTTGTCCAAACACGCCCATTTTCACTTCATGTGAGTCTGATCACAGGGAAGATGTGTAAACATCTAGTAATTTAAGATTTTTTATGTCATTTTTTAAAATCAAACAGAAAGCGTCATCTATGTATCACTTATAACAAAAACTGTCTCAGCTAATTCAACAACCCTTTGCTGTAAACGTTAAAAATGTCCCAATATAAACGTATATAAGTGATACATAGATGACGCTTTTAAAAAAGTGGCATAAAAAACAATGTTATATCATAACTTTTTCACCAATACAATCATAAGTCACACAGCGTTATCTGCTTCAGCTCACACCAATATGAGTTACGCTGTTTTTGTGATTGTATTGTGAAATAGAAATTTACCCCCCTGCGCGTATAGATGTTTACACATCAAAAAAAAAAAAAAAAAAAAAAAAAAAAAAAAAACGGTAAGTATTTTCCACAAATTTTTGTTTAAACAAGCTGTGACCGGTAGAACCATCAAACCCGTAGCTCAAAATTAGGATCGATTCTTCAACATCCATTGTACACAATACTTCATCCTGATATGCAAGAATTCTTTTAGCTGTGTGGTCTACCAAATTTTGCAACGATACTTCGACAGAGCTTTCATTCGCTTTGACTTCATCCGGTCTACATTTCAATTTGCTTTTATAAACTTTATCGTAAGTCGGATAAATACTACTATTGTGTTTTATGTTTAATTGACGCATATTTGCGTACTGCTTGTTAGTTAATCCGTTTTCTAACAAAAACATAAGAGCTTCATCAGGTGATACTGGCGTAACTTCTTTATGGCTAGTATTAAGAACTTTTCAAATTTTGGATGGCTTATTTGGAGATATAGCAACTTGTTGTAGGATAAATTTCAAATCCGTTGCATGGGATTTTTTGGCAGATATAGAGGCAGCATGAACTAATAATTGCGCTTTGTCTCCCTACTGGGAAGCTAATTCGGAAGCAAATCTCCTTTAATTTCTTTCGCAGCTATCATCATAAGTCATTTTTGGTCGCCCGATAGCATTAATCTTTTTTGGTATAACAAAAATTGTTTCTCGACCCAAGCATTCCTTATTATATTTCCTTATTGCTTTCTCATTTCTGGATTGTTTATCCCATTTTAGTTTAATAAAATTAGATAAGTTCCGAGCTTTAGTACATATTAATTTACATAATTCACTGTCAATTTCGTATGGAGTCATTCCTTTTATGTAATTCGAATCCTGGTTGAGAAACAAACCAAAACTCAAATATTTCAGAATTTTTTTAACCTGAGTGTTTCTACAAAATTATTAAAAATACGTTCATTAGCAGTCAAATGCAAACACTTTTACCATGACATAAAACTTGAGTTTTCTACAAACAATCACATGTAAATAGTTCCAATGACAGTTCATGACATTTTTAGTTTTACTCCACGAAAAACGATAAAACTCTTCAGAATTTCACAAAAAAATACACACAAAAAACCACCAAAATAAGTACGAAATACAAACATTTAGCAAACTATATTTGTATATAGTAAAAATACTCACCTCGAGTATTAGAACTCATATTTACAGTTTTTTTTACAAGAATATACTATTAAAAAAACAGTTTTTAATGTTATAAAAATTTTGCAGCTGTTTGTACTTGAACAGGGTTGCCAACAGTAAATTTTTTTTTTAGTTTTTTTTTATAAATATGTTGGAAGCTGCGAAAAGTCACCAAGAACACAAGTCTCATCGTCCATAATGCAGCAATAAATTTTTTTAAAGAAATCTTTGTAATATATTTGGCTATGTGTTTGCATCACTATTCTTCTTGGTATTTCTGGCAGGAACTTTTTGGACTTTGTATGACTTTAGTCCTTCCAACCTTTTAATTTTTCTAACATTGTACTTTTCGAAAACTTTTAAACCAGATATATTGAGATTTTGCTTAAAAGCGACTACGTACTTGACAGCATAGAACCCGTTCTTCTCGAAATTTTGAATTTTCTAACAATTGTTTTTAAAGTCCAATTTGGATCTTCTTTAACCAATCTAATAACTTTTTCACGTATTTTTATTTGCATGCAAGAGAGCCGTACGACTTCAGGATTTTACATGTGAGTTGCAAAACTCTTCATCAGTGACCCGGTAGCAAGTCATGGATAGTATGCTACCAAGAAGGGACTAATCAGGGAATTTGAAACAGTGATATTGGAACGGAGCTTATGGACCAGTACGAATTGGGAACCGGAACAGGGTTCTCACATGTGGTTCACAGATGGCTCAAAACAATCTTATGTGGACACGGGCGTGGACATATACCCATCCAGTTCTCAAGCGGAGGTCTTCGCCATTTATGTATGCGTGAGAGAATGTCGTAGAAGAGGGACGAAAAGGGCACGGATTTATATACTATCCGACAGCCAGGCTGCACTAAGGGCAGTAATGCCCTACAACGTGACGTCTAGACTCGTTTTGGATTGCATCGAAGTGTTCTACTTACTACGCAGATGCAGCAAGCTAAATTTAAATTGGATTCCGGGACGCAAGGGCAACGAAACGGCTGATTGTCTAGCCAATCGAGGGGCCCGTCGTCCTTTCATCGGTCCGGAACTAAAGGAGTGGAGGTTATCACAATCTGCCGAACACTGGGATAAAAGTCCCGACCAACGCGAGCTAGGAGATTTATAATTCTACCCAGTGTTCAATCGGGACGATTACTTTCCCCCTGACAAAAAGGACCTAATGACCTTGACGGGATTCTTTACTGTACACTGTAAACTTAGATATAATCTACGTATAAAAGGTATGCCAATTACAGACACGTGTAGGTTCTGCGAACAGGGGGTAGAAATCGCAGAACACATTCTTTGTGAATGTCCAAGACTAGGTGGCAAAATAACTCTTGTCCGTGGAGGATACATTGTGGTATCTTATGTCAAATAGGACAATTGGCTTTATAAGGAGCCTTAATCTTTAGGACAACAGTGGGATGCCCAAAAATCAAATAGGTCGGTAACAGCCTTTTTCGTTCGTCCACTGCGTGCATCGTCTTCGTTTCTCATATCGCCTAGTTTAAATTTAGCAAACCAATTCTCAATTTTCTTATATACCAGATATCCTCAAAATATACGAGGGCGGCTCAATAAGTCCGTGACTTTAAGAATGAAACACAGTTTTTCTTGCAATAACAAATTTAATTTTTCAACATAATCTCCTTTTAGTTCAATACACTTAGTCCAACGTTTCTTCAATTTTGTATCACTCCAAAAAATAGAATTTTTCGAGGTCCATAAAATAAGCATTTTTGATCAATAATTTCATCGTTGGAGCTAAATCTCTTTCCACCGAGCCATTTCTTTAGGTTTGGAAATAGGAAGTAGTCATTGGGGGCTAAATCCGGAGAATATGGCGGATGAGGTACCAATTCGTAGCCCAATTCATGGAATTTTGCCATGGAGACACGATTACGTTATGGTCAATAGAGAGCAAACGCGGCACCGATCTTGCAGACAGCTTTCTTAAACCCAAATGATCATTTAAAATCGAAACCACACTGCCATATGAAATGCCTATGGCATCAACAATGTCACGCACTTTTACTCTTCGATCGGCCAACACCATGTCGTGGATCTTTTTCGACATTTTCAGGTGTCTCGACCTCAATTTGCCGTCCAGAACGTTCAGCGCCATTTGTATTTGTGCTACCACAACAAGTCAGTAAACCACTTTTTTTACAATTGAGATCGATGGTGCAGAGTCCCCATAGTATTTATCAAGCCTTTCCTTGGTTTGATTGATGGTTTTCTTCGCAACAAATAATGAGCACTCGAAATTCTCTTTTTTCCATTAAAAAAAAAAAAAACAACGAGGTTGTATGTGTTGAACAGCTGTTAAACGCAAAATAAATGACGGAACGTGCTCAAAATTTTACAGTAGTCGATTAACAGGTGCTACTTGATGGGGGCAGTGTTGCATTTCATATAACTAAGAGGGAAGTTCGAAAGGTCACGGACTTATTGATCCGCCCTCGTATTCAGATTTGCGACCTATATTTTGATTAAAAGGTTTACATGGAAACACGAAGACAAATGGACAGACAGACAAAAATTGGTTTAATTGTACGCGTTGTCAAGTACGAACTGCTTCTTTTTACACAGTTACAAATAGTCTATCCAAAGGGACAGACAGACAAAAATTGGTTTAATTGTACCCGCTGTCACGTACGAACTGCTTCTTTTTACACAGTTACAAATAGTCTGCGAAATTAAAAATTTTCCTCGGCAATTTTGTTTTCGTTATGTCTTAAATTGTTTACGGACACTCCCTCTAGTAATAGATATGTAAAAATCCACTCATGGTACCTGTTAGAAGTCGCGAAGCGAAGTTTTTGCACTTCGTAACGAAACACTCCTAGAATTTGACTTTTTGAGCTGCCCTTTATCCCTGAAATATTCGGATTTTTCTTAAACGGTGCCAATATTTTTCTAAGCATGTTAGTAAGATGTTCTTTATAATTCTTGATAACCTGTGAAAGCCTTAGCTGAGAAACTTTCGCCTCATAAGCGATTGTTTTAAAATCCCCTTTCGGATTTTATTAAAAATTCTAAGCAAGAATTCTTGCTTGAATTTTGATTTATATGCATACATAAAAATTAATTGTAAATTAAAGGACTTGAAATTATACTAATAATTTTTATACAAAAAAATTTTTTTTATATAATTTTTATTTGTAGAGTGTCCGAAAATACACAATGATGCCCTACATATGCAAATTTTTTTTTATCATATTTTGCCAGGCTAACGTGATTAACAAAAAATTCAATAATTTAATTAAGTAAACTTTTGCAAGTAACATTTTAATTTAGGTTTTTCGCGCGCAAACATATTGATTTTATAGGCCATACATGGAAAAACGCTTCTGAACAAAATTTCATTAAAATATCTTTTCATTTGAGATCTAATCATCTAATGCATCGTTTCGCCGCATAAAATTTCATAATGGACATCGTCCAACCGACTCCAAAAGTGATATTTCTAGTTGTTTGGTTTAGTAAGACACATCAGCAAGTACGCATTATGCGCTGACCACAGCAGAGTGGTTTGGGGTATCAATTGTAAAGTATTTTTTTTTTTTTTGTTTGTTTATTGCAAGCTTATTTTTATCTTGAGTAACAACAAACAACAAACTTTTCCCGCCGTTTTTCTTTACGCGAGAGTACTTGGTGCAGTGATAACCAAATGCTTTCTTAAGTTCTTACTTCATCTTGGAAAAAAAGCTAGTGGCCTCGAGTTATAGCGTTTATTTTTTATCGGCACTTAAATTATTCGGTAAAAGAAATAACATTAGAAATTGCAATAATTTTTTGTTAATGATTTCTTATAATTCATGTTCCTATTTGTGGTTTTATTTTGTATTCTGGAATTTATCACGCATCGCCGTTGCTGGTTTGCAAATTAAATGTTTGTAACATTTACTTCTTTATATCTCTAAACCACAAGTGCCGTTTTGTTGCTATTAAATTGTTATTATAGTTATGGAAATATATAAAAGATTATTTTAATCTTAAGTCTAGACTCTAGAGCCAGCCAGTCACCATCAACGACCAATATTGTTTGTCAGAATACTGCAAAATTTAGCAATAAGATAAATGTCGATTGAACAAGGGACCATAACAGTTACGTTTATATCCTATACTCGTACCAATAGGCGATCAGTGTATAACGAGTTTGTGCTGATGTTTGTAACTACTAACAATAGTTGACCTACACCTTTTATTATACCGATCAACCCAATATTTTATCAAAATATTTGGTATGTGTAGTTTAATTATAAGGATTACACTCAGACAGATATAGAGACGGACGGACGGACATCGCTAAATAAATCGATCGGTATAAAAAAATGTGGGTCTTGCTCAGATATTTTTGGTAGTCACAAACATCAGCACAAACTAATTATACCCTGACCACATAGTGGTATAGGGTATAAAAATATAATTAAATATAAATATTTAAATATACGCGTGAACTTTTATAGCTTTTTAATAGTTTACTAGCAGAATCCAGTCCTCGAAATTCGAGTGCACAATTCAACACAAAAAACAAACTCAATTTTATTACAAACACATTAACAAATTTAATAAACACACACGTGGCATTGTATAATTTTATGTATGGCTTAGTAGCAACTTTAAATGCAATTTACTCAAAATTAACGAAAAAATTTAAAAATCTGTAAATCCGCAACACGGCTAACAGAAATACCTTTCAAATAATATACGATTGGTCAAAATCGGGATATAACGGTATAACAAAACATCGGTCACAAGAAATCGCCTAGCCTATTAATATTGTAGACTCTTCACAAGCTCCTGTAGATCAAACGATCTAATGCAAATTCGTCATCGAATTTTGGTGTCTAAATGGTAGTTTTATATCAATTCAAATGCATATCAAATCAGAAGCATAATTTTGTAATTATATGCGAATTTTTTAAATATAAACTTAAAATGTACAATTTAAATTTTTTTTTAAATTTAAGATTTTGCATTTAAATTTTAAAATTTTCAATTTTTAATTTTTAACTTTTAAATTTTAATTTTTAATTTTAAATTTAAATTTTAAATTTTTAATTTTTAATTTTTAATTTTCAATTTTTAATTTTTAATTTTTAATTTTTAATTTTAAATTTTTAATTTTTAATTTTTAATTTTTAATTTTTAATTTTTAATTTTTAATTTTTAATTTTTAATTTTTAATTTTTAATTTTTAATTTTTAATTTTTAATTTTTAATTTTTAATTTTTAATTTTTAATTTTTAATTTTTAATTTTTAATTTTTAATTTTTAATTTTTAAATTTTAAATTTTAATTTTTAGTTTTTCATTTATAATTTTTAACTTTTAATTTTCAATTTTCAATTTTTAATTTTTAATTTTTAATTTTTAATTTTTAATTTTTAATTTTTAATTTTTAATTTTTAATTTAATTTAATTTTTAATTTTTAATTATAACTTTTTAATTATTAATTATTAATTTTTAATTATTAATTTTAAAATTTTAAATTTTAATTTTTAATATTTAATTTTTAATTTTTAATTTTTAATTTTCAATTTTTAATTTTTAATTTTTAATTTTTAAATTTTAAATTTTAATTTTTAATTTTTAAATTTTAATTTTTAATTTTCAATTTTCAATTTTTAATTTTTAATTTTTAATTTTGAATTGTGAATTTTGAATTTTGAATTTTTAATTTTTAATTTTTAATTTTCAATTTTCAATTTTTAATTTTTAATTTTTAATTTTTAATTTTGAATTTTGAATTTGAATTTTCAATTTTCAATTTTTAATTTTGAATTTTGAATTTTGAATTTTGAATTTTTAATTTTTGAGTTTTAAATTAAAATTTTTAATTTTTAATTTTTAATTCTTAATTGTAAAATTTTTAATTTTTAATTTTTAGTTTTTAATTTTCAGTTTTTAATTTTTAATTATTACTTTTTAATTATTAATTATTAATTTTTAATTATTAATTTTAAAATTTTAAATTTTAATTTTTAATTTTTAATATTTAATTTTTAATATTTAATTTTTAATTTTAAATTTTAAATTTTAATTTTAAACTTTTAAGTTTTGATTTTTAATTTTTAATTTTAAATTTTAAATTTTAAATTTTAAATTTTAAATTTTAAATTTTAAATTTTAAATTTTAAATTTTAAATTTTAAATTTAAAATTTAAAATTTTAAATTTTTAATTTATAATTTTTAATTTTTAATTTATAATATTTAATATTTAATTTTTAATTTTTAGTTTTTAATTTTTAATTTTTAATTTTTAATTTTTAATTTTTAATTTTTAATTTTTAATTTTTAATTTTTGATTTTTAATTTTTTAATTTTTAATTTTTAGTTTTTAATTTTAAATTTTTAATTCTTAATTTTTAATTTTTTATTTTTAATTTTTAATTTTTAATTTTTAATTTTTAATTCTTAATTTTTAATTTTTAATTTTTAATTTTTAATTTTTAATTTTTAATTTTTAATTTTTAATTTTTAATTATTAATTTTTAATTTTTAATTTTTAATTTTTAATTTTTAATTTTTAATTTTTTTTTTAATTTTTGGTTTTAATTTTTAATTTTAAATTTTAAATTTTTAATTTTAATTTTTAATTTTTAATTTTTAATTTTTAATTTTTAATTTTTAATTTTTAATTTTTAATTTTTAATTTTTAATTTTTAATTTTTAATTTTTAATTTTTAATTTTTAATTTTTAATTTTTAATTTTTAATTTTTAATTTTTAATTTTTAATTTTTAATTTTTAATTTTTAATTATTAATTTTTAATTTTTAATTTTTAATTTTTAATTTTTAATTTTTAATTTTTAATTTTTAATTTTTAATTTTTAATTTTTTTTTAATTTTTGGTTTTAATTTTTAATTTTAAATTTTAAATTTTTAATTTTAATTTTTAATTTTCAATTTTTAATTTTTAATTTTTAATTTTTAATTTTCAATTTTTAATTTTTAATTTTTAATTTTTAATTTTTAATTTTTAATTTTTAATTTTTAATTTTTAATTTTTAATTTTTAATTTTTAATTTTTAATTTTTAATTTTTAATTTTTAATTTTTAATTTTTAATTTTTAATTTTTAATTTTTAATTTTTAATTTTTAATTTTTAATTTTTAATTTTTAATTTTTAATTTTTAATTTTTAATTTTTAATTTTTAATTTTTAATTTTTAATTTTTAATTTTTAATTTTTAATTTTTAATTTTTAATTTTTAATTTTTAATTTTTAATTTTTAATTTTTAATTTTTAATTTTTAATTTTTAATTTTTAATTTTTAATTTTTAATTTTTAATTTTTAATTTTTAAATTTTTAATTTTTAGTTTTTAACTTTTAACTTTTAATTTTTAGTTTTTAATTATTAATTTTGCGTTTTTATTTTTAATTATTAATTTTGCGTTTTTATTTTTAAATTTTTTTTTTTTGTTTTTAAGTTTAAATCTAAAATTTTTATTTTTAGTTTAATTTTAAATATAAAATTTTTATTAAATATTATTAGTTTTTAATGTTAACATAACATAAATTGTTGTTGTAATCAATTGAATTTCATTCATGCTACGTACGTTGTAGTAATCCTGTAATTTGGTTATAACTTGTTATGTCGTGTTGTACGGGATACCAGATTAAATAAATAAATAAAAATAATTCTATGGTCAAAAAATTCGTTTTCTCTGTGACGTATTATTTAGAATATAATATGAGAACTTGAAGTGGGTATTCGAATTATCTTCCGTAAATAATGTCAACTTAATTTAACATCTGTCATTTTCATTATACGAAATAGTCTTAAAAATAATATAATTACTTTCGCTCTTCGTTTTTGTTTTTTTTTAGAAATTCTATACTTTTCCAAAAAAAAAAAAAAATAAGTGGCCAAAGATATATATTTTTGCACAAAGTGTTCTAAGAAACAAACACACACAGTCCATAAAAAATATGTCATAATTCCGTAAATTCTTTATGTTTGCTCTATTTAAGTATTCACCACATAATCCTATTAGAAGTGCAGTCTAATCCTTCATAACGTTTGATATTTGATCATTAAACATAAAATAACAAATTATGAAACAGAGAAAAATATTATTTTTTTAAGTTCACAGGCACTTGTAGTTTTACTATTGTAATGAACAAATGATTAGAAATGAACAAATATCTCACTTAATATTCCATTGAAATGTTAATGCGTTTAACCAACAAAATTGAACAATGATTTACCACAATAGATCAAATATCAAAGAGATGCAAAATATAAAGCGAATTGACCCATTATTACTACGTGTATCATTGGAATTATTGTTAAAAAAAAGAATAGGAAAATCCATACTTGAAACCATATGTAAAATAAAAAAAAAATTATAAAGTCTTATAATGGTCACATGTGAACGATTTAAAAATTCACGCCATATAGAAGATTGTATACTGTTGTTTGTAGTGGTCGCACTTAAGAAAATGTTCCACCACTCATGACATTCATCTCTTTCTCCATAATTTGAAAACGTTTTAGTTTTTTGTCTCGGTTTTTTTTTATTTTTTGGGTTTAAATTTTTCGCGCCAATTTTTGGCTTTTGCTGTTGCTTCTAAATCATCTTATGTACTGGTAGTTTTTTTTTTTTTATATAGTTAACATTCAATCTGTGTGCCACTGATTTGTTTAGTCGCCTTTTTTTTACGGCATATCAGATTCATACATAAAAATGTACAACGCTGTTCTCCACTTGAACATTAAATGAGGATTTGTGGTTTGGCGGAAAAAACATTTTACATTAAAATAAAGTTTGTTAAATTTCAAACTCTCTCAGTTATTTTGCCGGCAGCATTTTTATGTTGAATGGAAATTATTAAAGAAATTTAAACATTTGCTGAACATTTGTTTGACGACTAAATTCTTAGGAAACTTAAATATAAAGGTTGAAATAACCAAAATTGTGACTTAATCAAATAAATAAATACAAAATTCTTATTTTAATTATAATTTCTAGTTTTTTCTTACTTTTATTAATATTTAAAAATATATATATATATATACACTGTCGGACAAAATATATTGGACTGATATAACATTTCATTATTTTGTGCATTTTGTTTCGAAATGTCAATACAGGGTCCGCGAAAAGGATTTTAATTTGTGCTAAATATTGTAAACAAACAAAAATATTTTGAAAAAATTAAATTTCCAAGTTTTATAATATAAAAGAGCTCAAATTGTATAAAAAGCATGCGACGAAACATAGTGGACTTTTACAGTGTAATCATAGTAAAACTGTAAATGTCCCGTTATTGTTCTAAAGAGAGAATAATAGTACAAAAAATTAATATTGAAGCATGCGGTGTTACATTATTCATTCTTTAGCCGTTTAGTTACTTTCTTAAGACAAAGGCGGGTGCTTAAGGAATAGAGAGTGAAATCTTACTACATTTTCCTCATTTATTAGTGTTAGATCTAAAATGGCTGGAAACAAATACAACGTTCAGTTTAAAAAGTTAATTATTTACGATTTTAAAGACGGTGTATCACAAAAAATATATTTGCAAAGGACATTCCTTACCATAATCCACTTTATTATAAAGAACTTTACAACGCCAGGAAAATTTAATAATTTTAACCGCGGTGGCCGACCAAGGTACACGACATCGAAAAACAATTCAAGAATAGTCAGAGAATTTAAAAAAATCCGGATAAGTCAGCTACAGCAGTGGTCTTCTCCTTACAGAGAAGAGCATGTGATGCAGCACTTAATAGTTATCGCGCTCCAAAGAAGCCATTTATTTCGGAGAAGACAGAAAAGCTCGAATACAATTTGCTAAGGAGCACATCGACTGGTCGAGACACTAATGGAATACGGTTTTATTGTCATATGAATCAAAATTGAACTTGAAAAACTCTGATGACATGAAGAGAATACGCAGACTGAAAAATAAACGATTGGATCCTAAGTAGAGTCAAGGTACTGCAAAACACAAAAGTGGCAATATGATGGTTTGGGATTGTTTTTCCGGAACTGGTTTAGGGCCCATACACAAAATAGACGGAATTATGGACAGGTTCATGTACCTGTAGCGTGATTACATTCATAAGGTGGACGATGCTTTTATTTGGTAACAATAAACGTATTTTAATTTACGACTGAAAAAAGTCATTGTCCAAAATATATTTGAGTACAAGCATTTGCTGATACGACAATTTTCAATGAAGTCACTGCCCGTATTTTATATACGGAAGTATTTATGGTTAACAATTGTCGATCCAGCAAATGTATTGCACAATACTAAATCACGCTATGCCCCATATGTAAGCCAATTATATTCTGTTTACACAGGTATTTATACCCTATACCACTATGTGGTTTGGTATAATGACTTTGTGCTGCTGTTTGTAACTACCAAAAATATTTGACCTAGACCCATCTTTTATTATACCGATGGACTCGGAATCACTTTCTGAGTCGATTTAGCGATGTCCGCCCGTCTTTGTGTCCATGTAAAGCTTTTAATCAAACTACAAGTTGCAAATATGAATATATTTTAATGAAATTTGGCATATAAGCTTTTATCGGCCATAGGATAAACACAATTGAAATTGGTCCATGTTCAGACCTAGTCCCCATACAAAGACCCTTATGAAAACGAATTAAATTCCCATAAGATCCAAATTATCATATAGATCTCGGTCATCCATTTATCAGTTATCCAAAAATAAACCCCATATGGCAGTTCTTTGTCATAGCCCCCATATAAAGCTGCTTTCCGATTTTCACTTAAATCTATCACGAAACAAAAATATTGCACAATTTTCTCAAATTTAGTTTGTGTATATTTTTTCAAAATATAAGTGACTACCAAATATGGTCAGGATCGGTCGATTTTTCGACCTAGTCCCCCTATAAATATAGCATCCGATATGAACTTTTTCATATATGCAGCCAAAAAAAAAAAAAAAAATTATTAACGCCACTCAAACTTGATTTATGCTTATTTTCTATATCCAATTTGTTGGACCGAAGAGATAGGGTCTTTCAACCATGGTATAGGCTATCGTCTAGATCGGCTATAATTTTCTTACTTGCTTATTTATACACAATGAAACCAAATTCTGTAAAAATTTATTAAAAGAAACAAAACAACAATAAAGATAATCAATCACAACTAAAACGTAAAACAAAAGAGTTGTTTATTTTGATTGTCGAAAAATTATAATTGAAGTATCGTTAAATTAAACTATTATAAATATCCTTTATGGCGACCGTGAATAATTTTAATATATAAATATCCTAGAAAGTGTGATGCTTTCTCATGCAGAGAGGAATATGCCAATTTTTTTTTTTGTCAATTTCAACAGGACAATGATCCAAAAAGATTGGTTTGTTATAAAGTGACCAGCGCAATCTCCAGACCTCAACCCAATTGAGAACATTTGGGAAATAGTGAATAAAAGCATCAATTAAAAAGGTGTAGGAGATAAAAAAAAATTATTAGATGCTTTAAAAGCTGCTTGGTTTGCTATAAAAAATGCTAATAGATAATATGTTTTGTCGCGTGAATTTTGACAATTTTTTTTTGTTGCTATAAATATTTTTAAGTTTTGAGTAAAGTGTAAAAACATTGTTTAGTTTTTTTTAATAAAGCATATATTTTGAATTCAAATGCATATATCATGTTTATCGTATTTAATTTGACATTTAACAAAAATTTCTGTTCAGTCCAATATATTTGGTCCGACACTGTATATGTATATTAAAAAAAATGCATAAAACAAAAGTAAAAACAAGAAAAAAAAATCGAATTTTGTATTTATTTATTTTTTATTTATTTCTAAGAAAACATCAGTTTAGCACTACATCGCTTTGTCGTTACGGAAAATTTTAGATGCATTATGGAAAATTCATCAATATTTTAATAAAAATTTATGCACGCTTACAGTTAAGTAAAACTTAAACCATTAATTTTTTTTTTGTAGATGTATTCTTTATTTTAATAATTTTTTTTTAAATTCAAAATTTACAAATTACGCCCCAGCGTCATAAGAGGCTTTGTAGAGGCTAGATAGTAGACAACTATTATTATAATACATGTTTAATTTTAAATAATATACATATATTTGTTAATATATATATATATATAAAACTAAAACAAATTGCACAATATTAAGAAAAGAAATAAATAGAATAAATAAAAATTAAAGCTTTAATTTAATTTAGCTTGTAAGAAGTATTTCCACATTTTGTAGCAAGTATTGTTTCAGGTGACTTTTAAAAGAAGATAATACGGAAATATTTTTTAAAACTATTTGGCAATTTATTATACTCAGTTGGTCCAGAAAAACCAATACGTTGTTACGTTAATTCAAGGCGACATCTTACCACGCTTAAGTTCTGAGAATGTCTTGTGATTCTTCCAGTATGCGAAATATTTTGGTGAAACTGTATGGTGTGTGATTAAATACAATTTATACATTTAAAAACGTGTAAAAGTAAAAAGAATGTTAAGGTGCGTTCAGACTACGCAAATATTTGACCAAATAAACGTAACCCCTAATTTTATGAAAGTTTTATTCAATCTTACATGATATATCTATATATATAAAATTGAATGTGTGTTTGTTTATTTGTTTGTTTGTGTGTACCTTATAGGAGACCAAACCTCTGGACCGATCTTCCTGAAATTTTCACAGCATTTAACTGGGACTCTGGCATGATTAATAGGGTACTTTTTTTTGACCACGCCCACTTTTACGCCCACTTTTTCAAAATTATGTAATTGCTCCCATATAGTTTTTAACAGATTTACTTCAAATTGTATATACATTATACTCCAGGCGAGGTAGAAATAAACATTTCTTACGCCACGCCCCCTTTCACGCCCCTTTTCACGCCAAATTTTGTTTGAAAGTTTTAAACTTTTTGTTCTCTGTACAAATTTGTTCCTTCCAACGGATTTTTTTATTATTTGGTAGTATATTGCTCTTAATACTGTTAACGTCACCATATAACTATGAACCACGCCCACTTCACCGCCCACTTTTTTTAATTCAGATACTTACTTATACCACTAACAATGTTTGCTATACAAAATACTTTTTTTGTAATATGTATTTACCTAAAATTTTATACACTTTTTATCTACAGGTAAGGTAGCCATACATTTTTTTATTACCAAATCCCCCTTTTTCGCCCCATTTTACCTTAAATTATAATTAATCTGCTTTCAATCTATATATATAAAAATGAATGTGTGTTTGTTTGTGCTTTATAGGAGGCCAAACCCCTGAACCGATCTTCCTGAAATTTTCACATCGTGTTACTGTGACTCTGGAAGGAATAATAGGCTATATAAATTTTTGATTGGACAAAGGGTCGGTACCACGCCCATATAACCCAAAATTTTAAATCGTCATATCTCGGGAATTTTTTGACCTAAAGCGGTCATATTTAGTACATATGGTATTGGCATGAATAGAAATACACACCAGAAGAAAAGTGGGCGGGACCACGCCCCTTTTTAGAAAAATAAAAAAATCGTAATATCTTCTAAACTACTGGAAGGATCGTCATGACATTTTCACAAAATGATACTTTTGCGAAATACTAAGTCCTTAACTATATAAAGTTGTTAGTGGGCAAAGGGGCGTGGTCCCGCCCATATAACCCAAAATTTAAAATCGTCATATCTCGGCCATTTATTAGCCTACGGCGATGATATTTGGTATATATCGTATTGAAATTAATAGAAATAGTACAACAAAAAAACTGGGCGGGACCACGCCCTTTTTGGAAAAATTAAAATCCGTAATAACTACTATTAAGCCCTTGACTATATGAAGTTGTTAGTGGACAAAGGGGCGAGACCCCGCCCATATAACTCAATATTTGGCATATAAGGTGTTTAATAAGGTGTTTTCTTAATAAGGTGTTTTCTTAAATAGGTACACATTCCATGCGAAAGTCGGCGGGCCACGTCCCTTTGTTTCCGATTTGTAGGAAGCCAGACCTGTACACCATTCTTCCTTAAACTTTCGCAGTGTGAAACTTTCACTCACTACACCCAATTTTTTATATTCGATTATTGATATGCCAGGCTTTCCACCACATGTGCTACAACTCAAAATTGGAGTGCCCATTATTTTACTGCGCAATATCGATTCACCACGGCTTTGCAATGGCACTCGACTTGCAGTAAAAAAATGCTAAATAATTTAATAGAAGCGACCATTATAACAGGAAAATATAAAGGAACAGATGTACTTTTGCCACGCTTTCCAATGATCCCAACTGATTTACCATTCGACTTCAAACGATTACAGTTTCCTGTTCGATTAGCGTTTGCGATGACTGTTAACAAAGCTCAAGGTCAATCTCTTCAAGTTTGCGGCTTAAATTTAGCAAATCCATGTTTCTCGCATGGACAGCTTTATGTTGCATGCTCACGTGTAGGGAAACCCACCGACTTATATGTTTATGCTCCAGATGGACAAACTAAAAATATTGTACATCCTAAAGCATTGCAATAATTAATTCTAAATTAAATAAATAATATTTTGTTAATGTATAAATATTTTTTTTTTATTTTGTTTTATTTTATAACGATGAGGGGTAGCGAAGTACACCGGGTTAAGCTAGTAAAAGATAAAATTAAGTTATGTTTTATTATATTAGTAATATTTAATATATTTAACTATATTCTATATCATATATTGTATAACTCAATGAAAATTATACAAGGAAAATTATACATTATTTAGTGGTTACGCTTATTTGGTCAAATATTTGCGTAGTCTGAACGCACCTTTAGTCGCATACGTTTTAAACAAATCCACGGTACTATGACGTAACGCTAGATTGAAGACAATTTTAAGTGCATTATTCTGTGCCGATTGTAACGATTTTAACGATGATGTTATTTTGCCACCATAAATTATGGGAAGATAGGTTAGATATGAGTGAACTAGCGATTGATAAAATAGCATTTTTGTTTCAGTATTAAATTTCTGCTTAAATTTGTACAATATACCAATTCCTGATGATACTTTCGATTTTACATGATTAATGTGGTTTTCCTAGATAAGGTTATAGTTTAAATTTATTTATATTTAACACTACTTCATTTATTGTATTTCCCTCAATGTGTATACTCATGAGCTCATCATTGTTTAGGTTATATGGTGTAAATCTAATGAACATCGTTTTTTTTTAATTGACAAAATTGCAGCATCATATTCAATTTGTGTTTGTAGAACTCTCTTATGTCCATAATTGTATAATAGACAGATATCATCTGCATACAAAAATAATTTTCCATAAAAATTTATATTTTTTATATCATTTATATAAATTTTAAATAACAATGGACCAAGAACGCTGCCTTGAGGAACCCCGCACAACACATCCAGCTCGCTACTCCTTGACTCACCAACTTGAACAAATTGTCTTCTGTTTGTTAAATAATCCCTTATTAGAGATGTTGCATCTTGAGAACAGCCTATAAAAGTTAAGTTCTTTTATCAAAATATTATGATCTACCAAGTCAAAAGCTTTTGACAAATCAAAAAAAAACACACCTCCAACACCTTTACATCCTGTATCAAGTCCGTTGCATACGTGTTCAACATTTATAACGGCTTCTTCTGTTCCAGATCCTTTTTTGAATCCATACTGCCGATCAAATAATATATTATTAACTCTGAGATAATTTGAAAGTTGTTCAAATATAATTTTTTCTAAAATTTTGTCGATAGTTGGAAGAATTGATATTGGACGATAGTTTTCAATTTCACTCGTTACAACAGATTTTGGTATAGGAATAATTTTGTGTAATTTTAAAATATCGGGATATATTGCTTCTTGAATCATGCTATTAAAAATTTTTGTGATAATACTGGTAATAATGTATTTTCTTATTTACTTACAACATCTTAACCGCGATATTGTCAAAACCAGGACTTTTCCTTAGGTCCAAGCTCTCCAAAATTAGATTTACCTTCAGGTTTTGTACAACTTCAAAGTTGAAACAGTTTATTGAAGGAACTTAAGTGCGAAACAAATTTATATTATCGTTAGGCTCTTCAGGTATACTTTCTTTTATAATGCGTACTGAGTTATGAAATTAGGTATTGAATGCTGATGACTTCGCTTCATCCATTGTTATAATGGTGTTGTTAACAGCTAAATCCTTGGCTGGTTTAACCTAACCCTATTTAAAAACTCCCATGTCTTTCACGAATCACCATTGCATCTTTATATATTATCCTTATAATTAATAATTATTCATAAGATTTTTATTAGATATTTCTATAACTTTACTAATTCTCTTAAGGCGCTCTGCTAAAGTTTGGTCTTGCTTGTTCTTTCTTCTAGCTTTTAACAATTTATTCTTGTATTCCATCAGTGCAACTAATTCTTTAGATAGCCAAGGACTTATTTTCTGTCGAATATTTGTTTTTTTAGTATCCGAAATAGTGCGTTGTATTGCCGCAGTCGAAAGAGTATTAATTAGGTTATTACATAAATCCGAAGAGTTGTCCAAATTTGTGACAAATAAATTATCATCCAGATAAGATCCAAATTTCCTGTAATCAATTCGATTATACTCTTCTGAAAAAGTTTCATAATATCGGGCATTAATTTTAAATTCACCAAATATAATATTGTGGTCTGATAATTTATGCTCTATTGAGTATATTGCAGAATATCTTATAATGTTGCTGAATACACCGTCTATACAAGATTGGCTTACTGGCCTTGTTATAAGATCATGGCAAGACCTAAAATTAAATTCAGTAAACATGTTTAGCAGAGTTTGACTAAGATTGTTCACACATCTTAAGTCTACGTTAAAATCACCCACGAAAACATATGGAGAATTCCTCACGTTCAATAAAAAATTTTCGATTTGATTTAAAAAAGATGGAAGCAAAAATATTTGAGACCTATAGAGCGATGTAACAATCAATGGCACATTATTGACCTTAATATCTGGCAACATTATTGATATCAGCTCCAAAAAACCTTCATTAAAAGCTTCCATTAAAAGCTAAATACGCGAATTTATTAAAATATACAAATTCATTACATATCAAAGTTCAGAAAATACACACATGAAACACACAATGTTCTGTCCAAAAGCAGCCAACACATATTTTTATTTTCATATCAAGTATGTGTGTTTCTAAATTTTTTACGGTGCCGAACACAATCATGACTGTGTTTCGTTTTAATATTTGGTTATCTACACGAACATTTTTCTATCACGTATTTTTTGTTTCGAACACACATAAACCACACAGATTCGAGTGTAGCTTTATTTTAAGTTCGTTTTCTTGCTAAAAAAAAAAAACAGAACATGTTCTTCAACGCGTACGTCTAAATATTAAAACATTACCCACTCGCGATCGGAAAAATCTGAAACACCCCTATAATAACGCCAACAATTGTTTCAACCAAATTTATTAAAAAAATGTAAAATAATTGATTAGCAGTTATAAAAAAATAGAAAAAAAAAATAATAAAAATAAAAGAAAAAATAAAAAGATAGTAAAAAAAATAGAAAACAGAGAAATTTTATATGTTGTTTATGACTTAATTTAGTTTTTTTTTCGATCGCGAGTAGGTAATGTTTTAATTTTTAGATGACGCGTTCAAGAGAACATGTTCTGTTTTTTTTTTAGCAGTACGCATGCAAGTGTGTGTTTTTTTCTGAACTCTGTCACATATTAAAATATTGGAATATTAATCGGAATATAAAAATCTATCCACCCTTTTCCGGAAATCCTTCCATTAACGATTTTATATTTGTTGCTGTTATATTTTTGGAGGAGGCGGTCCATTTACGCTAGAAATCTGACATGTTCTTGGAAACTTTCCTGTGTTCTTTAATTCTCCCTCTCTCCGCAGGCCGGAGTTCTGGACAGTTGGGTGAATTTGCCTCCCGTGGTACAAAATTTACCACTCAAGGGCACAAAGTCAAAAGCCGTTTTTGTAGACACTCCTTAATAAACATTTCTGTATTTATCGCGCCTGATGTCAGAAATGCTTGGCTTCTTTTGCCACAACTGCAAATGGCTTGCCACACAAGAAAGTTCTTAGAGAATTTTGTTTGCTTTTTTGGCTACATAAAAATCTTGACCCAGAAGTCTGCCAGAACATAGGTTTCGTTATGCATCACACAGCAAGTGTTTTTTTTTTTTTAATTAAACCTCAATTTATTTTTGCACGTTTTATGCATCTAAATTCTTTACCGCATTGCGATCTGGAACTTTCTGAACTTTATCCGACTTCAGGCCAGCTTTAATTTTGGCTCTGCACACAAAAGAACCCGAGTTAGTTAGTTAAATACACGAGCATGGAAGACTTGCACATTTGGTTATTATATTTTAAGCGTCACATTTAAAAATTCAACAGCACTAACAAAATATTTGATTTTTTGGAATAAATTGTCTTTCATTAGCTTGAGGCCATATGCTACCCCATGTCGAAAAGGGTTAATGGGGTAATATTATTTTTTCAGAAACCCTAGGTGGTTAAAATAAAATATAACATTTGAAAGTAGAAAACTGATAAATTTTTGATACAAAGTATTTAGAAAGAGTACATTTACTGAATATTTCACAAAAAAACTAATTTTTCTTGAAATCCGCAAAAAAATTCTTTGTAAAAAAAAAATTCTGGCAGAGGAATTTACTTAACAATTCATATGGTTAATCTCTAGCATATATATAACAAAACTTTAAAGTGCCAGATCCATTTTTTGAAATTTTGTTTAAGAAAATTGTTTAAAACTTAAAAAAGGAGTTTTCAAAATTTTATCAAAAAAATTTTCCATTTTTGGTCTCATTTCGCAATAGCTGTTAACAATAATAAAAACAATACGTCATATCTGAGTACATGTAGGTATAGAAACCAAAAAAAAAAAATGTATTGCTTTGAGCAATTTGTTAATGTTGAAAAAATGTTCATCACATTTCATGACCAAGAGTTTTTTTTGCACAAAAGTGGTCTGGGGCATTTGTTATTCCTTGGCGAGTTTTTATTAGATTTTGAAGTTATATAGCTTTTTGATATCTGTCCATATAACAACTTGTCGAGAAAATTAAACCATAGAACGAATTTTCGTAAAATCTGAAAAAAAAAGTCATATTTTCCCCATTTAAACACACTTGAAATTTTCAATCACGTTGAGGCACCTCTAAATTTTTTTTTAATTGACCCAAAACTTTGTATTCTCAGTTTTTTTTTTGCTATTCGCATATTTCTAGGGGGTGAGGCACAGAGTTTGATCACATTTATTTATTAAGGGCCACCCTAATGTACATAATCACCATTATCATCATCATCATGATCATAATCATCATAATCATCATCTTCGTAATAATGATTTTAATAATCACTGTCATCGTCATTGTCAAATTCGTCGGGTAGAATTAATAATTCCAATGACAACTGTAGTATTTTGTGTCTATTTGTACCCACACTACTATGTGGTCAGGGTAAAATGACTAGTGCTGATGTTTGTAACTACCAAAAATAGTTGATGGCTAGTAGATTTAGCGATGTCCGTCTGTCCATCCGTGTGTCCATGTAAACCTTCTAATCAAACTACAGGTCGCAAATATGAACATATTTTGATGAAATTATCTGGGCTTCTATCGGCCACAGGTTCTTCTCAAATTTGGTTTTTATATGCTTTTGCAAAAAATAAGTGACGTTACCAAATATGGTCAGAATCGATTCATTTTTCGACCTATAATTATAGAATCCGATATGAACTTTTTCATATCCGAAGGCAAAACAAATAAGTTACAATGCCACTCAAATTTGGTTTATGCTTATTTACTATATGTATTTAGTTGCACCTAAGAGATAGGGTTTATAAACCCACGGTATCATATAGTCTGTCTGTAGATCGACTATAATTTTCTTACTAACCTAACTGCATGCTGAGAATGAACAGCGCAACGTGTTATCTCTTCCGGAAATCCTAGAAGTGACGAAAACGAAGTTTGTTCGTTGAATCGTAAATTACTACTGTACATTTCCTTTGAGCTTTTTTTATGTTGATAAATTCTGTGTTTCAGTAAATCCCAAAAATGATCAATAGGATTAGGAGCCAGCAATTGAAGTATTGATTTCAATTGATTTTTAGTATTGTAGTGCAACCACAGCTTGACATTGGGCGCGGAATTTTTTGGGATCATTATCCTGTTAGAACCAAAAAAACTTCTCCAAGGCTCAGTTGTTATGGGCTTTGTTTTAAAGTTTGTTTCAAAATGTTTATGTTTACAATTTGATCCTTTATAGACTGAATAATTACAAGTCTACCAACCCAAACAATAATGCCAAAAACCAAAAACTTGCTTTCATTTAAAAATAACAAACGTTCCAAAAATTCTGAAGCCTTGTTTACATACTAATTTACAAAGTCCATAGTTTTTTTCCTGCTGACATCGGAAATGTATGACTTTCTACTTGTTACACGACCATGATAGTCAAATTTTCTAATATTTGCGGACGGTATCTTCATGGATGTCTTTGCCGAAGGGGTCTTTGATTTTAGAATTAATTTGGGAAGCAGTAATTCTGGGATTATATTTTGCTGACGCCGAAATAGTTCGCTTTTCGCGCTGTTTGTTTGGAGGAGTGACCAGAATGATGTTTTGACAAAATTGAATTGGTGGATTTGTAGTTTTGAAGGAAGCACTGCACTGAGAAGTGGATTTTGTTTACCATCCGAGCTATTTCACGAAATAATTTACCCTCATTTTTAAGCTTTAGGGTAACTGTTCCCTCGTCAGCACCGATTTCTTAGTTTCTAAAAGATATATTTAATTATATTTCAAATCAACTTTATACAAACAAGGTTTTCTTCTACTAAAATGAAATCGATATAACAGACTTGTACGAATACTTTTTCTGACACTTATAGTTGCCATACTGCATTTTTTGCGTTGAAAACAAAAAAATGTAGGCAGAAACGTTCCGCAAGATTTTTTTGTAAAACCAATAGAATTCCCAATGTGTCAATGGTAAAAAGTTCGTAGTTCAAAATAGTTTATTAAAATTTGTATTAATTATTATTAAAAATGCAGTGTACGGAAACTTTTTCGAGCAAGTGTCCATCAGCTTCGTTAATGTAAGCTTTGCCGTTACAAAATCTTGTGTGAACGAAAAAAAAACACTACTATAAACAAAAAAAAAAAAACAAGTAGTATAATATAGACCGACTATACAATACCCAATATCATGCGTTTCGAGGGAGGGTCTTGGATCCAACTTTGCCTAGGCAATTACTGGATATAGAAAATATTTCATTTCAATTAACGGAGTTTACGTTGAAGAATAACATTGATTTCAAAATTAAAAAAACTGGTTTTTGATGTGTAAACATCTATTAGCGCAGGGGGGTAAATTTCTATTTCACAATACAATCACAAAAACAGCGTAACTTTTATCGGTGTGAGCTGAAGGAGATAACGCTGTGTGACTTATGATTGTATTGGTGAAAAAATATTTTCAGGAGAAACTGTTCATGGGCAATTACCCAATGCATTCGAAATTGGAATTGTGGTAGGAGAGACAAACCTAAGTAACTCGTGTTTTTAACACTTTTTTTTATTGTTTGTAACATTCTATTTTAATAAATTTCACTTTTATTATTTTTATATTTAATTAATAAACACAATAACTATCGCTTGCTACCACTCAAAAAATCTCACAAAATCATACAAATTTATACAAACATCTGATTTCGAGTTGCCAACTTCAAAAAATAAAACAGATGTTAACTTTGTAGCCAGATTGTTAAAACAGGGATACCAGAGCTTTCAAATGAAGTGAACTGCTGAAAATAGTATAGAACAATTCGTAAATTTAAATTAAATTTTTTTTATAATACTTTAGATTCTGGTTAATGTTTGCAAAAATTAATTATGCCTATATGATTATATTGTGTTTTATTTAAAAACTATTTTTTCTTCATATAGAAAATTGAATAGTTTAGATTTCTTCTAATAATTTAAACAAGCAGATTCCAGCCCTCGAAATTCGAATGCAAATTCTAGGAAATTTTATTTTTTCATTAAATGAAGACCCTAAAGGTATGCTAATCAATTAAAGCCAATTCACAAATCAACACAAAAAAAACAAACTCATTTTTATTACAAACACATTAACAAATTTAATAAACACACACATAGCATTGTATAATTTTATGTATGTGTTAGTAGCAAATATAAATGCAATTTACTCAAAATTAAGGAAAAAATTTAAAAATCTGTAAATCTGCAAAACGGCTAAAAAGAAATACCTTTCAAATAATATAGTTTGATCAAAATCGGGATAAAACGGTGGAAGAAAACATCGGTCACAAGAAATCGCCTAGCCTATTAATATTATAGATGAGTTCATCATTTAATAAGAATTCTAGCCTTTGAATATTTTTGATGTGTAAACATCTACTCGCGCAGGGGGGTAAATTTGTATTTCACAATACAATCGCAAAAACAGCGTAACACATCGGTGTGAGCTGAAGTGTAAATCGGTGTGACTTTATCTGATTATATTTGTGAAAAAATTATGATATGTTCTTTTCTAAACATTTTCCAATTGTCTTTCAAAAAACATCAATTGTATTTCAGAAAACATCAATTGTATTTCAGAAACCATCAATATAATTTCAGAAAACATCAATTGAATTTCAGAAAACATCAATAGAATTTCAGAAAACATCACTTGAATTTCAGAAAACATAAACAGAATTTCAGAAAACATCAATATAATTTCAGAAAACATCATTTGAGTTTCAGAAAACATCAATTGAATTTCAGAAAACATCAATAGAATTTCAGAAAACATCAATTGTATTTCAGAAACCATCAATATAATTTCAGAAAACATCATTTGAATTTCAAAAAACATAAATAGAATTTCAGAAAACATCAATATAATTTCAGAAAACATCATTCGAGTTTCAGAAAACATCAATTGAATTTCAGAAAGCATCAATAGAATTTCAGAAAACATCAATTGTATTTCAGAAACCATCAATATAATTTCAGAAAACATCATTTGAATTTCAGAAAACATAAATTGAATTTCAGAAAACATCAATATAATTTCAGAAAACATCATTCGATCAATTGTATTTCAGAAACCATCAATATAATTTCAGAAAACATCATTTGAATGCAGAAAACATAAATAGAATTTCAGAAAACATCTATAAAATTTCAGAAAACATCAATATAATTTCAGAAAACATCATTCGAATTTCAGAAAACATCAATTGAATTTCAGAAAACATCAATAGAATTTCAGAAAACATCAATATAATTTCAGAAAACATCATTCGAGTTTCAGAAAACATCATTTGAATTTCAGAAAACATAAATAGAATTTCAGAAAACATCAATATAATTTCAGAAAACATCATTCGAGTTTCAGAAAACGTCAATTGAATTTCAGAAAACATCAATAGAATTTCAGAAAACATCAATTGTATTTCAGAAAACATCAATTGTATTTCAGAAAACATCATTTGAATTTCAGAAAACATAAATAGAATTTCAGAAAACAACAATAGAATTTCAGAAAAAATCAATTGTATTTCAGAAAACATCAATTGTATTTCAGAAAACATCAATTGAATTTCAGAAAACATAAATAGAATTTCAGAAAACATCATTCGAGTTTCAGAAAACATAATTTGAATTTCAGAAAACATAAATAGAATTTCAGAAAACATCAATTGTATTTCAGAAAACAGCAATTGTATTTCAGAAAACATCATTTGAATTTCAGAAAACATAAATAGAATTTCAGAAAACATCAATTGAATTTCAAAAAGCATTATTTGAATTGCTGAGAACATTAATTGTATTTCAGAAAACGTCAATAGAATTTCAAAAAGCATCATTTGAATTGCTGAAAACATTAATTGTGTATCAGAAAACATCAATTGAATTTCAGAAAACATCGATTGCATTTCAGAAAACATCAATTGAATTTCAGAAAACAGCATAATCGACTTATTTTTTATGCACTGGAAAATATGATGTTGATGTTTTCTTTAATTATTAGATGTTTACACATCTCCCTTGTGATCGGACTCACATGATTTTTTTATTGTTAGGCCACGGAGTTTTCACTCCATGTAGTACATGTTTGAATAACTTCCCTCCAAATTTAAACTTTTTGGTCAAAGAGACACATAACTGGATCTCTAATTCATCAGTAAGACAAAAATCATATAGCAAGATACATAATTTTCACAACATTTGATACAGACAGTGAAAAATTAAAAAAAAATATTTTTTTTTTTAACTTTTGCAAAATTTCCAACATTTTTATCGGAATGCTTTGAAATTTTGAAACATATTCTCTACAGATATTCAAATTGAAATACTAATTGCTTTTTCCAAATGTTCTTAAAAAAAAAAAACTTAAATGGACATCAAACATATACGACGAAAATATTTTCATACATTTGAGTGGAAAATGGATGACCCTTTCGAGTAGTAGTTAGTCCATTCCATAGTTTTTATCAGAATGTTTCAATATTTGCAGAAAGTAATCTATCAATATAACTGATTTCAAAATATATAAAATCATACCACTGATTTTGAGAAAATTTTTTGTAATATGATGTCAAACATCTATGAAGTGCGTATTTTCAAACATTTGTGTATAAAGTCTTCGAGCTTTTTCAAGTAGTAGTTTGCCAATGCCAGTAAAAAAGTCCGATTCCAGTGAAATTTAAGGATGATATTCTTGGTACTTGTATAAAACCAAAAAGTATATATTCCTTATACTAAATACTTATATTTATCGTTTTACATGAAAAATTTTAGCTTTTACTACTCGAGTTACTCGTTGAGCTCGAGTAGCTCATTTACTACTCGAGTAGCTCGAACTTCCAGCTTGACCGTAGGTTCCAGTATAAACTCTGTACAAGTGTCTTTTGACTGCTCAACAAATCAAATCGGTGATGGGTCATCCGCCCCTATACCCTGACTTGACACCCAATAACTTCTCTTATTACCATACATTCAAAATATATTGCAAGGTCAACGTCTTTTGATGGCTGAAGAAGTGGTTGATGTTTAATACAAGACGTTTTGAATTTACTTCGATTAGAGTGGAAAAAGTGATTCGAAAATTGGTTCAAACTGATTGCATTTTGGAAAAAAATAAAACCATTTTCGATGGCAAATATTTCTTTTTCTTGTCTTACATTAGAAATTTGGTTTAAGACAGAGAGGTGCTAATAAATCTTATAAAAAAATCTCAACGGATTATCATCAAAATATTATTGAATATGTAATCGGATACGGAGAATACGATATTAATCATAACTCTATTTCAGTACATCTCGAGTTATGCTGTAACCACAGGTCGAAAACACTGAACAAAAAAAAAAATCCAATTTCATAGAACATGATTTAGTTTTTATATGTTAAAACTTAAATTTTTAAAAATTCAATTAAAGCTTGTGCATATATTGTGGAAATGGCTCATGAAGAGCGGTTAGATGTACATGACATGTCTATAAATAGGCTACCTAGGACAAAGCAAAAAGTTGCATAATTAAATGCAAAATCTTATGTGAAGCAAATTGTTTCACAAAAAACTAAACAAAGTGTCACGTAAGTTGTCATGCCTGCGTAATAATGACAAAAATGTTAAATGTTGTAGATGAAGGTGCAACAATGCAAAGGAAAAGAAAAATAAAAAACAAAACAAAGCAATTGCAACCGCCATACAAATAAGTCGTTCAAAATGCCAAATCATGTCACCGAACAAACAAAAAATTAAATGCAAAATTTCTAAAGGAAGAAAAGAACGAAGAAAAATATGGTGACACCCATTAGACAATTGACCAAGGAGAAGTGGTCATTTTATGTTAAGAAAATGTACCTGATTTCTGTTATCGACCGTGTGGAATAAGCAACACCTTCGTTATTTTTTACCAAAAAGAATAATTAAATTGAAAAATTAAAAAAAAAAACACATAAAATAGAAAAACGCCTGGACTTCGTTACAAGAAACCCACGTTTAGACTGTAATTGCAGTCTTGTTTATTTGGCATTTACAACATTTCGTCCAAAACACACAAAGAAAATATTGAATTGAAAACTATTGTGAGAGCCTCCTTTAGATTGTGATGGGAATCTCATTTTTTTTCTTCCTTTTTTTTAGGAAAATATCCTTTTGAGAAAACGTGATTTTTTTTTAAGATTATTTTTTTTTTTTTTTTTTCAATTTTATGAAGGAAAATCGAGATTTTCTATAGAAACAAAAAAAATTGACATCTCAACAAATTTCGCTATAGTCTCGTTTTAGGGAGTTTTTGATTTTGCTTGGCCATTCCGTCCGTCCGTCAGTCAGCCAGTTCTTTATTGATAATGTTGAGCCTCTTGAAAAGTCGTCGTTGTTGCTTGACTGTGTGGGAAAGGAGAGGGGATAAAAAAAACGAAGCGCATAATAAATCGCAGAATTACAACAATTGCAACAAGTCCACACATTCTTATTCTTACATTCTAAGGTTAGATATTTTACACACAAAAAAGACTCTGGTTCCCAGACTCATTTAAAAACAGTGTTCAAAGATGATGAAATTTGTGTTATTGTGATTTTGTTTTGTGGGTGAGAAATATGCAAGATATTCTAGAAGTAATTACAAATAAACCGTTTTTTATTATATGGATAAAAGCAGAAAGAAAGAAAACAAAACTAAAAACTATTAATAAAGAATCAATAAACCCAACTACGCTCCCACAGACGGACACAATTTTAACGACCTGTTTTCTTTTTCCTTTTTTTGTTTTTACAAAATATCTTTATAGTGTTGTTAATACCCAAATAGTTGTTGCTATAATCAGCTGATCTTGTGACCTTTTAACCTCAACAACATCAGCTGATTTTCTCAGGATTTAAACCAAGTAAAACTAAATATTTAGAAGCTGAGCTGGTACCTGTTGTTATTGATTGTCTCCTCGGCTGTTTGAATACAATTCAAATGTAAAGAGTGAAAAAATGACGTTGCATTAGTATTTGTTCAAAACATTATTTTTTTCAGTCTAGTGTTTTTGGTATTTATACTCGTTCCTTGCACGTGTAAAAATGCACTTAGCACACACTTGTTTTTGTTGTTGGTGCTGTTTGTTCTACAAAAGGATTCAGTTTCGTTAGATTTTGATTACACACTGTTGTTAAAGTTGGTTGTTAATTTATGTTGTTGTTTTTTTTTTTTATTAGTTTTCAATAAACGTCTTAAAATCTTTGGAGTGCATAAATCAGCTGATTATTGTGTGTGTGTGTATGTCTGTGCTTACCTGTTTTCTTGGAGTCCCCTCATCAGGATGTTACTTTTTGCATTGACTGCCTAAACACATCTTTTGAAAGCGGGGTTTCTTTTTAAAATTTTTCGTCCTAGTTTATTGGAATTTTTATGGTTTTTGTGTTGGATTGTGGGAAAGTTGTGTTCTAGATTTAAGATCAAGGGTAATTTTTTTCTGTCGAATCGATAAAAATGATTCAGCGCAAAACGGAAAATAAATTCTAATTGTCTGTAGTAACTGCGACAGGTAAGATTTGTTTGATTGGGCGATTTTGTTTTTTTTTTCTAAATATAATTGCAATGGATTTATTTATAATTTTCAAAAATATCATTGCAATTGTATAATATTTTTCAAAGGCAAAAGACGGAAATTAATAACTACACCAAATTTAATAAAGATTTGGAAATATATTTCATTCTACGGGATAGTAAACAAGTTTTGCCTTAATAGTTATATTTTTTATACCCTATACCACTGCGTTTGGGTATAATGACTTTGTGCTGTCGTTTGTAACTACCAAAAATATTTGACCTAGACCCATTTTTTATTATGCCGATCGACTCAGAATCACTTTCTAAGTCGATTTAGCGATGTCCGTCCGTTTGTCTGTCCGTCTGTGTGTTCTTGTAAACCTTGTCATCAAACTACAGGTCGCAAATATGAATATATTTTGCTGAAATTCGCCATAGGATGCAAGTTATTGAAAATGGTGAAATTCGGTCCATGTTCAGACCTAGTCCCCATACAAATGACCCCTATGAAATCGACATAAATTGCAATAAGATCCAAATTATCATATAGATCTCAGTCAAATTGGGTTTGTATCTGTTTATTATATTCATTAATCAGTAGTCCAAAAATAATCCCTATAGGACAATTCTTAGTCATAGGCCCCATATAGAGCTGCTTCCCGATTTTCACTTAAATCTATCAAAAAATAAAAATATTGCACAGATTTTCCTCAAATTTGGTTTATATATATTTTTTCAAAATATAAGTGACTTTACCAAATATGGTCAGGGTCGGTCCATTTTTTAACCTAGTTCCCATATATGATATGATATGGGATATACGATATGAACTTTTTCATATCTGCAGCCAAAAAAAAATTAATAACAATGCCACTCAAATTTGGTTCATGCTTATTTTCTATATCGAATTAGTTGGACCGAAGAGATAGGGTCCCTAAACCATGGTATAGGGTATCGTATAGTCGGTCTAGACTGACTTTAATTTTCTTACTTTTTTTGGTTAGTTGAGAAAAAATTTATAATTTGTAATATTAAAAAACTTTAATAAAAAATTTCGCTTAAAAATTAAAAAAGTTATTTGAAAATATTAAATTAAACGAATTTATAATGGCGAAAAAATATTTTTTTTTAATTTTTTTTTAAATAATTCATTAAAAATTGTTTTAAATAATTTATTTGTTTATATATAAATTTTGACTTAAATATTTAATATTTATAAAAAAAATAAATAAAAAATATATGTATGTATAAAAAAGCGCCCCGGTAGGTGAGTAGGTAGCATGCTCGCCTATCATGCGGGGTTCGTGGGTTCGATTCCCAATAGAGGCTTTGGTCTGTCGCTGCAAAAACCAGCCAAATGGTCTTTGTCACCCGGCTTATCCCTGAACTCAAAATTAGAATTCAAATTTACTTTGCATTGTAATTAATTTAGAAAAAAAAAATATATGTATAAAAAATTTTTAGGAATTTTATAAAAAAATTTTTGCTTGGAACGAAAAATTTTTAAAACCTCTCTGTAGTCAGTATGTGGTGATGTTTGTACCTATCAAAAATATTTGACCTAGACCAACATTTGATGACACCGATCGACACAAAATCACTTTCCGAGTCGATTTAGAGATGTTTGCCCGTCCGTTTGTCTATCCGTCCTTCCGTCCATCTTTGTGTCCATGTAAACCGTGCAATCAAACTACAGGTCACAAATAACCGAACGACAGATTGTTTCTCGCGGTGTATTAGTATGGTTGGACGACCAGAACGTAGGCTGGACACAAAGACTCCACTCTTTTTATAGTTATTCACAACTCTCTGCACAGAGGAATGAGTTCTTCTTACAGCTTTTCCAATTTGCCGTAGATTTTTCCTTCTTTCCATAGTTTAACAATATTTTTTTTTTTCACCGACATCAATTTTTTTCTCTTTGGCTCGAGCTACTCGAGTAGTAAATGAGCCACTCGAGCTTAACGAGTAGCTCGAGTAGTAAAA
Source organism: Cordilura impudica (assembly GCA_963682025.1). Taxonomy (NCBI): domain Eukaryota; kingdom Metazoa; phylum Arthropoda; class Insecta; order Diptera; family Scathophagidae; genus Cordilura; species Cordilura impudica. The sequence goes on from OY821517.1 coordinate 55,788,451, forward strand.
ATTAACATTTTTCATGTTTGAAAGCATGCAAAAAAATAAATATAAGTATTTAGTGTAACAAAATGTATACTTTTTGGAATCGTACCAGTGCCAAAAATATCATCGTTAAATTTCACTTGAATCGGACTGTCCTGGCGTGGGCAAACTACTACTGGAAAAAGCTCGAAGCCTTTCCATACAAATGTATAAAAATATTCACTTCATGGAGGTTTGACATCATTTTAAAAGATATTTTCCAAAAAGACATGGTAAAAATTAATATATATTATAGTCCCTCATATCGACAGATTATTTTCCTAAAATATTGGAGCACTCGGATGAAAGGTGCGGGGTGGGCGAAAAAAAGCAGGCACTTTCAAATCAATTCACCGAAAAAGATCCGTCATTTTCCATACAAATGTACGAAAATATGAATTTTTATCAATTAAATAAGTTAAAAGCAGTACCCGTGTAAGTTGAATATTCTCTATATTATTTTCTGATTTCTTTTTAGGTGTATTCTAAATTTTAAAAATATTAAAAACCCAAAAACCATAAAATCCAAAAATTTTATAGGGCTACCTTGTTTTGCCCCAATAAACCATTACTTACAACAGGTAAGTAGCATTTCCATTGACATTAATGGAAAAACTTTTATCAATTGATAATTTATAATAAGTACAGGTGTTGTGTCAAAATTAAACTTTCTCAAAGTGACCTCAACATAGCGATTTCAAAAAACGACCTAAATAGAAATCAGAAAATTATATAGAGAGTATTGAAATGCATAGAGTGCATATTTTCGTACATTTGTATAGAAAATGACTGATCTTTTTCGGTGAAATGTTTTGAAAGTGGCTGATTTTTTTTTCGAGTATAAGTTCGCCGCCTCCACAATTTATCCTGGAATAGTTTGAAATTTTAAGGATATAATGTTCCGAAATCAATAAATTCAAAACATATAAATTTTTAAAAATTCGTGAAGAAAAATTTTCTATAAAATTACATCAAACTTAAAAGAATAGCAAATTTTCACACAATTGTATAGAAAGTGGCTGATCTTTATCAAATAGTAGTTCGCCAATAGATCAGTTATTGCCGGATTGATTTGAAATTTTAAGGACGTAATGTCGTCATATTTGCAATTTTAGAATAAATTTGTACCATGTGCTCCTTAAATATTTTTTGTAAATGGATATCAAACTGGCATGAAGTGCATTTTTTCATAAATTTGTATGGAAACCGACTGATATTTTTCGAACAGTAGGTTGCCATTAGCACAATATTAGTCTGAATGGCTTAAACATTTAAATGAGTCATCTGAGGATATAGTCAGTTGCAATTGTTGCAAAAAAGCATAAATTATTTTTTATTTTTTTTTTGTTTGTTTTTTTCATTACTGATCTTTTTCGATTAGTAGTTCGCCCACCCCACACCTTACGATCGAGTGTTACAATATTTTAGGAAAATAATCTTTTGACTACAATTTATTAGTTTTTACCATGTATTTTTGGAAAAATTTCTTTTAATATGATGTCAAACTTCCACGAAGTGAATGTTTTCATACATTTGTATGGATAGTAGTCGAGCTTTTTCGAGTAGTAGTTCGTCGGAGCCACAATTTTGGCCAGATTACTTTGGAGTTTAGTGTACGTAATATACTCATATTTCCAACTTTAAAAAGCATAAATTTGTACCATGTGTTCTTTCACAATTTTTTTTAAATCGATGCCAAATGTCAATGGAGTGTTTATTTTCATAGATTTGTATGTAAAGTGGTTGAGCTTTTTCAACTAGTAGTTCGCCAACAGCACAATTATTGTCGGAATACTTTCAAATTTTAAGGAGATTATCTCGATATATTTGCAACTACAAACAGTAAAAAATTGTAGCAAGACGTGATGGAAATTTTGTTTTAAAATCCCAGCAAACTTGAAATAAGAGCAAATTTTTAAACATTTGTATAGAAAGTGCCTGATATTTTTCGAGTAGTTGTTTGCCCAGAGGTAAATTTTTTTTTTTTTTTTTATTAATCAACACTCTGGGGATGCCCCCTACAGATGGAGTGCATTGTGTTAATCTCAGGAAAATAGGTTATAGGAAGGAGGAAAGAGGGAGTAGAGTTTATTATTTTTTTTTTATTTTTATTTTTTTTTGCATCGACAGGCCTCTGGTGAGAATCGAACCCACGACCCCCGCATGATAGGCGAGCACGCTACCTACTCACCTACCGGGGCGCTTAAATTTTAATCGAAATGACTTAATTTTTTAAATGGGTCATCTGTGGATAAGGTCAATTAAGGGCAGTGGAAAAAAAATATTTTTTTTATATTTTCTGTTTTTTTATCGAGTAGTAATTTCTCCAAGCTTCAATGTTTGGCAGAATGCTTTGAAACTTGAAGGAAGCGTTCTCTTTATATCTGGAGCTCTAACGAATATAATTTCTTTTTTAAGTTAATGTCGAAAATTTTCTGGAATATATCATAAAACTTCAAGTAAAGGCATATTTTCACACATTTGTATAGAATTTTGGTCGGAATGGTTTAAAATTTTTTATGAGCAATCTTCGTATATTGTCAATTACACACAGGGAAAAAATTAAAAAATGGAGTGAATTTTTTTTTTTTTTTTGCAAAATTTCCCATCTTTTTAGAGTAGTTAGTTGTTCCCACACGCCATCATTTTTGTCGAAATGCTTTGAAATTTTGGAAACATATCCTCTAAATATATTCAGATTAAAAACGTAAGAGCATTTTCCAAGTGTTCTTGAAATTTTCTTTTTTAAATAGGCATCAAACACATACGAAGAACATATCAGAATGTTTCAATATTTCAGGAGAGTAATCTATCCATATAACTGACTTCAAGATATATAATATCATACCATGTATTTTGGAAAAAAAAATTTTAAATGAAGTCAAACATCTATGAAGTGAATATTTTCATACATTTGTATGGAAGGTCGTCGTGCTTTTTCGAATATTAGTTTGCCCACGCCAGTAGGACAATCCGATTCAAGTGAAATTTAAGGATGATATTCTTGGTACTTCCGATTTGTTATATTAACATGAACAATTTTAGTTTTTACTAGTCAAGCTACTCGTTGGGATCGAGTAGTCCATTTACTACTCGAGTAGCTTGAGTACTAGAGCTGGACCGCAGGCTCTGGTAAACAGTTCATATATTTGTTCCTTTGGTTCCTATAAGGAGCATAGGGCCTCAACAAAGTTTCGCGATTCGTTTCTACTTGGTGTAAGGCTCTTTATTTCGTTCCAGGTTTTGCCTACTCTCGAAGCTTCGAAATCTAATTGCCATCGCCAAGTGTGTGCTGGCCGTCCTTTCTTCTACTGCCTGGTTCCAGTCTATAGCATTACGGGTGACATCATCTGGAGATCTTCGCAATGTATGGCCAATCCAGCGCCATTTTCTTCTCAACAATTCGATTTATATTTGGCTCTGATGAGTACGTTCCCAGAGTTGTGTGTTCGATATCCTGTTGGGCCAGAAAATTCTTAATATTCTTCTAAGGCATTTCCTCACATCTTTCGTAGCCATCTTCTACGTTTTGCACCCATAGAGCAGAACAGATTTCACAAATGAATTGAAGATGTTGATTTTTATGTGGGTGGAGATGACTGGTGATTTCCACACTGTGCTTAGTTGGCCGAATGCTTGTCGGGCTTTCATAGTGCGATTCAATACATCGTCATAGGATCCTCCGGTCGTTGTTATAATACTATCCAAGTAGCAAAAGAGGTTAACACTTTTGATTTGAATGTTTTGGCTGGAGAATGGCCTATCACATGTGGAATTTATTCTCATGACCTTCGTCTTAGGAATATTTATTCTGAGGCCTGTCTTTGCAGCTTCTGTGACTATGTGTTATAAAGCATATGTCGTCCGCATAGTCAAGATCGGCCAAACATTCGCCTAGTCCCCATGTCATGTCTCTGTTATTGGCCGTTGCATTCCTCATAACGTTGTCCCTCACAGCGTTAAAAAGTAACGGTGATAATATGCAGCCTTGTCGAACACCCGCTTTAACAGAAACCTTGTCGCTTGTAGAATTTTGGTGTAGTATACGACAACTCCTGGATAATCTCTTATTATTTTCCTACGTACGCCTTTACAGGTCAGTGCTTTCCAAATGGCATCGAGTGAAAGCATGTCAAGAGCCTTTTCGAAATCGAGAAAGACCAGGTAAAGGGGCGATCTGCATTCGACTGTGGATGCTGTTTATATGGTTTAAGCAAGACCTTTGAGATCTAAAACCCGCCTGTTCACAATGAAAGTCTTTGTCAAGGCTGTCGGAAAGTCTTCTATTTACGATTTACGATGTTGTCGGTAGATCCATTGTGCACCCTCTTTCAGATTCTTGTTCTCTACTGTTTTGTTAGTTCACTACAGCGTTTAAGAACTTGATGATATCCTTCACCGCCAATGTTTAGTATGCCTCCTCCCTGATTTCAGATTCGCCAAAAAGTTTGTGCCTTAGATATGCAAACGCTGGACACTTTGCCAGTATATGCTCCATGGTTTCATCATCCTCCAGGCAGTATCTGCACGTTTCATTTTCAGCCAAATGCATTCTGTATAGGATGTAGTTGCACGCATAGTGCCCTGTGAGTGCCCCACTTAGGAGTCTTAGATTGGATCTGTTCAATATTAGGGAATCCCTGCTCCTTTTTTCGCTTCGATGCAAGAATTTTTTTGAGTTTTGAAGTAGTAATTGTCCATTCCAATACTCCACTGATTCGTCTTTAATCCATTTGTCGATTTTCTCTGTTATGTCTTTTCTGGTGGATCAGAATTGAGGGTTTGGACCAATAAATGGTCTTTCCGCTCCTCGTTTTGCCTGTTCAACGGCCTTCTCATTTCCTTCGTACCCTTTGTGACCTGGTACCCATATAAGCGTCACTTTATTAAGTTCAGCTAGTTTTTTTAGGGCTCTATGGCTTTTGAGTACGGATTTATGGTGGTATACCGATTTGACCAGTGCTTTTAGAACAGCCTGGCTATCTGACATTAGATTTATCTTCGTCCTTGTCAGGTTTCTTTCCAATAGTTTAGCAGTAGCAGCATTTAGTGCGTATAGTTCCGCTGTAAATATTGTGGATTCATTACATAGGGGGATATGGAGTTTGCACCTTGGTCCGTACACCCCCGCTCCTACTCCTTCTGTTGTTTTGGATCCGTCTGTGTATCACTTCTGGGCATCTTCATGCAGCCATGTAGGGTTAGATTCCCACTCGAATCTGCTCGGTATATGAACAGTGTAGTTCTTTTTAAGTTCCAAAACAGGATCTATCTGATCACTACATAAAGTCATATCTTTGATGCTTTTGGCTTTATCAGGGATTTTCAGGTGTCCTATGTGATCGCCTTCCTTAAATTTGTATAGTCTGTGAAGGCCAATAGCTTGTTTAAAAGCTTCTCCTTGGATCGATAAGTGTAGCGGAGTGAGATTTAGGATAACCTCCATAGCTGCCGTAGGAATTGTTCTCATTGCTCCCATGATGTTCAAACATGCTAATCTCTGTATTTTGGATAATTTTAAACGTGCTCCAGTCTGGTTCATCATGCTTAGAAGTGTAATTCCTCTCCAGTTTCTGCATTCTGTGAGATCGTCTGTCTTCGGTAAGTTGATGATCAAGCCCTCTTTCAATTCGTCGGAAAGCTCATTATTGTCTCACAATCTTTTTACCACATTCCGAAGCAGGAAGCCACTTGTTTGGGAGTCTGCTTTTAACAGCTCAGGATTAATGTTGTCGGGTCCTGGAGCCTTGTGGTTTTTTTAGGGCGCGCATAGCGTCAAAAATTTCTGCTATTGTGGGGGTTGGCTACTGGTATATCGGTCTTCTCGGTATGGGTAGTGCAACGGCATATTGAGTGGGGTATGTGCATGTCCACTGACAGCATGTTGGCATAATGATGTGTCCAAATTCGAAGCTGTGTATTTTTTGAGGTGATGAGATCGCCGTTACTAAAGGGTCCGCCATCTAACGTTTTTTTTTCCAACTAGTGCTTATTTCGTGAATGGTAACACTTAGCTCATGTATAATTTGACAGATAATTAGTTTTATCCTTCCGCTGAACGAATATGGTTGTGTATACGCTTGAACAACGCTGGGAAATATTGCAACATTACTTTGAAAATCATGGTAATGTTGCAGAATGTGTGCGAAAATTGCGTACGGATTTTGGAAGAAGAGAAGCACCGTCAGCTCCATATGTTCGTTATCTTGTGAAAAAAGTGAAAGAAACTGGCATCCTCATCGATAAACCAAAGCGTGAAAAGCCAAAAACAGTGCGTACACCCGAGAATATTGCTGCTGTGGCAGAAAGTGTGCGTGAAGCGCCATCAACATCAATTCACCGTCGTTCTCAAGAATTGAACATTTCGGAGGCATCATTGAGACGAATTTTGCATAAAGATCTTGGTATGACGCCATACAAAGTCCCATTGGTTCAGGAGTTGAAGCCAACTGACCATCCAATGCGTTTTCGCTTCGCTAAGAGGGCCTGCGATCGACTTACAGAAGATGAAATGGATTTTGCCAAAAAAAAAAATCATCTTTTCAGATGAAGCTCATTTTGATCTTGGCGGATATGTAAACAAGCAAAATTGTCGCATTTGGGGCACAGAAAACCCTCACGCATACACTGAAAAGCCGATACACCCAAAACGAGTCACTGTTTGGTGCGGATTTTGGTCCAGAGGCATAATTTGGCCATTTTTCTTCGAAAATGAGCAAGGAGTGGCCGTTACAGTCAATGGCGATCGTTATCGGGCCATGTCGAACGAATTTTTGTTCACAAAAATTGAAGAGGAGGATATTGGCAACATTTGGTTTCAACAGGACGGCGCTACGTGCCACACAGCCGAAGCTACACTCGATGTTTTGCGCCCTGTTTTTGAAGATCGCAGTATCAGCCGCAGAGCTGATGTCGTTTGGCCACCTCGGAGCTGCGATTTGACACCGTTGGACTATTATTTGTGGGGTGCCCTCAAAGATAAGTGTTACGCCAACAAGCCGGAGACAATTGACGCTTTAAAGTACAATATTCGTGAAGCTATTGGTGAAATACAGCTGCACACAATCGATAATGGGCTTAAAAATTGGACCGATCGTGAAGGCTACTGCATGGCCAGCCGAGGCAGCCATTTGAATGAAGTTATTTTCCATTATTAACCGGAAGGATTGTACTTTCAAATAAAAAAAGAAATTTTTGATAATATTCAGTAGTTTTTTTTTTTATAGCATTTTCAAAAAAAAAGTTATTTGGCGGACCCTTTATTTCGTAACGGTTTTGACGAAGTGCAGTTTTTTGATTGTTTTATATAGGTCCCCTGTTCTCTCTGACTCGGCTGCAGTTTGTTCATGATTCACTATATTTAATTAAAATTTTTATTAATACTCTAATGGGTATTTTTATTCGACCTTATGTTTTAATTTTAATTAAATAATTTCTTCCAGCTCGAGGTAGAACTGGTAGAAGATCTTCACAAATACAATATAATATCTGTGATAGAAAAGCGAAAGTTTAAAAAAGACGCGGCATTTGCGCCAAGAATTTATGGATTGCCAAAAATCCATAAAGATAGTCTTCCGTTAAGGCCAATATGTTCATCAATTAACTCACCGTCAAATGAACTCTGTAAATTTCTGACTAATATTTTAAAGAATATAACTAAAGACTCGGAGTATAATGTAAAGGACGCTATAGAATTTAAAAACAATATTAACAACAGTGTGATATATAATGACGAGAAACTCGTTTCTTTCGATGTGGTGTCATTATTCCCAAGTATTCCTGTGGATTATGCAATAGACGTCATCAAAGATAAGTGGGATGAGATACAAAAACATACGACAATGCCGAAAGACTTATTTATGAAAATATTAAAATTCTGCATAAAAGATAATCGTTATTTTAAATATGGAGAAAGAATATATAACCAATGTAGTGGATTACCTATGGGATCACCAGCGTCGCCAATAGTAGCGGATATTGTGATGGAGGAACTATTGCGAAAAACAATGAATAACCTTGACAAGAAACCTAGACTTCTTACGAAATACGTGGACGATTTATTTTGCATCATAAATACAAGTGAGATTGATAATATACTCAGGCAGCTAAACAATTTCCACTACAATATCAAATTTACCATCGAGGAGGAAGAAGGCGGAAGATTGCCTTATCTAGATACATTAGTTATAAGGAAAGGAAACCAAATTAAGATAGATTGGTACCAAAAACCAACATCGTCAGGGAGAATAATCAATTATCACTCATGCCAGCCAAGAAATATTATCATGAATACAGCAAACAATTTTATTAAAAGGGTACTAACGATCAGTGACAAACAGTTTCATAACGATAACGTGAAGAGGATACAAGACATATTAAAAAAGAACTCATTCCCGGACAATATAATTAAAAAACTTGTTAAAATAAATAGAAATAATACTAACAACATCATTAAAGAGAAACCTACAAAATCATACAAATCGGTAACCTACGTACCCAGAATCTCGGAGCGTATTGAGAAATCAGACATATACAACAAAGAGAAATACAAAATAGCACCAAAAGCTGGTAACACATTAAGACAACTTTTCTCCAACACGAAGAGCAAAATAAACAAACTTGATAAATCAAATCTAATTTATAAAATAAAATGCGAAGGTGACAAAAACAACATATGCAATCAGGTATATGTTGGAACAACTAAGAATAAATTAAAAACTAGATTAGCAGGACATAAATCAGACCTGAGAAATAGGAAAAATTTTACGATACAAAAAACAGCACTTGCGGCCCACTGTGCGGAGAGAGGACATACACCAGACTTTGAAAATGTTGAGATTTTACATACTGAAGAGAATTATAAGAGACGCTTTACATTGGAAATGCTACACATAATTAACATACCAAAGGAAAAGAGAATAAATTATAAAACGGACACAGAAAATTGTGCACATAGCTATAGACATATAATTAGAAAAATAAAATAAGATCAATTAGTGCAATATTAGATGTTAACTCGTTGACACGTCATGTATGTTTAATTATTGTTACGCGCCTTTTTTGTGAGTTTAATTTTTATATTTTATATATATTTTTATGTTTGTTATTGTCTCTGTTGAACAGTGGTGTAACTATGTTTTATTATTCTTATAATTTAAGATCCTGAAGATGCCAACCGGAGGTTGGCGAAATATTGAAAAATAAATTAATAAAAATAAAATTAATAAAAACAGACCTCGAGCTGGAAGAAATTATTTAATTAAAATTTTTATTAATATTTAAAATTTTCATCTCCAAATGTAGATGCATATTGTTGGTGAAATTTTTCCCAGAGAATTATATATGTTAGCTGAATTTTAATATGTACTGGTTCTTAGCAAATTTAATATCATTCATCAATGAACTGATCAAAATAGTTTGATTTCGAGGTTTTTATGAACACATAACCAGAAGAACATGCATCACTTAATGGATGCTGAGACTATCATTAAAATTTAAGTATTTACAAACACGATTATACCCCCTCCTGCTGTACCACAAATTAGGGTAGGATTAAAAAAAAAAAAATTTAAATCCCATAATTATTCAGCATGCATTTTCTTTATTTATCATCATTAGCAGTAAATCCTTCCAAAATTGTATTAAATATAATTGCCACCAATTATAAATATCTATTGAAAAAAAAAAAAAAAGAATTCTCATACATTAGTGAGTTTCTTAGCATGTTTCAACTAATTTGTTGTCTGGTGGATTTTTTCCACATGAACGAACGAAAGGATGATGGATGAAAAGCATAAACGACAAACTAAACTGTAGATTTTCTTTAAACACCTTTTCTTAAAACAGACCAAACACCTTTCGCAGAGACAACTTTACACAACTGGCAAAAGGTTTTTGGGGTGCACAATTGGTGGGAAAACAATTTTAAATATAATCTAAAACATATTGAACAGCAGCTTAGCAACCAAATGTATTTAAGAAACAAACTTATGCAAATTGAAACCAACAAAAACATAAACTAGAATGAATATGCGGTAATATACAAACAAACATTGACACTGGCAGCACTAATACATTAACATGAACGAGAACATTAACTATACAAGTTGTACAACACCGAAATAAGAAAATACAGCCGGATCGACGAAGGTAGAAACGGATCTGAACTTCCCTCTTTAAGTTTTGAAAACTGACAACAACATAAGGTAACAAAAAGTAAACGAAACAGAAAATGTCCTCTTTTAGTGGAACAGCAAATATGTATATCTTTATGTATTTTGTTTTTGGGCCAAATACTAAAAACACAAACAAATCTATATGAATATAGATTGATGATATTACACTAATGTTACCCTACCAACCATTCCAGCCCATGTGAGAATAATTTAAGTTTATACTTTAATTTCATAAAAAGGATTCATGTACAAGTAGTAAGGGTAACAACCGTAACAATTATTGCACATGTCCTTTATAACGAAAAAAAAAAAAAAAAACAAAAACAAATCTAAAGACAATTCTCACAAAACTTGCAAAAGACATTTAAACTATTTTCTATTTTCTTCTATCAGTTTCAGAAAACACATTTAAAACATTTTGGAGTTGTTGCCAGAACGTGCATTTCAAGTTTATTACTGGCTCAACTCCTTAATAGCTACCGGTTCTAATAATCTAATTTGTCCCAAATAATATAAACAAAACCGAACAAAAACCAACAAAAGCCAAACAAAACAAAAGCTCAAAAAAAAATCTAAATCATCAATTTCAAAAATGCTTTCTTAAATCTTTTTTTTTCTTTTTTTAGATTTTTGACTAAGTATTTATTTCTTAAAAAAAAAAAGAAGAAGCAATTCATCATGTGTCAAATTTACTTAATGTCTTTAAACTGACCAACAAACACATCACAAAATTAAAAAAAAAAAAAAAAAAAAAACAACATGACCGCAATGTAACGCAGTGGTGGTCAACTTGTATGTAAACACGTGTGTATGTGTATATGTATGTGTGTGTTTGTGTGTGTGTGTGTGTGTTTTATCAGCCACCATCAATCTGATGTAACACGAATTTTTGACATTTATCAAAGAAAAACTGTCCCTTTATTTCCTTTGACCATTCAACAGTTATAATCCTTTCATCCACTACCTTCCATGCTATACCCTTACCTCCCTCCCCGCTCTAAATGGTTGAATGAATGACAACTATCTGTTGTATCATACAATTCCCATTTGGTTTGTTTAAATTGTTGGTGTTCGTTCTTCTTCCATTTTCAATCTTCATATGTCAACTTTAATGTGTGTAAAAAATACGCGTAAATGTTTGACAACATAAATTGCATTTTTCTTTAACTCTTTACAAAAAAAAAAATGTCCACATTTTCTTTACAACTTTCTTTATGTTTTCATGTCTTTTGTCCCGTTTTTAGACAGACAGTCATTAGATCAAAGTTCAAATTTGTGTATTTGAATTTTGCTCTAAGTACGTGTATTTCCCCGTGTATTTTCCTATTGTTGCCATTACGTTTTTTTTTGTTTTTCTGCCGTTCTTAATGAAAATGTATAAATTTCAATTGTTATGTTTTCATGTAATATTTCAATGTAATTAAGTTGAATATTTATGTTTTCACATTTATTTTAATGCCTTTTCTCTTTCGATGTCCCATCTATTGTTTCATCCATTGTGACTTTTTCTTATTATTCTGTGATAAGTGAAATAAAGGAACATTAAGTCTCGTATTATTACGCCGCAGTTTGCGTGTTTTTTTTTTCTTTTTTGTGAAACAACGAAAAATTCAGTTGGTTTGTATCCTGAATGTTGCGATGGATACAATTGCGAATATTTTGAAGAAATATTTTTAACTTGCAAAAGTTAGTCTAGCAAAATATGATAAAATATGTTTTCCATATATTATGAATATTTAATAACAGTGGCCAACAAGGTTTTTCCTACGGTAATTTGGTGGGCTGAATTCGAATCTGTACTTGGTTTTGCTCTATACAAAAGAAAATGTTTTTATTCGTTTTTTTTTACATAAAAAATCATTACTGTATTTAAAAATCAATGAATTTTAAAAAGTGAATGGCGTCATTTGAACGTCGCACGGTGGCTCATTTGACGAAAACTCGTGCCAAAAATCAATTTTCGAGTTGTTTGACTGGGCAAAAAGGTTTATAGTTTTTAATTAAGAACTGATTGAAGTATAAAATTCTGAAATATCATCCATTTTAAGTGTATAGCTTAGTTTGTACAGCTGGTCAAAGTTGGACTATTTTGAAAAAGAATGAAAAATGCCAAAAAAAAATCAATATTAATGCAGAGTTCAACTAGTGTTTGTTCAAAATCGGTTGGAGATAAAGTCATGAATTTTTTTCTCTTGTTTTTAGGAACAATTCCAAAGATATTAAAAAAATATATATGTATTTTTTAGAAAGGCCTAATTTTTATAATTTTTTTTTTTTTAACCTTTATTTTTTGCTTAATTTTCAAACTTTGAGTTGAGTTTAAAAAAAAAGGCCGGGCGTGCAAGAAATTTTGAAATTTTTTATTATTGAGGGAATGTCCATGAAACAATAAAAAAAAACCATTGCCACAATCGTGCCCGATTGGAGATATTTGACCTTTTATGAGTCAACAAATGCCACATTACAGGTTGAGTAGTACCTATTATACTAAAGTTACTACTTAATATCTTTGTTATTGGATATGATAACTTCCTGAAAATTGGCACATAACTTAATTACAAGAAACAATTTTAAATTTATACTCACTGACTAAGCCACGCCCCCTAGAAGAGTACGCTCCCATACGAAAACAGCAATTTTACGATTTTATTGAAAAACTTTAATTTTCTACGAAGCAATCATCAATGTTTTCAAACAAAGCAACCATTTCTGGCGAATATACAGTTTTTAATTCCGGTATTGATCTAACATGTCTCAGTGATGAAATTTTTGGGTCAGAAGACGCTAAGAGCATGTTAAATAAATCCTCGTTCTGGCTTTTTCGGGAAAACTTTCGAGTGTTTGAGAGTCTGTACTTTTTATAATCCTTGTTCCTGGCTTCTTGTGCTTCTTCGGATAATTCCCCAATAGGGAGAGATTGGTACTCCATAATTTGTTTGCCATGATCTAAAACTTTATGAACCGTTGGGGTTAACATTTTTTTTTGGATATTTTTCTTTAATTAACTCGGCGGTTCTTGAAGCATAAATTCCATATTTATTTGCGTCGACTTTTTCTCTGCAGTTAAGAACATTAAGCAAGACCTGCACCCTCTTTATGATTTCGGAGTCAATTCCAGTTATACGAGCAGTGATGTCCACATTTTTGAAAAATTTCCTTGCAGTGTTGCCATCGTTCGTGTTTCCAAAACCTTGTTTCGGCTGATCTACTAGAAGCCCAATTTCCTGGCGAAATTCTTGTTGAATTTTCCTTCTGGCATGTAAGGGAGATATGCCATACTGGCAGTTGAGTTCATAAGCTATTGAGTCATTTTCATTCTGGAAGTTCTTTTGCGTCCTCTTACAAATTGCGCAAGTTCGTGTAGATTTTGTATTTGTGATTTCATTCAGGACTTTACCATCGATCATTGTGAGAAAAAGCTCGTGGTTTATACGAAACATTTTATTATGAATGCAAATTTCTGTTGGATGCAGTTCACCGATTTCATGTTTTATGTTGTTAACAGTGGTAGTTATATGTGCAGGAGTTTCTTTAGCATATTGAAACATTACTGGTCTACAAAAGTGAGTTGAAGATGGTCGAGGGTTTTTCCAATGTTCAGCCAAGGTAGACTTTAACCTCAATGGAACAATTGAAACCATAAACATATTTGCGTCAGAAAAGCTCTCATCATTATGTGGCGTAATTGATTGTTTGTATGCACTTTGTCCTGACGATCCGTCGCAGCCCCATTTTGTTAGTAATGTTAAATCACGTGGAAGTAAATCAAGTTCTTCCATGCTTTTCGTAGTGATTATCCGCTGAACAGTGTGGTTCAACATATCTTGAAGTTTAACTTTAGCTAGTACATCTGTTATCTCACAAGAAAGTGGCACAGTTTCCTTTTTGGCTGACGTTATTCCAGAATAGCTTGGCAAAATGTCTACTTTCTTTGATTTTAAGGAATTGCGCAATATTATATATTTTTCTTTTGATAACCCCAAATCGAGAAACAAAGCTAAGGCCTCTTCATTATTGAACTTTACATTTAATGTGGAGTACGGTGGAGTAGGAATGCTTTTTTGTATTCTTTGAAGCCTTTTCGGGCTCGCCTTGGATATTGCTGCTGTTATACTGCCTTTAACCCTTTCCTTGTTCTTGTTATAATTTAGTGATAAGGCTGTCGAAAGATTTACCGTTGACATATTTTCAGTAGCACCAGTAAGCTTCCTCTTTTGGCTACGTTTCGAGCACTCATCTATTGAAACTTCGGGCCTTCCTCTAGAGCTTTTCGAAGTAGTGGGTTTCTCCATTTGAATGTCATCAAAAGTCAACTTATTATTTTCAAGCCATGTTCCATAACTTTCAATGAACATATTTCGGAACCGATGTTTTGCAATCCACTTTTGTCTTATATTTCTATAAAATCGTTTCAATGCATTTTCATGTTCCTGAATATTTTTGCAATTTAACTCTTTAGTTACAGCTATTATAAAGTTCTCAGCATTATCACTCTTTAAAAATAGTTCAAATAGTTGGTAATACGACAAAGCCATTTTTAACAAATTATGAAACACGCGTTGTTTGACGAAATATATAAGTTAAGTTATTTTTTATTTAAACTTTAAATTTTTTTAAATCTATGATGATTAACAAGATATTTCAAACTTTATCGAGAAGACACTTGTTGTCGTGTTGGCGTTCAAGCAGAGAGAGACCGGAAGCTCAGAAGTTGGTTGCGACTACAATATCATTGAAAGCCATTTTTCCAGAGTCAGCTGTTAAGTAAACACAGGGAGAGTAGTAGCTTAAAATGGTAGTATAGGACAGAAACACAATCAAGCCGTAAATCGGTACTCGAATACATATTTACATATGACTTCTAGAGGAGTATTTAGTCAAATCGGGGAACATATATATGGGGACTATATCTAAATCTGAACCGATTTCTCTCAATTTTACTTAATCAGTAAAAGTTTCAAATCGATATCTGCTGTAGTTCAAAAGCAATGATTTTTGGCACGTGTTTTCCCAAAATGAGCCACTGCGCGTCGCACTGTGGTTGAAATTTTGATTTCATTGGCCAAAAGTCAAATTTTTTTGTCATCGATTTTTAAAATTTTAACGCCATTTTGTAGCTAATATATCCACATTAATGTAGCCAAAAATTTGGTTAAACTATTGCTAATTGTGGGCGTGGCATGCTGTCAAACTCAACTGTTTTTTTTAATTTCAGAAAAAGGTTAATAAATGGCTGCTACTCGCAAGTTATCGTCGATAATGACCTGCGGTCTTCTTTACAATGTTGGTAGGAATGCAGTCTTGAGTTGTTGTAAGTGGTGACAACCTAACCGTTTAATATTAGGGGTGTTCTGAAATCTATAATATTAATAGGCTAGGCGACTTCTTGTGACCGATGTTTTGTTCTACCGTTTTATCCCGATTTTGACCAAACGTATATTATTTGAAAGGTATTTCATTTTAGCTGTTTTGTAGATTTACAGATTTTTAAATTTTTTCCTTTATTTTAATTAAATCGTATTTAAAGTTGCTACTAACACATACATAAAATTATAAAATGCTATGTGTGTTTTTATTAAATTTGTTAATGTGTTTGTAATAAAAATGAGTTTGTTTCTTTGTGTTGATTTGTGAATTGGCTATAATTGATTAGCATAACTTTAGGGTCTTTATTTAATGAAAAAATAAAATTTCCTAGAATTTGCACTCGAATTTCGAGGGCTGGAATCTGCTAGTATTTATTAAATACTACCGGGTGATCCAAGTAGAGATACTTTTTTCAATAGCCTTTTTTTGACAGATCACGTGTGAGTCGTGTCATACTGTCATGTTATTATACCCTATACCACTATGTGGTTTGGGTATAATGACTTTGTGCTACTGTTTGTAACAACCAAAAATATTTGACCTAGACCCATCTTTAATTATACCGATCGAATCAGAATCACTTTCTGAGTTGATTTAACAATGTCCGTCCGTCCGTCCGTCTGTGTGTCCATGTAAAGCTTGTAATCAAACTGCAGGTCGCAAATATGAATATATTTTGATGAAATTTGGTATATAAGCTTTCATCGGCCATGGGATGAACGCTATTGAAATTGGTGGGAATCGGTCCATGTTCAGACCTAGCCCCCATACAAATTACCCATATGAAATCGACATAAATTGCCATAAGATCCAAATTGTCATATAGATCTTACTCAAATTGGGTTTGTATGCGTTCATTACATCCACTAATGAGTAGTCCAAAAATGATCCCTTTGACCCCATATAGAGCTGCTTCCCGATCTTCACTTAAATCTATTAAAAAACAAAAATATTGCAGTGATTCTTCTCAAATTTTGTTTGTATATATTTTTGCAAAATACAAGACTTTACCAAACATGATCAGGATCAGATAGCATCCGATATGAACTTTTTCATATCTGCAGCCAAAAAAATTAATAAAAATCCCACTCAAATTTTGTTTTTGCTTATTTTCAATGTCCAGTTAGTTGGGCCTAAGAGATAGGGTTTCTAAACGCATGGTATAGGGTATCGTATAGTCGGTCTAGATCGACTATAATTTTCTTACTTGTTTTTGTTTAGTATTGTTTGGCATTTCATCATGGAAAGACTTACGCCTGAACAACGTTTACAAATCGTTAAACTTTATTACGAAAATCCACGTTCTGTGAAGAATGTGTGTCGTGCACTTCGCTCAACTTATGGTCAATATAATCGGCCTACTGAGCGTACTATTCGCAACATCATCACCCATCTTGAGACCCAGCATTCATTATTGGATAATATTCGACCGAATAGCTCTTGATCTCGGCGACATTTGGTTGCAACAAGACGGCGCCACTTCCCACACAGCGCATCAAGCAATGGATTTATTGAGAGAACACTTCGGTGAGCAGATAATTTCATGTTTTGGGCCGGTCGATTGGCCACCAAGATCGTGTGATATCACACCGTTAGACTTTTTTCTGTGGGGATATGTAAAGTCTAAAGTTTATGCGGACAATCCCGCTTCGCTTCAGGCCTTGGAGCAAAAGACCAGGCGAGTTAAGTCGACGGAATCCATCGATCTCCAAAACCCTCAACCTACAATAAGAATTAATTATCAACAATAGAATAAATGCCACATTAATAAACTTGTTAACTAGAACAAAGTGTAATAAACTTTTGTATCGAAATTTGTTTATTCATCAAGTATTTCGATTCATTCATTAAAAATAATAATAATGTCAAATAAACAAAATTTCAGTTGTAAACGAAAACAAAGTGTTAATAAACTTTCGTTGAAACTTGATACCTTTGTTTTCGTCATTCACTTCCTACAAATACAATGTTGTCTTTTACGACCAACCACTTAAACGTTCTGTAGAAAACAACTGGACTAAGCATATTTTATGTATTGAATGTATTGAGTAATTATAAGTTTTTAGATTAAGAATATTTTTGTATTAAAAAGAAACATAGAACAATAAAGAAAGACAGTTCACATTGAAAACTCAAATAGATGTGTCATAGACTCATTTAACTCGCGTGTCATTCGCCAGTTACTAGTCGAAATGCTCGAACGAGTCATCGAAAATTGGACTCAACGGATGGACCATCTGAGACGTAGCCGTGGTCAATATTTGATAGACATAATCCTCAAAAAATAAATGCCAAAGAATGTTCTTTCAAATGATAATAAATATTCCCCATTAAATTTGAACTTTCTGTGTTTTTTCCTTTAAAAAAGTAAGGAACCTCGAAATGGATCACCCTTTATATTTGTGTCAAATTTCAACTTAAGTGGAATAGAATTTCTAGGGAACAAAAGGGAACAAGAAACGTATACCACCGAGAGAAAGGTGAAAGTATCCTCTTTAGACGTATATATACTTTTGCTCTCGTGAAGATCCGCGAGTAGAACATTTTTTCATTTTAATGAAATTACTTTAAAAAATTTCAAATTACGGTAATTTAAAAAGCCCATAAGTATACAATACAAGTATACCGATCGACTCAGAATAACTTTTAGAGTCAATTTAGCTATGTCCGTCCATTCGTCAGTCCTTCCGTCCGTCCGCCTGTGTGTCCATGTAAACCTTGTAATCAAACTACAGGTCGCAAATATGAATATATTTTGATAAAATTTGGTATATAAGTTTTTATCAGCCATAGCATGAACGCTATTAAAACTGGCGAGAATCGGTACATGTTCAGACCTAGTCCCCATACAAATGACCCTTATGAAATCGACATAAATTGCCATAAGATCCAAATTATCATATAGATCTCATTCAAATTGGGTTTGTATGTGTTCATTACATCCACTAATCAGTAGTCCAAAAATTATCCCTATAGGCCAATTCTTAGTCATAGGCTCCATATAGAGCTGCTTCCCGATCTTCACTTAAATCAATCAAAACAAAAAAAAAAAATTGTACAGATTTTTCTCAAATTTGCTTTTGTATATATTTTTTCAAAATATAAGTGACTTTTAATATAAGTGACTTTACCAAATATGGTCAGGATCGGTCAATTTTTCGACCTAGTCCCCATATAAATTTAGCATTCGATATGAACTTTTTCATATCTGCAGTCAAAAAATTAATAAAAATGCCACTCAAATTTGGTTTATACTTATTTTCTATATCCAATTCGTTGGACATAAGAGATAGTCTCTAAACGCATGGTATAGGGTATCGTATAGTCGGTCTAGACCGACTATAATTTTCTTACTTGTTTTCTTACCCACGTATGAAATGTTTTAATAAATAAGAAAGATTCAAAAAATAAAAACCCTTATATTCATATCAAAATCAGAATCATTGCGCTAATGTTCAGCAAATTTATTTTGCAAAAATCAACAAATTTGTCAGCAAAAAATGTTAAATTTTTCCGTAGTCTTGTTATTAGACTATTAGATAATACCAGCCGATTCCAGCGCTCGAAATTCGAGTGCAATTTCTAGGCAGCTTTATTTTTCAACTTAGCCAACTTACAAACCAACACTTTTATGGTATATTATTATTGTGAATGAAGATAACAAACTCATTAACAAATACATTAACAAATTTAATAAAACACACACAGCATATATATAATTTTGTGTATGTGTTAGTTGCAGCTTCAAAAGCAATTTACTGAAAATAAAGGTAAATATTTAAAAATCTGTAAATCTGCAAAACGACTAAAAATAAATACCTTTCAAATAATATAAGTTTGGTCAAAATCGGGATAAAACGGTAGAACAAAACATCGGTCACAAGAAATCGCCTAGCCTATTAATATTATAGATTGCTAACGTTTTTTTAAGTGGAAATATTCTTTGAGTGTAAACAAATTTGCAAATTCGTCAGCAAAAAATTTTTAGTTTTTCAGTAGTAATAGCAAAATTTCCAGTTGATTTTACTTTTTTTTTTTCTTGAGTGTACAATTTTTTTTGAAAAAAGATCGCATTATTACAAAAAATGCTTCTAATTATTAATAAAATCCATTTTTTAATAAATAAAAAATATAAAAAAATCAAAAGTTCAACTTTGACCTAGAATATCTTAAAAACTACTCAATCAATTTTAATGAAATTAAAACAAACTCAAGCGCAACTAAATATTTTGATCGGTTCAAAAGTTACACAATTTTGGCCAATGACAAACAATTATCAGCCACTGTGCGTCGTTTGTATTTTTTTGGTTCGGTTTCACGTGTTAGAGTCCAGCAATAGTCTCCCAACATGCCTTTGTCCCAAAATGCTTGATAATTTTTTTTAATTTTCATTAAATCTTGGTGAGCACACTCCACTTGTTCGTCGCTCACCGCACCTAGGTTTGTGGAAAAAATCTAAATGCGAAGGAAGAAAATGCATTCGGAGTGACATTCGTGCACCTAATTCGTGATAATTTTTCAATAATTCAGCAACAATTTGTCTGTAGTTTTCACTCTTATCGTTTCCAAGAAAACAGTCCACGATGCTCTTGAAAGATTTCCAGGCTGTATTTTCTTTCTCCAATAAACTTTGTGAAAAATTGTCATCATTCAATAGCTTCCTGATCTGATTTTGTGAAACCTCCTTGCATACCAGTCAACAAACCAGTGACCTGAAACAGATTAATTTACAGTTATTTATGATGGCCTGTACTATATACATATACAAAGAAATTTAAATCACACACCCTAAGGTCACCACAGATCTTCCATTTATGATCGTTGTAGTTGAGGGTAATGTCAAAATTTCAGTCATTGATCCGTAATTTTCCTTTGTATTAATGGCATGAGCAATTGGTATGGATGGTACTGTACTGTACTGTACTGTACTTAGAGCCATCAATAAATAATCTGCATTCAGTTTTGTCATATGGCTGGTTCAGTATAGAATAGTGTTTCTTTTCAAAATATGCAGCCAATTCCAAACTTCTAACTCTATAGATTGTTACTTCTGTCCTAACTGCTAGATATTTCCACTGCTGCATTCGTGAAGCTAGTAATTCTGCGTCTTGCTTCGTTAAATGTAAATCCCGAATTAGATCATTCAGCTCAGCTTGAGTCACTAAATGGTGTTCATCATCAGTCTCATACAAACTATCACTGCTGGTGAAAGATATTTCAGACTCACTGCTCGTAGCACTGGGAATGACTGGTAATGGATCGTTTGGTGGACGTTGAACTGGTTTGGAAAGCGATGGGACATTCGCGTAAGTAATATTTTTTTTCGATTTTTCATATTGAATCCAGCAACTTTTCTTAAACAAAAATAACAATCGGTTTGGTGATTACTTGTCTCTCTCCAAAGTACTGGAATTGAAAAAACGGAATAGATCTTCTTGCCATTTGACCACTTGTATAAAACAGTTCTGCAACTATTGCAAAACATTGTCGGTGTCCACGGTTTGCCCAAGTCTCTGACAGCAAAACAAAAATAATGTAAAAATGCATATTTTAATGATTCTGATATTTCATATCCTTTTTTCCAACCAAATATTCACCACACACAAAGCAAAAATAGCTTGAATCAGTAACACACGATCTCGACATGCTTAAACGCTACTATTATGAACATTTAGAATGAATGTGGACTTTTGTCAAATTAATAATTGTGAAATTGTAGAGTCAGTATTGACTGTTTTACTGTATTGCCAGCATGCAATAAAAAATGAACAAGACGTGATAGCTCAATTTTTATGCCAGATTCGAATCCTGCGCACACAGATTAGTTAAAAAACATGCTTCGTTTCCGCAGTCAATTTTTTTTTTTTTTAATTTGTAGAGCATTGTAATATAAAATTGTAAAAATAAAAGCTCGTTAGACTTGTATGGATGAGCCAAAATTTCAATGGCTTAGTGGCAGTTCTAGATATTATTTTTTTTGTTAGATTTTTTTTAGTAGATTAATGTATGGAACACATAGACGACGCACAGTGGCGCCATTTGAGTTTTTTCGTTGCAAAAATCATATCTTTTGAACCGAATAACATAATTGAACACTTTAAACAGCATATGATAGATAACTGTTCAGCCTATGAAATGAGCGTTTGGAAAGGGTACTGAGCTTTGTAGGGGCCTACTTATGGGTTATCAAAGTTAAAATTTCTAGAAAAATCATTTTTATGGTAACTAAAAAAAATTATTTTTACATTTTTAGATTGTTTTTATTTTTTTTCTTTAGGGTTTTATGTTTTAAATTATTACCCAACAAATTAAAAAAAAAAATTACTTCTTTTTTAAATTTATTTTTTCAATTTTCTGTAAAATATTCATCACAATTCGTAAGAGAAGGTATATCTAAAAGACTAATCATTTCTAAACTATAATTATTTTCTAACTCTATTCGTGACTTCACATGCCGCAGGGAAGAAATAAGTGGATCGGAAGATGCTGCCAACATGTTGAAGAGGTCCTCATTTTGCCTTACCCTTGATGCTTTGAATGTGTTCTGCAATCTATATTTTTTAAAAAATTTGTTAAGAGACTCCTGTGCTTCTTCAGAAAGCTCTCCAATTGGCAAAGACTGGTACTCAATTATATCTTTGCCATGCGCCAATATTTTATGGACGGTCGGGGTCAACTTCTTCTGTGGATACATTTCTGCTAAAAGAGATGCAGTTTTCGATGCATATTCTCCATATTTTGTAGAATTGACATTTTCTTTGCAGTTTAAAACATTCAAGATCGTTCCCAATCTTTTCACGATTTGATTGTCAATTCCAGTGATTCTAGTTACTGCCTCATCATTTTCAAAAAATCTCCTAGAAGTGTTTCCATCGTTTGAGTTACCGTATCCGTGCTTGGGACAGTCTACTTTTAGTCCAACTTGTTTAAAAAAAGCATCCTGTATTTGCTTCTTTCTGATCTTTTCCTTATCCTTTATTGATGTATTTTCATCGAAGTTTTCCTCCTCTTGTGGTAGGGTATACGCCAGTTTTAGCAAGAACTCCATACACCTCCTTGCGTGCAGTGGTGACATTCCATATTCGTAATTCTCCTCATTTGTAGAATCGTTTAAATTACCAAAGTTCTTCTGACTCTTTTTGCAAATCGGGCATGACAATGTTGAGGTTGTTCCTGTCAGTTCGTTTACGACTTTTCCGTCAACCATGGTCAGATGGAACTCGTAATTGCATTCAATATATTTTCCTTCTCCAATTTGCAGCTTTGTAGGCTTAATCTTGCTTATTTGTTCTTCAATGTAATTCACCGTGGTCCTTATGAGTTCTGCCGATTCCGTTGCAAACTGAAACATTATTGGTCGGCAATAATGCACTGATGACGGACGTGGATTTTTCCGGTGTAGGGAAACATCAGATTTTAGCCGCAAAGGAACAACAGATGCCATAAAAATATTTCCGTCCGATATTATAGCGTCATCGGAAGATATCCTTTGCTTATAAACGCTTTTTCCAGATGATCCATAGCAGCCCCATTTGCTGATCAATGTCAGTTTCTCAGGAAGAATTTTCACCTCATTTTCAGGAAGACTCTCCAACAACCGTTTTGCTGTATGGCCCATGAGATCCTGCAGATTGGCTGAATTATGCAATTTTGATATTATGCTCGTGTCTAAATAAGATTTGTGCCTACCTGGAGGGACCATAAGTCAATATTGTTCTTGACCATTTGTACTCCAAAGTAATTTTTAAGTGAGGTGCGTACCTGCGAATTTCAATGAGTAGTTTTTTGTGCATCCTGTGTCTGTAGCAGAATATTGGGAGTAGACTTTGGCAGAGGCTCACAGGTAGACAACCGACTTAAAATGCAATTTTCAAACTATTAGATCAAACTACTGTCAGTCAAAACATGTAAGCGATGCACGCCATACAATTTCTGCAACCATGTCTTTTTAACCTTTTTTACCTCTAGAAGCCAAACTGGCACGTACGGGCAGATAAAACCTTTTGAATTATGTAAAGAAATAATCAAAGAACATGTTTTGCAAATATGGCAAATATAGAAAAATATAGATTTTTTTTTTATTTTCCGTCAAAGTTGAAAAATAGTGAAAAAACGGATAGTTTTTAAATAGTGATTTACCAGGAGAAACACAAAGTAAACAGTTAATTTTTTTTTATCATTATACATTTAATAAATAAATCAATCAATACAAACGAAAAATAAGGCGATTCGTTACCTATTTTTCGTGATATTACACCTGAAATCGCAACAAATTGATTAAAAATTGTGTTTTTTTTTTTGAAAACCGAAAGTCGGTCAACTTTGAACGGTTATATCTTCTAAACTAACTATAACATGGGTTTATTCAAAACTTCGTCGGCGCACATGAAAATTTTGATTTTTGCAACCTCGTTTTGCTCTACAGGCGCCACTGTGCGACGTCGGCTACACGACAAATGCTGCTGGTTGCATTTGTTGTCATGTAGTCAGCTTCTTAATTTTTTGAAAACGACAGCAACATATAAGAACAATATAAACAGCTGTTTTTATACAATTAATTATATATTTTTTTACTTTATTAAATTACTTATTTATAATGCATTATTATAATTTAAAACTAAATAAATAAATTTATTTGACCCCTTTTCATTATTAATGAAATCATAGCATATCATTTTGCGATTTTTTTTTGAACAAAATAAAATATATCATAGCACTAATTTCTTTTACATATTCTGTTACATTGTTATATAGAAATTATCCTAAGTTGACTACAGCGACAAAAGTTGTCGTGTAGCCGTATAGCTGTGGTGGTGTCAAAATAATCGTTTTCATATAAACTTGTGTATTTTATTTTTGACAGGCTGCAGTCGTGTAGCCGTTGTCAGCTATGTGTTCCATGCATAAATCATCAAAATGATCCAAAAAAGTTGAGTGCACTTTAATAGTTTCCACTTTAATATTTTTGGATGGCCCTAGGGCATATTTTAAAAAACTTGCTTTCAAGCTTTTTTAAGTAGCAGTTTGTCGTCGCAGTCGAACAGTCCGATTTAAGTGAATTTTAAGGATGATATTACTGGTTCTTGTACGATTCAAAACAATATGCATTTGTTATACTAAATATTTGTACTTTTAGATGCTTTGAAACATGTTAGTTTTTGCTACTCGAGCTACTCATACGGCTCGATTAGCTCATTTACTACTCTATATTCGAGTAATTAGGAGCTCTGCTTCATCGTTCAATATCCTTTGTAGTTTTTCAGATAGAAGTTAATTAATTTTACAAAAATCCCATCATTGCGCTTTTACAAAAAAAAAAAAAAAATAAATAAGAAATCTATAATATTTATAGACGAGGCGATTTCTTGTGACCGATGTTTTGTTCTACCGTTTTATCCCAATTTCGACCAAACGTATGTTATTTGAAAGGTATTTCTTTTTAGACGTTTTGCAGATTTACATATTTTTTAATTGTTTCCTTTATTTTGAGTAAATTGCATTTAAAGTTGTTACTAACACACGCATAAAATTATACAATGCTATGTGTGTGTTTACTAAATTTGTTAATGTGTTTGTAATACAAATGAGTTTGTTTTTGCGTTGATTTGTGAATTGGCCATAATTGATTAGCATATTTTTAGGGTCTTTATTTAATGAAAAAATAAAATTTCCAAGAATTTTCGCTCGAATTGCGAGGGCTGGAATCTGCTAGTTATAACAAATACTGATCAAAAAACAACAACAAATAACTTTAAATTTAACTGATATTAGAAATTAAAGATTAAAGATTAAGATTAATTAAAAATTAGAGTGTACTTCTAGTAGACTTTATCAACAAATTTTGTATGAAAAACATACAATAAAGTCTACTTGAAGTAATCGGTAACTGTGTTAAAATGGTAACCGTAACCCAAATTGTTTATAATATTGAATTTCAGACACAGGTGGAGGGTCTCAAAGAATTGGCACTGTCGCACTGTCACTCTTACTAGTCTTCTTTAAATAAAACTATAAAAATATTAATTTTGTTTTAATTTGATTTTCTAAGTGAATTAAAAGTCACTTAAAACTTATTGCCACACAATTTTAATAAAAATATTATGACTTGTAAAGGATTAAATTAGAATCTTTGGTTGCCTTACTTGTAAAAAAAATGTTATTCGAATATGAACAGTTTTGCTTAAATGGCTTAAAGCAGACCACAAACGATGTCCACAGTTTTATATTAAGAATATTTAAAATCTACAATTAATCTAAATCAAATCTATAAAGAATCGTTTTCAAAAACAATCAAATTTGAAATTAATTTTCCAAACTATCCCAAATTAACAATAAACCTCACTCAAGCGCACAAATTTTATACATTTTCTCACGTTTACAGCAGAACTTTCCAAAGCAAAAAATTTCGAATTTTATTACAAAATTTATCCAGAATTCAATAACAAAGAAAATGATGAAATGAAAGAGGCGCCAAAAGAACATGTTAGAGCTACCAAAGGATGCCGATTGAATACTAGGAAATTAATAAGGAAAAAAAAAAAAACCTTATAAAATATGACATGACATGTTGAAGAATCTGAAGAGAACCGAACACCCAACACTACTAAGCAGATATCCTTTGGATAAGCCTGGAAATGAGTACTTGAGGTTTTTTTTGGCAAAAATGTTTAACGGACAAAATAATAAAAAAAAAAATCACTATTGTTGTTAAACAATTTATGACGTGGAAGTACACAATCGAAGACAACAAAACAACACAAATTTATGAATGGGCTCAGACTATAAACAGGTCCTTTATGTACATGGTTTATGTGTGTGCATGGATATTTTGGTGATTATCCTTGTTAGTGGATTTTGTAGCTATTGTGCAAAAAAGCCAATGAATAAATGTGCCGAAATTTTTCCTATGAAAATGATTAACAAATTCCTAAGCATCATGTTACGCAAAAGAAGAAGCAGAAGAAGAAAAAGAAGAGGATGGGAAAAGGAATTTTCCCATTATAGTAGACATCATTAATAGGAACTCACACTCAATAAGTCGTTTAAAGTAAGTGATAATCAGGCTCAAAAGAAAATATAATTTAAAAGCAGAAATAGAAGCACCACAACATATAAAAATAAAGATTATGCCGCAAAAATTCCTAATAATGTAACCAAATACTACATGGTGGTCTATTTGTGTTCTGCTGGTGTTTTATATTTTTTTTTTATTTGGCAAACTATTCCCTGAAATATACAAAATTAAGATTTCAAGTGCAAAACACAAAAAAAAAAAATAGTTTAACAAGTTATCAATGAACATGTTCTAACAAAGAATAGCGAAACAATTACCTAAAGAGACTTCCGCAAAATTTCTAAGTATTCTATTGTAAATGGCATTGTGTTATGGGTTCGGAAACAAGTGAATGTAGCATAGAATATAAAGAGGCGGTACAAATCACAGAAATATTTTCGTAAACATGCAAATCCTTACTTTCTCTTTAACTCACTCGCTGAAACTCAGTGGTGTGTTTAGTAGGACAATGACAACTCCACCTACAGTGATGCAAAAAGTTGGTTTACATATACAGGATTATCCTAGCATAAACCTACAATTGCCAAAAATGTAGGAAGAACAGAACTGTGAAAGATTTAGTTCTTTGATTAAACAAAATTTTAATTTAACAGAAAAAATAAGACTTTGAAACGAAGTTAGATTTGAATTATTTTTGAAAAAAAAAAAATCTGTAAACAATGTTGGATACAAATATTTCCATAAATTAAAAAAAAAAAAATAATAATAAAAAATTTTTGAATAAAAATTACAACCAAAAATTTGTCTGATTAAAAAATTTTTTACAAATTGTTGGATAAAAATAATTTCCTTAAAAAAAAAATAATAATTAACAAAACTTTGAAATGCGGTTTGAATTATTTTTGGAAAAATACTATAAAAAAATTATATAAAATTTAAACTAAAAAGAAATAAACTTAAAAAATTTAAAAAAAATCAATTTTTTGCTTAAAAAAATTTCAAAAATTGTTGGACAAAAATTTTTGTCATAAAATAAAGAAAAAAAAATTTTTTAATTTTGAACTTCAGTTGGAATTATTTTGAAAAAAAAACTAAATAAATTGTTAGATAAAAATATTTTCACAAAAAGAAAAAAAAATTAAACAATTTTTTTTTTAAATGGTGCGTGGTAAAGAAGAAGAAAGGCATATATTTCAAAAATTCATAACTGCCACTGTATTCTTAATCGGACCGGTTTCTGGCATTTCAGCCTTCATCAGCGATTTTATTGAACATTGTGATAATTGTTATGTTTTTAATTGAATAGATTGTTTCTATATGAAATTTTTGAATTTCTGTTTTATTCAAAAAAAAAATTTTTTGATTAAAAAAATATCAAAATCACTGGATAAAAATTTTTCATAAAGTTAAGGAAAAATAATTAACCGTAATTTGAAGGTTGATTTGAACTAAATGAAATTTTTTTTTAAATTTTTGGAATAAAAGTATATTTTTATAAAAAAAAAAATTAATATAAAAAATTTTAAATAAAAATGGAAACCAAAAATTTTTTGATTAAAAATTTTTTAAAATTGTTGGATAAAAAATATTTTCATAAAAACAACAATATTAACAAAACTCTGAGGATCGATCCAACAGTTAAAAAAAACTGTTAAAAATTGTTGGTTAAAAATTTTTTCACAATAAAATAAAAAACAAGTTTTAATAAAAACAAGTAAGAGTGTTAAATTCGGCTGTGCCGAATCTTTGATACCCTCCACCTCGGTTTGTGGCAATACTATTAACATAGCTCATGGTAGTTGTGTTCTTGTTATTGTTAATATGTATGAATCACATTTTTTTTGTGGCTTTTTTTATGTTGTTGTATGTTCAACCACTAAACTATTACAAGAAAACACTAGGTTTCATGTTTTTTTTAGAGGTATCTATAAACTTTTGTTCATTTCTCAGCGCAGAGGCTCCCGATTTACTCCGATTTCAATACCAACCTGGTGGGAATTATGGCAAATAATTTTTTCGTAACCTGACCTAAGTAAATGCTTTTTTTTTTGAATGAGCGTGATTTCAACAGACACACGGACAGACGGACAGACGGACAGACGGACAGACGGACATCGCTATATCGACTCGAGCTGTGATAAGGATCAAGAATATATATACTTTATTGGGTCGGAAATTAGTTTTTCGATGCGTTACAAACGGAATGACAAACCTATATATACCCTCTGCCACTGAGATGTGGAGGGTATAAAAAGGAAAACAAAATTTTTTGATTTAAAAAAATATCAAAATTACTGGATAAAAATATTTACATAAAGTAAAGAAAAAATAATAAAACACATGTTGAAGGTTGCTTTGAATTATTTTGAGCAATAAAAAAACATTATAAAAAAATATTGAACTGAAATATTTTCATAAAACTAAACAAAAAAAAAATTAATGAAAAAATTTTTTATTTCTGTTTTACTCAAAAAATTTTTTTGCTTAAAAAAAAAATCAAAATTACTGGATAAAAATATTTTCATAAACTAAAGGAAAAATAATTAACCATATTTTGAAGGTTGATTTAAATTAAATGAAATTTTTTTTTGAATTTTTGAATAAAAGTATTTTTATAAAAAAATAATATAAAAATTTTTAAAAAAAGACAACCAAAAATTTTTTTAAAAACTTTTTAAAATTGTTGGATAAAAAATATTTTCATAAAAAAACAATATTAACAAAAACAAGAGGATCGATTCGAATTGTTAATAAAAACTACTAAAAATTGTTGGATAAAAATATTTTCACAATATTACAAAAAAAAGTTTTAATGAAAAAAAAAAACAAAATTTTTTGACTTAAAAAAATATCAAAATTACTGGATAAAAATATTTACATTCTTTACCTATAGTAAAGAAAAAATAATACACCACATTTTGAAGGTTGATTTGAATTATTTTGTGAAAAAAAAAATAATATAAAAAAATGTTGAACTTAAATATTTTCATAAAATTAAACAAAAAAAAAAAAAAGATAATCAAAAAATTTTTTAATTTCTGTTTTACTCAAATTTTTTTTTTAATTAAAAACAATATCAAAATAACTGGATAAAAATATTTACATAAAGTTAAGAAAAAATAATAAAACACATGTTGAAGTTGATTTGAATTATTTTGAGAAATAAAAAAATATTATAAAAAAATATTGAGCTAAAATATTTTCATAAAACTAAACAAAAAAAAAATAATCAAAAAATTTTTGAATTAAAAGAAAACCTTTTTGCCTTCAAATTTATTTTTTCAAAACTGTTGGATAAAAATATTTTTATAAAATAAAGAAAAATTTTAAGCAAAAATATTTTCATAAATTAAATAAAATATTGCAAAAAAAAGTTTTAGATTAAATTTTTTTTTTCAAAATTGAAGAGGTCCATAACAAAATGCAATAAATCCACCAGAACACTTTTTTGGAAAAACGAATAATTTTATTAGTCAGTAGAATATCTCTGTGGTCACAAGCATTAACCGCCTAAGTCGAAAATCATGCTTTCGAGAAAAATAGCTTTTCACATAAATGCAATGGGTCTTCATTACGACTTAGGTCAGTATGTTTTCATTAATAACTTTTTAACAAAGAGTGTTAGAGAATTGGGGATTCCACGTAAGTATAAAGCGTTTTTAGTAGAATGTGATAGCATACTCAACTCAAATTGTTCTTAAGTCGACTTAGGCGGTTATCGCTTGTGACCACAGATATATGGAATTGTTTCATTTTGGTCTAAATCATTATTTTTGGTATTGAATTACAGTAAAATAATTGACCTTTGGTATGTTTTATAATAATGGGCACATAGTTTCAATATATAGAACCGGATTTAGTCAGAGAAACTAAAAATTTAAAGTGGAAAGTTTTGTTATGGACCTCCTCAATTGTAATTAGAAATTTTTTTAGTTCGATGAGAATTATTTTTGAAAAAACAAAACTATAAAAATTTTTGGATAAAAATATTTTCACCACATTTTAATAACTAAAAATATTTGAATGAAAATATTTTTGATATGAAAAAAAAATTTTTTTTCAAGCAACAAAATTTTTTTGAAACAACAAAATTTTTATACGAAAATCCAAATTTGCTTTAAATATTTAATTTGTATTTAGTAAAATTTTATTTATGTGAATCTGAAGGTGAAAAATTTTACACCCTTAATCAAATATTCAAAACTATTTTAAATTTTTACAATTGGAAATCTTTAGATTAACTTTGTGTGCTGGAGAGAGCGTCTCAGGCCGAGGCCACGCAATGAGCGGCAAAGCGGCGAGCGGCAGAGCGATGAGCTGGAAAAAATTAAAACATATGAAATACTACTGAAGTGGCCACACAATGAGCGGCATGTGAGCGGCATTTCTGTTCTAATTTTTAGTTGTTTTCTGAGCGGCAAAGAATAAAAATGGCAAAAAAAAAAATGGCTTTTCTCTGTTTTGTCAATCTGTGGCGCGAGTCAGTAACTTCTTTTTAACGATAATCGAATCGTTAGAAAAAGAAAATAACAAAATTATCGATTTTGGTTGGTATTCAGTAAAATTTTTAAACGATATTCGCTATTGTTAAAGTCAGCTGTTGTTGTTTTCTTAACGACAACCAACCATTTTTTGTGTTGTTTTTCAATCGATAAAAAGTTAAAAAGATTGAAATGTAGTCATACATAAATTAAAATCATAAAATAGTAAAAACATTTTGTTTTTATTATAAAAACTTTTATGTAAATAATAAATAAATACATTGACAATGGCATTTTGACAACTAACTGCTTAAAAATGACGCTCAGTAATAAGCCACTTGCCGCTCAAACTCGCCGCCCTGCCGCTCACCGCTCTGCCGCTCCCCGCTCTGCCACTCGCCGCTTTGCCGCTCATATTTTAATGTACGACTAACTCCAACAAAATTTTAGAAAATCTTAGCCTCCGTTTGACTCGATATTGGTGGATGAGTTGCTCACCAGTCGAGCAGTGTGATATATTTTGTACTGGAATATCAGTTTGTTGGGCCTGGCCAGTAAGAACAATAATCGATGTTAAAAAAAAAAAAAAAAAATTAACTAACTTCAACTTAATTTTGGAGCAATTTCGCGTAAAACATTATTTTTGAATGTGTTCTTTTTCTAGGCCTGTTAACTCTTTTTATCTGGCATTTTAGAATAAAGAAATAAAGTTTTTTAAATCACCAATTATCTGATATTTCTAATCAAAAAAAGAACACCCAAAGAAGTAGTGAAATATATTATTTTTTTTTTTGGGATACGGATGTGAGTAAGGGGATCCGAGAAAATCAAAAAAAAAAAAAAAAAAAATCAAACAGTAAAAATAACAAATTTATGTAAAAGAATAACATTGGGAAAAAGGATAATATTGGAAAAAGAAATGAAAAAAAGTAAGAAAATTATAGTCGGACCGACTATACAATACCCTAAACCATGGCTTAGAGACCCTATCTTTCGGTCCAACTGATTCGATATAGAAAATAAGCATAAACCAAATTTGAGTGGCATTGTTATTAATTTTTTTGGCTGCAGATATGAAAAAGTTCATATCGGATGCTATATTTATATGGGGACTAGGTCCGAAAATGGACCGATCCTGACCATATTTGGTAAATTCTCTTGTATTTTGCAAAAATATATACAAACAAAATTTGAGAAGAATCTGTTTAATATTTTTTGTTTTTTGATAGATTTAAGTGAAGATCGGGAAGCAGCTCTATATGGAACCTATGACCAAGAATAGTCCTATAGGGATAATTTTTGGAGTACTGACTAATGGATATAATAAACACATACAAACCCATTTTGACTGAGATCTATATGATAATTTGGATCTTATGGCAATTCATGTCGATTTCATAGGGGTCGTTTGTATGGGGACTAGGCCCGAACATGGACCGAATTTCACCAATTTCAATAACGTTCATAACGTTTATATACCAAATTTCATCGATATATATTCATATTTGCGACCTGTAGTTTGATTACAAGGTTTACATGGACACACAGACGGACAGACGGATGGACTTAGAATCACTTTCTGAGTCGATTGGTATAATAAGATTAGTCTAGGTCAAATATTTTTGGTAGTTACAAACAGCAGGACAAAGTCCTTATACCCAAACCACATAGTGGTATAGGGTATAAATATATATGTATAAACAACTAAAAGTATAAATTGAACAAGGAAATTAAAGTCGGTCTAGACCGTACAATGAGTTTAGAGAAAACGTCATAGGGTCCAACTACTTGGATATAGAAAATAAGCTTAAACCAGATTAAGTTGTTAACTGCCGAGAAGAATTTATATCGGATGCTATTTTTAGATGTCGACTAGGTCAAAGAATAGACCGACCATGACAATATTTGGTAGTCACTCCTTTTCTGCAAAAACGAAATTGGAGAAATTCATTTTGTATATGTTTCGAATATTTATGTTTTTTTTTTTTTTTTAATAGATTTAAGTGAAGATCGTGAAGCAGCTTTATATTGCGGCTATGACTAAGAATGGTCATGAAGAATTTATTTTTAGGCTACTGAATACTGGGTGTGAAAATACATGCAAACCAATTTTGACCAAGATCTATATGATAATGTGGATCTTTTGGCATTTATGTAGTTCTTATAGAGGTTATTTGTATGCACCGATTTTCACCAATTTAAATAGCTCCTATGACCAAGAAAAATTTATATACCAAATTTCTTCAATATATCTTTATATGTATTTGCGACGAGTAGTTTGACAAACAGACAGACGGATGGACATCGCTTAATCGACTCAGAGAGTGAGTCTGAGTCGATCGGTATAATAAAATAAACGTCTAAGTTAACTTTTTTTTGGGAGTTACAAACATCAGCACAATCTCATCGTATGGTCGGCCTAGATCAAATAAAATTTTCTTACTTGTTTTATGTAGAATTTATACACCATACTGCTATGTGTCGCCGCATTCGATATCGAGTAAAATCAATCAAAATTAAATATTTTGGTTTATTATTTAAAAAAGCCAGACAAACGTCAGACCTCGTGTCACTTTTATAATTAACTAGCGGCCACAATTCGTAAAATGCGACAGAGTAAAATTATTCATAGTATTTTATTTTTGGAAAATGAAAAAAAAAAAAAAAAATTCAATTGAAAATATCGATAACGAATGCGACGATTAGACCCCTGAATCCATCTCTTATTATACCGATCGACTCAGAAAATGATTTAACGATGCCTGTCTGTCCGTCTGTGTGTCCACGTAAACTGCAGGTCGCAAATATGAATATGTTTTGATGAAATTAGGTATTTAAGCTTTCATAGGCCATAGGACAAAAGCTATTGAAATTGGTGCAAATGGGTGTATGTTCAGATCTAGTCCCCATACAAATGTTCCCTATGAGATCGATGTAATTTGCCATGAGATCCAAATTATCATAAAAATCTCATTAAAATTGGGTTTATGCTTATTTTCTACAAGCTGTTTTTACCCGGTCTTGCCCGGGATCCAAAGGCCTTTGACTTGAAAATTAGTTCACTATGCTTACCAGGTGCTGAGTACTTAGTCCCCAATTAACAAATTCCTCAAAAAAAAAAAAAAGAAATTAACTTTCTCCCCACAAATTTGTATGGCATTGGGGAATTTGTTCATGATGACAAAATTCCCCAACGTTTACATTTTTTGGGGAGTAAATTAATTTTATTTTTTAATTTAAAATTTTTTGATTTTTTAATTAAAAAATTAGAAGTTTTTTTTATAAGAAGCTACAGCAAAAATGCTTCAAAAATAAGCTCTGAAACCGCTTAGATTTTTTAAGTTTATTTATTTTGTTAACATTAAATAAAACGGAATAATTTGCAGATTAGAGGAATCAGAACTTTTAAAAATTGAATTATTTATTCAGTAAGTGATCACCATTGAGCAGAGACGTCAAATTTATAGAAGTTTTAAAAATGGAAAATGGGTGCGACGTTTAAAAATATGCCGCAAGGTTGCTTTATGCAATTACGTCGCTTCCGTGCGTTTAGCAGCCACACCCGTGCTGCCGCGCAGTTATTTTCAACTTATTTTAATTGCCAAAATATATTTTTCAGATCATTCCGATATTTTAGCTGAGCTGTAATCCGCCATCGCGCCGCTTCCGCGCACCGAAATGATGCTATCGAAAAGAATACAATTTTAAATGCGTTTATTGCAGGACAGATATTGAGAGCAGTATGCAAATTTTCAATTAAATAATTATTTAACAAAATTTATGATATAAAATATATGAAAATTTAAGAATGAATTTGAGGAGTAAGATAATTTTTTTTATTTAGTTTTTAGAAAAATTGGGGAATTTGTTCATTTTTTTTTTGGGACCTTTTTATAAATTTGAGGAATTTCTTCATCGTTATTTCCGTGGGTACCAAATTTCAGAAAAATTCGTTGAAAAATTAAAAATCTGTGTAGCGAACAAATATAACAAAAAAAAAAACAGAAAATGAATTATATAGAAAAAGTGGGTGTAAAAGTAGGCGCGGCCGGTAAAAATCATATGGCAATCTTTCCTGGAGTATGTACTAAATTTCGGAGAAATCCTTTGAAAAAATAAAAATTTCTATAGCGAACATATATACCAAAAAACAGAAAATGAATTTTATAAAAAAAGGGGCGTAAAAGTAGGCGTGACCGGTAAGAAGTATACGGTGACTTTGCCTGGAGTACAGAGATTGTGAGTACCAAATTTCGGAGAAATCCTTTGAAAAATAAAAATTTGTATAGCGGTCAAACAAAGAAATAAACAGAAAATTAATTTGATCTATATAGATATCCGATTAGTTGGACTTAAGAGAAATGGTCTCTAAACGTATGGTATAGGGTATTGTATAGTCCCTCTAAACCCACTATAATTTTCTTGTTTTTATTTAAACTAGCAGATTCCAGCACTCGAAATTCGAGTGCAAATTCTAGGAAATTTTATTATTTTATTTATTTATTTATGTTAATTACAATACAAAGTAAATTTATATTCTAATTTGGGTCCAGGGATAAGCCGGGTGACAAAGACCATTTGGCTGGTTTTTGCAGCGACAGACCAAAGCCTCTGGTGGGAATCGAACCCACGACCCCCGCATGATAGGCGAGCACGCTACCAACTCACCTACCGGGGCGCTTTAGGAAATTTTATTTTTTCATTTAATAAAAACCCTAAAGGTATGCTTCACAATTCAACTCGTTTTAAATGAAGAAAACGAACTTAACTCATTAACACAAACACATTAACAAATTTAATAAAAACACACATAGCATTGTATAATTCTATGTATGTGTTAGTAGCAACTCTAAACGATCCTAACTCCAAAAAAATATTCCAGCCGATGAAAATCTGTAAATCTGGGTGACAGCTAAAAATAAATACCTTTCAAATTATATATTTTTTGTCAAAATCGGGGCAAAACTGTGAAACTAACATCGATCACAAGAAATCGCCTTGCTTATTAATATTATAGATTAATATTTTAGTTTTTGGGTTCTCTCGATATCAATTTATAATACCCAATATTAATTTGGTTAATCTAAATTCCAATTAGAGACGGTGATGATCTGAAAATTTATTTTTTTTCCTAATAACATTCAATTGAGAACTATTAAATTAATTTGTCAATGACTTTTTTATATAACTGGAGCCTTTGGAAGCTATTAAGAAGCCATTCTTTGTGAATTACTTCAAAAATGTCCGATCTAGATCCCTTATTCGTAATAAAAGATAATATTTTATATTATAGAGAAAAATCATTAAGAATAAAAATATCGAAACTAATACGCAATGAAGAATACATTATTTTAAGATCTGTTGGTAAACAGAACAACAAAACAAATAATTCGGTTGAAACGCCTTTAACTGATGACCATGCCAATGGAAAAAGAGTACAAATATGTTCAACACATGTTAGTTAATCTTTTGCAATACAATTGTCTTATTGACAATAAAGTACGTGTCGGTATGAGAGAAAGGATATTGTCAGTAACGTACGAGTACGTGCTCAGTACAGGACATTATTAGCTGTGGAATGTATGTTTATATTCGTATTTATAAATATATTTTACAGAAACTTTTAGGCGGGACGTATGCACGTCACGTTTATATTTATATATTTGTGTTTTTTTTTTTTTTTTTTTTATTAAAAAGATCCCGCCAAAATTTATAACGCCCAAGGTTATTTCAAATAAAAATAAGAAAATTTAAAATCTAATAAAAAAAACATGTTAAAATAAATCATTTATGTTAGAAACAGGAAATGACTTTGTGAAATAGATTTTGTATGCAATTTCAGTAAAAACATTTCGTATTCCTATGCAAATGTCTTCGAACCATAAACAGAATAAACAACGCAAAGAAAACATAAATTCTCGTCAAACAGTTTTAAGGTTATGCAATAAAATCAAGGTCAATATTTTCATAACATACAAAGAACAAAGGACCAGCTTGTTCTCTTCTATGCCAATATAGAATTTCCAGAATTCTTGAAGGATTATATTAGCCCGATTTCTTTAACTCTTTGATTTCACTTCGCACCTCTATAAAATTTTATGATCTAAAGTGTGTGTTTAATGAAAAATTTTCCTTAACCAAAGTAAGAAAGAGTTTAGGACATGAATGATATACGGGTACATATGTGCGTTGGTGTGCGTGTTTGAGAATTTTCTAAACCTGCCGCGTCATTCATTGCGGATTTGGTTAATGACAACCAAAATTTTTAAACATTTCGTCACTTGTTTTGCAGGATAAGTTTTATTCATTATTTGTCACCTGAGGTGTCATACAAATTTTTTGAATGTGGAAGGCCAGAGTGAATGAATGAATGAATGAAAGGTTGAATGAATGGTTGAACGAGTGAGTGTATGCAGTTTTTATTGAGCATTGCAAATGTTATTCAAACAAATTTATGTATTTTCATTGAGAAGATCCCCACATTTTTTGTAAATTGTAGTTTTTTTCAAGCAATTTATTTATAATAAAGTCTTTAGGGACGTGCTCAAAAAATTCCTAGAAATTAAATACGTTTGCCAACAGGATGGTATGAATGAAAATATTTTATGTTTTTGCCAGTTTTGAAAATCATATCCGTTCATTTGGCATTGAGCGTGTGAAATTTCTGCATGTAAACAAATCTCTCATTAAATAATGAAGGATTTGCATGGAACTGATTGATTTTAAGAGGAAAAACAAATGGAAAGTTTCAATTTTAATTGCAAAAAAAGATTTTCCTCTTAAATAGAAAATTTATAATTTTTTCCCATGTTCACGAGGGTGGGGTGCCACAATTAACCGACCTATTAAAAAGTCGAAAATTTTTATCTTTTCGAATTAAAATCTAACTACATGGAGTGAAAACTTCGCGGCCTAACACAGAAAAACCAGATTTTTGGATTTTAAATAAATTTTATTCTTCAACGTAATCTCCATTAAGTGAAATGCACTTCTTCCAACGATCATCTAACATCTTGATACCGTTGAAAAAATACGATTTGTCAAACTCTTCAAAATAGGCTTCCTCTCTGATGTAACTTCTTCATTTGTGGAATATCTCTTTCTCTGCAGCCATCTTTTCAAGTTTGGGAACAAATAATCGTTGAGGACCCGATATGGAGAATACGCGGGGTAGGGAAACAAATCGTAATGCGAAGACTTCAATTTTTCTAAATCCAAAGCAGATGAATGCGCCGGCCCACAGTGGGGCCTTTTGACTTTTTTCGTTGCAAAAAAACTAATTAAGATATTTTAAAAACAAGTAAGAAAATTATAGTCGGTCTAGACCGACTATATGATACACTGGACATAGAAAATAAGAATAAACCAAATTTGAGTGCGATTTTTATTAATTTTTTTGGCTGCAGATATGAAAAAGTTCATAACGGATGCTAAATCTAGGACTAGGCCCAAAAATGGACCGATCCTGACTATGTTTGGTAAAGTCTCTTGTATTTTGCAAAAATTTATACAAACAAAATTTGAGAAGAATCAGTGCAATATTTTAGTTTTTTGATAGATTTAAGTGAAGATCGGGAAGCAGCTCTATATGGGGCCTATGACTAAGAGTTGTCCCATAGGGATCATTTTTGGTATTAAATTATCTTTTCAAAAAACTATAAAACTTCAAAATCGAATAAAATCTCGCCAAAAAATAGCAAATGCCCAAAAAAAAAACTAGATCATGAAATTTGATGGCATTTTTTTTTTTTTTTTTCAACTTTAAGAAATTAATTAAAGCCATCTTTTTGTTTTAGTCTCTATACCTGTAACTACTCAGATATGAAATATTGATTTATTACCACCTTGTTAACCTATTAAGTAGTTACAGGTATAGAGACTAAAACAAAAAGATGGCTTTAATTAATTTCTTAAAGTTGAAAAAAAAAAAAATGCCATCAAATTTCATGATCTACTCTTTTTTGGCACAAAAGTGGTCTGGGCATTTGCTATTTCTTGGCGAGTTTTTATTCGATTTTGAAGTTTTATAGCTTTTTGGAAAGAAAATTTAATACTTATCCCGAATTATATAACAATTTGTCGGAGAAATTAAACTATAGATCGAAATTTTCGTAAAATCTGAAAGAGAGTCATATTTGGACCAAAACTTTGTATTTCTCAGTTTTGTTTTTTTTTTTTGCTATTCGCATATTTCTAGGGGGTTCGACCGAGAGTTTGGACACTTTTTTTTCATTAAGGGCCACCCTAATGACCATTATATTCGGAATGCCACCTCTTAACAATTGAATATGATAGCGAAGATTCACTATAATGTTTTTCAATCCATTCCTTGGCTTGGGCAGTATTTTTCCCACAAAAAAACAATGTTTAATCAAAACACGAAACTCTTTGCAATCCATTTTTTCTCAAATTTTTCTAACAGTAAGCCGTACTAAATAAACAGAAAAAAATTGGCACTTGCCACGCCATCTATATGTGAGGCCACGTACTTCTCACTCGATGTAGACAGTAAACTTCTTCGCCAAACATTCATTGTCTATATAGAATTCAAATTAATGCCAACTTAATTGATAGAAAAATATTTAAATGTGCGAACATTATTCTTTTTTTCCAGAAATCTTAACACACATAAAACGTAATAATAAGGAAAGCTTGAACCTAGAGTTGTTATTATACCCTATACCACTATGTGTGTGATGTGTCTAACTACCATAAATATTTGACCTAGACTCATCTTTTATTATACCAATCGACTCATTATCGTTTTCCGAGTCGATTTAGCGAAGTCCGTCCGTCCGTCCGTCTGTCCGTGCAAACCTTGTAATCAAACAAGTCGCAAATATGAATATATTTTAATGAAATTTTGTGCATAAACTTGTATCGGCTATATGATGAACGCTCTTGAAATTGGTGAAAATCTGATCATGTTCAGACCTAGCCCCCATACAAATGACCCCTATGAGATCGACTTAAATTGCCATAAAATCAAAATTATAGTATAGATCTCGGTCAAATTGTGTTTGTGTATCATTATTATATCTATTTATCAGTAGTCCAAAAATAATTCCTATAGGACAATTCTTAGTCATAGGCCTCATATAGAGCTGCTTCCCGATCTGCACTTAAGTCTATCAAACAACAAAAGTATCGTACATATTTTCCCTAATTTGGTTTGTATACATTTTTTCAAAACATAACTGATTTTACCAAATATGGTCAGGTTCGGTCAATTTTTCGACCTAGTCCCCATATAAATATAGCATCCGATACGAACTTTTTCATATCTGCAGCCAAAAAAATTAATATTGCAACTCAAATTTTGTTTCTGCTTAGTTTTTATATCCAATAAGTTGGACCTAAGAGATAGGGTCTATAAACTCATGGTATAGGCTATCGTATAATTTTCTTACTTGTTTTCTTATTTCTTTTGTTAAAACTAATGGTGAGCACTCACTTTTTGGAATAAACTGTGAACACTTAACAGGTTAATTTTAGTAATCTTAACCCATTAAGATTAGTATAGTTCAAGCTTCTACAATTTTCTTACTTGCATCATTTTTTGTATTTGTATTTTTGTAAGGGCTGTGAAAATTCTTCGTTTATTAATTATAATCCTACACTCCTTTGAAATCCCC
Source organism: Cordilura impudica (assembly GCA_963682025.1). Lineage (NCBI taxonomy): Eukaryota > Metazoa > Arthropoda > Insecta > Diptera > Scathophagidae > Cordilura > Cordilura impudica. The sequence goes on from OY821517.1 coordinate 55,829,138, forward strand.
AAAAAGTTATTTTCATTTATTACATGATTCTTATCATGATTTCCAAAAATAATTTTCCTTTGTCAGACTTGTTTTTTTTATATGACTACTGTGATTGATAAATTATTTGATAATGACTTGAATTGATGATGATGTGGCGGTTTTCGTTTTTTTTTTAATTTGTTCTGTATTCAAACGGCATGGCGTGTAAGTACTCGTATACACAGGATACTTGAGACGAAGAAGGTGAGATCATGGGCTAACACAAAAAATAATCTTAACAGCAATATCAATACAAGTCATATACGTAAAGGAGCAAATGGAATGCTTGTATATTATTGTATAATTTCAAGTAGTTTTTGTATTCAATCCTTTTGTTGAATATTAACTCACACAAACATACACACAATATTAAAATAGAAAAATATATTCGTTCGACCAGCCCAGTGATTTATTTTGATTAGTAGGCAACAGCAGCAGAAACAACAACAACAACACCATCTAATCATCAATAAAAATAGGTTTTCTTTTCTTCTGATTGACACTATAGAGAGTGGGAAAAGAAGCCTTTCAAATAATTTTTTGATTTCTCTACAATTTAATTATTTGTAATACAAAAAAATCGAAGAAAATTATAAGAAACCATCCTAAATTGGATCTTTGTAACCTTTTTTTGTTTTCCTTTTTATTTTCCAGTCTTAATTGTGGTCATGCCACCGAGTGACGACTTTTTATTATAATGTTCGAATTATTGAACCGTATTAACAGGAGATTCTCATTAATACATTTTTGTAGCCTTTTTCTTAAGTATTTTTTCATATTGTTCCCTAAAACCAGTTTAGTTTTGTTATGTAATAAAAAAATAAAAAGAAGATATAACTCATAATCATATGAACTAGGAATACCCCAAAGAGAGATTCAAAAAAGTAAAATAATTTTTGAATGGTTTCTTTATGTTGAAATTTGTATTTTTTTTTTAAGATATGTTCTTTAGTGGCTCCGTTGAACTAATTCTCACGGTTCGGTTTTATTTTTGTTGGTTGTTGTTCTTGTGGTAGACGGGATAAATTATTTCATTTGTCTCTAGACGAAGAAGCCCCTCAATTATAACACATACAAAAATAGTAAACCATGTCGTTTAAATCTCTGCCTATTTGTGCCTATAAAATTATTCCTTTTTTTATATTTTATTTACAAATTTACTTAATCGGTTTAAAAGTGGTTTTTAATTATAGTGTTACTCGATTACTGTTTCTAATTTTAACTATATTGTGGTAGATGAAGTTTCTGAGGAGATTTTCCAATTTTCTTTATGATAACCCAAAATTACATTTATTTATCTACAGTTATCCGATCCCATTTTAAGTGGCAAATTTCGACTAATGAATAATTCGTATAAATTTATGCTGATTAATCAAATAAAAAGGCAAAACATTTTTTTATTAAAAAACTTATTTTTTTTTGATTTTTAGAGGTACAAATAAATAAAATATATAGTTGCAAACAAAAGAAATACTATGCTTGGTGGCTCTTTGATAATAACGGTATCCAATTCACCTAGTTTTTTTCTCTACAAATTAGTTTAAGTTACGAAGTCTAAATTAGTATAATGAATATTTATTTTTTTTGTTTTTTGGGTCATTTAATTAAACAAGTACTAATTCATTGCCAGAAAAAAATAAATGAAATTGCGAGTAGGTATTTAAACATGTTTATTAAAATTTAATTGTCATCTTATATATAACAAGTAAGAGTGTTAAATTCGGCTGAATGTGCCGAATTTTTTAACCCACCACCCAATATTGGGTACGGCTACCACTTTGAAACTGTTGCCGATATTGAAACATTAAATCTGAATACAAATTAAATTTCAAGTTAATTGGTGTCCTTGTTGGCCAATTTCTATTATAAAAAACAATGACTTAAAAATAATTAATTACTATTTGAAAATTTTCATTATTTTTCTTTTACTAGAGCAGAAAACCCCTAAGTATTTACTTCATAGTACACCAATGAAATTCATTATTTAACGCAGCCTGCATCATAATAATATCCAAAGTTTGATCCCTATAAGCCTGTTTTGAGACCTAGAAGTCATACGATAATTCAAAAAAAAAAAAATCAAATGTTTCTTAGCCACAAATTATTAATATTAAAAAAAGGAAATTTTAAAAAAATTTTATTTAATACCAAAAAAAAAAAAAAAAAAACAAAAATAATAAAAACAGGTAAGAAACTAAAGAATCAAACTAAAAATTTTAATTTTTAATCTTTAATTTTTAATTTTTAATTTTTAATTTTTAATTTTTAATTTTTAATTTTTAATTTTTAATTTTTAATTTGTAATTTTTAATTCTTAATATTTAATTTTTAATTTTTAATTTTTAATTTTTAATTTTTAATTTTTAATTTTTAATTTTTAATTTTTAATTTTTAATTTTTAATTTTTAATTTTTAATTTTTAATTTTTAATTTTTAATTTTTAATTTTTAATTTTTAATTTTTAATTTTTAATTTTTAATTTTTAATGTTTAATTTTTAATTTTTAATTTTTAATTTAAAATTTTTAATTTTTAATTTTTAGTTTCTAATTTCTAATTTTTAAATTTAAAATTTCAAATTTAAAATTTCTAATTTCTAATATCTAATTTCTAATTTTTTATTTTTAATTTTTAATTTTTAAGTTTTAATTTTTAATTTTTAATTTTTAATTTTTAATTTTTAATTTTTAATTTTTAATTTTTAATTTTTAATTTTTAATTTTTAATTTTTAATTTTTAATTTTTAATTTTTAATTTTTAATTTTTAATTTTTAATTTTTAATTTTTAATTTTTAATTTTTAATTTTTAATTTTTAATTTTTAATTTTTAATTTTTAATTTTTAATTTTTAATTTTTAATTTTTAATTTTTAATTTTTAATGTTTTAATTTTTAATTTTTGATTTTTGATTTTTAATTTTTAATTATAATTTTTAATTTTTAATTTTTAATTTTTAATTTTTAATTTTTAATTTTTAATTTTCAATTTTTAATTTTTAATTTTTAATTTTTAATTTTTAATTTTTAATTTTTAATTTTTAATTTTTAATTTTTAATTTTTAATTTTTAATTTTTAATTTTTAATTTTTAATTTTTAATTTTTAATTTTTAATTTTTAATTTTTAATTTTTAATTTTTAATTTTTAATTTTTAATTTAAAATTTTTAATTTTTAATTTTTAGTTTCTAATTTTTAATTTTTTTTTTAATTTTTAATTTTGAATATTGAATTTTTAATTTTTGATTTTTAATTTTTAATTTTTAATTTTTAATTTTTAATTTTTAATTTTTAATTTTTAATTTTTAATTTTTAATTTTAAATTTTTAATTTTTAATTTTTAATTTTTAATTTTTAATTTTTAATTTTTAATTTTTAATTTTTAATTTTTAATTTTTAATTTTTAATTTTTAATTTTTAATTTTTAATTTTTAATTTTTAATTTTTAATTTTTAATTTTTAATTTTTAATTTTTAATTTTTAATTTTTAATTTTTAATTTTTAATTTTTAATTTTTAATTTTTAATTTTTAATTTTTAATTTTTAATTTTTAATTTTTAATTTTTAATTTTTAATTTTTAATTTTTAATTTTTAATTTTTAATTTTTAATTTTTAATTTTTAATTTTTAATTTTTAATTTTTAATTTTTAATTTTTAATTTTTAATTTTTAATTTTTAATTTTTAATTTTTAATTTTTAATTTTTAATTTTTAATTTTTAATTTTTAATTTTTAATTTTTAATTTTTAATTTTTAATTTTTAATTTTTAATTTTTAATTTTTAATTTTTAATTTTTAATTTTTAATTTTTAATTTTTAATTTTTAATTTTTAATTTTTAATTTTTAATTTTTAATTTTGAAATTTTTAATTTTTAATTTTTAATTTTTAATTTTTAATTTTTAATTTTTAATTTTTAATTTTTAATTTTTAATTTTTAATTTTTAATTTTTATTTTTAATTTTTAATTTTTAATTTTTAATTTTGAAATTTTTAATTTTTAATTTTTAATTTTTAATTTTTAATTTTTAATTTTTAATTTTTAATTTTTAATTTTTAATTTTTTATTTTTAATTTGTAATTTTTGATTACTGATTTTTAATTTTTAAGTTTTAATTTTTTAATTTTTAATTTTTAATTTTTAATTTTTAATTTTTAATTTTTAATTTTTATTTTTAATTTTTAATTTTTAAATTTTGATTTTTAATTTAAAATTTTTAATTTTAAATTTTTAATCTTAAATTTTAAATTTTTAATTTTTAATTTTTAATTTTTATTTTTTAATTTTTAATTTTTAATTTTTAATTTTTAATTTTTAATTTTTAATTTTTGATTTTTAATTTGTAATTTGTAATTTTTAATTTTAAATTTTAAATTTTAAATTTTAAATTTTAAATTTTTAATTTTTAATTTTTAATTTTTAATTTTTAATTTTTAATTTTTAATTTTTAATTTTTAATTTTTAATTTTTAATTTTTAATTTTTAATTTTTAATTTTTAATTTTTAATTTTTAATTTTTAATTTTTAATTTTTAATTTTTAATTTTTAATTTTTAATTTTTAATTTTTAATTTTTAATTTTTAATTTTTAATTTTAAATTTTTAATTTTTAATTTTTCATTTTTAATTTTTAATTTTTATTTTTAATTTTTAATTTTTAATTTTTAATTTTTAATTTTTAATTTTTAATTTTTAATTTTTAATTTTTAATTTTTAATTTTTAATTTTTAATTTATAATTTATAATTTTTAATTTTGAATTTTGAATTTTGAATTTGGAATTTTTTATATTTAATTTTTAATTTTTAATTTTTAATTTTTAATTTTTAATTTTTAATTTTTAATTTTTAATTTTTAATTTTTAATTTTTAATTTTTAATTTTTAATTTTTAATTTTTAATTTTTAATTTTTAATTTTTAATTTTTAATTTTTAATTTTTAATTTTTAATTTTTAATTTTTAATTTTTAATTTTTAATTTTTAATTTTTTTAATTTAATTTTTAATTTTTTTAATTTAATTTTTAATTTTTAATTTCAAATTTTTAATTTTTAATTTTTAATTTTTAATTTTTAATTTTTAATTTTTAATTTTTAATTTTTAATTTTTAATTTTTAATTTTTAATTTTTAATTTTTAATTTTTAATTTTTAATTTTTAGTTTTTAATTTTTAATTTTTAATTTTGAAATTTTTAATTTTTAATTTTTAATTTTTAATTTTTAATTTTTAATTTTTAATTTTTATTTTTAATTTTTAATTTTTAATTTTTAATTTTGAAATTTTTAATTTTTAATTTTTAATTTTTAATTTTTAATTTTTAATTTTTAATTTTTAATTTGTAATTTTTGATTACTGATTTTTAATTTTTAAGTTTTAATTTTTTAATTTTTAATTTTTAATTTTTAATTTTTATTTTTAATTTTTAATTTTTAATTTTTAATTTTTAATTTTTAATTTTTAATTTTTAATTTTTAATTTTAAATTTTAAATTTTAAATTTTTAATTTTTAATTTTTATTTTTTAATTTTTAATTTTTAATTTTTAATTTTTAATTTTTAATTTTTAATTTTTAATTTGTAATTTTTGATTACTGATTTTTAATTTTTAAGTTTTAATTTTTTAATTTTTAATTTTTAATTTTTAATTTTTAATTTTTAATTTTTAATTTTTAATTTTTAATTTTTAATTTTTAATTTTTAATTTTTAATTTTTAATTTTTAATTTTTAATTTTTAATTTTTAATTTTTAATTTTTAATTTTTAATTTTTAATTTTTAATTTTTATTTTTAATTTTTAATTTTTAATTTTTAAATTTTAATTTTTAATTTAAAATTTTTAATTTTAAATTTTAAATTTTTAATTTTTAATTTTTAATTTTTAATTTTTAATTTTTGATTTTTAATTGGTAATTTGTAATTTGTAATTTGTAATTTTAAATTTTAAATTTTAAATTTTAAATTTTAAATTTTAAATTTTAAATTTTTAATTTTTAATTTTTAATTTTTAATTTTTAATTTTTAATTTTTAATTTTTAATTTTTAATTTTTAATTTTTAATTTTTAATTTTTAATTTTTAATTTTTAATTTTTAATTTTTAATTTTTAATTTTTAATTTTTAATTTTTAATTTTTAATTTTTAATTTTTAATTTTTAATTTTTAATTTTTAATTTTTAATTTTTAATTTTTAATTTTTAATTTTTAATTTTTAATTTTTAATTTTTAATTTTTAATTTTTAATTTTAAATTTTTAATTTTAAATTTTTAATTTTTAATTTTTCATTTTTAATTTTTCAATTTTAATTTTTAATTTTTAATTTTTAATTTTTAATTTTTAATTTATAATTTATAATTTTTAATTTTTAATTTTTAATTTTTAATTTTTAATTTTTAATTTTGAATTTTGAATTTTGAATTTGGAATTTTTTATATTTAATTTTTAATTTTTAATTTTTAGTTGTTAATTTTTAATTTTTAATTTTTAATTTTTAATTTTTAATTTTTAATTTTTAATTTTTAATTTTTAATTTTTAATTTTTAATTTTTAATTTTTAATTTTTAATTTTTAATTTTTAATTTTTAATTTTTAATTTTTAATTTTTAATTTTTAATTTTTAATTTTTAATTTTTAATTTTTAATTTTTAATTTTTAATTTTTATTTTTTAATTTTTTTAATTTAATTTTTAATTTTTTTAATTTAATTTTTAATTTCAAATTTTTAATTTTTAATTTTTAATTTTTAATTTCTAATTTTTCATTTTTAATTTTTATAATACTACAAAAATTTTTTTAATTAAAAAAAAATCGTAAAAACTCTGTGAAAACTTCCGGTAAGATATATCAAAGCAATCACAATCACAAATCCAAGTTCTAAATATGTGTTAGTGTCAAAAAATATACGTAGAACAAAATTTGACTTATAAATAAACGAGACGAAAACATTCCTAACATTTCTTGTAACCGATGATTTATTAAACAATTTTCTACCGATTTTTACCAACGTATCTTATTTGAAAGGTATTTCTTTTTAGCTGTCTACCGGACTTACAGATTTGCGACCTGTAGTTTAATTACAAGGTCTACATGGACACTCAGACGGACGGACACATAGAAAGACGGACGGACGGTCATCGCTAAATCGACTCCGAAAGTGATTCTGACATTTTTGATAGTTACAAAAACTCATAAAGGTAAGGGGTATAAAACATAGTGACTTTGAAAGCACTGGAGAACTGGGGTCTAATCGTCGCATTCGTTATCGAAATTTTTCGATCGAAATTATTTTTTTTTTTTCCAAAATAAAATACTGAGAGTAATTTTGCTCTGTCACAGTTAACGAATTATGGCCGCTAGTTAAGCATCTATAATATTAATAGGCTAGGCGATTTCTTGTGAATGATGTTTTGTTCAATCGTTTTATCCCGATTTTGACCAAACGTATATTATTTGAAAGGTATTTCTTTTTAGCCGATTTGCAGATTTACAGATTTTTAAATTTTTCCCTTATTTTGAGTAAATTCCATTTAAAGTTGCTTCTAACACATACATAAAATTATACAATGCTATATGTGTGTTTAATAAATTTGTTAATGTGTTTGTAATAAAAATGAGTTTGTTTGTTGTGCTGATTTGTGAATTGGCTATAATTGATTAGCATACCTTTATTTTCTTTATTTAATGAAAAAATTAAATTTTCTAGAATTTGCGCTCGAATTTCGAGGGCTGGAATCTGCTACTAAAAGTGAAACCAGGTCTGGCGTCTGTCCGTCTTCTTTAAATAATAAACCGAAATATGAAATTTCGATTGATTTTGATATCGATATCGAATGCGGCGATTAGCCCCTGATCTTTTTTAAGACCTGATTTTTTATTTATATCTTTTAAATATTAAAACCTAACGAACACTATGAAACATTAGTAAATCTAAAAGCATTTACTTTTGAAGTTTAGATCTAAAATCTCCCAAAAATAAACGTCTCTTCTTAATGGATTTCAAAAATTTCAAATATCAAAAAATTGCCAAAAATTATAAAAAACAACTAAAATCACATAAGTTTATAAATGCAAAAGCTTTTCAAAAACTTATTTTATAAAAAAAGGTCCAATAATCTTCCGTTACTTAGAAACGCAAAAAAATTTTTTTGAGCTAACCGAATGTTTATTTTAATACTTAAAACACTTATTATTATATTTGTAGTGTACAAAATCCTTGATTTTTTTCTTATAATTTTCTCTATAGACAAATCTAACGTCCCATTTTTGGAAGATTATTGCTGTTTTGTTAAGCTAAATAACATCCCTTTTTTAGGTCGAGCGTAATTTTTCCACAAAATGTCGCGTTTATTGTAATTACTTTTAGAATAATGATAGAAAAAAAAAAAAAAAAAAAAACAATAAATTTCGTATCTCTAACCTAAAATTGTTGCATAAACATTTGACAAACAAAAAAGAACAATTGCCGAGTGAATATTTAAGTATAGAAAAATATTTTATCGTCTAAAAGTAAATGGATTTTTAGTTTGTTTTGTTTTCTTTTAAATTTTATTGTTTTTTTTCTTCTTTTTTTGAAGATCCAGCTCAACACTCCTTAACGATTAACTGAAAATTACATGAATTTTTATGTTGCATCTTCCTTTAGGAGCCCAGACAAAATAAAATAATTAAAAATAATCTTTTGTCTTCAGTTAAGAGGAAAGATAAATATTTTACGATCTAATTTTTTATGATGCATACATAATATATAAATGAAAGTTTTTTTTTTTTATTCTAACAAAACTTAGTTGATTATGAAGAAATAAACCCCTTTTTTGTGAGCAAAAGTTTGTATTTAATGAGCGGATTCTGCATTGCTGAGGTGTTGCAAAGAGGATTTACAACGTAAAGGAAATGTTTTATCACCTTCGAAATATAGAATGGATAAGCTCTTAACCTTTAACTGTATGAGACGAGGTTTATTTGAGTTAACCCAAGCATATTTAACATTAGATTTAACATCACATACTCAAGACTTAAAAATTTCCTCGAAAAAGGAAAACGTGAGTGCTTATTATTAGCACAATTTTCATACGATTTAAAGTTCAGAACATTATTGAACAATAAAATTAACTGTTGTAGCCAGATGGTAATAATTATGAGTGGTCCAAACAATATTTAAAAAAAAAAAAAAATATTTATCAAAAAAAAAATTTATTTATCAAAAACAAATATTAATTAATAATATTTATCAAATAAATTTTTTTTATTGTTTTTTTTTTTTTTAATAATTTATAAATGTAAAGCAATCATTTAAATAAAAACAACGTAGTACGTATGATGCAATTAATTGTTTGTCGATTTTTCTCAGCAATAAGGCCGAGTTTTATGTCCATTGATAACCATCAGTTAGCACTTGACAGGAAAAACCGCTAAAACAGTGAACTGAAAGGGGATAATTGGGCCAAAAGAGGCGAATATAGTTCCAGTTTTTTGGAATGAGCACGGGGATAATTCTCATTGATCATCATTAAAAAGAAAGACAATCAATGACGAGTATCATGCGGTTTGAATACTGAGTGAGTTTTTGAATAAAAGATTTCAATTGTCGGCAAAAAAAAAAAATATTTTATTTCCCCAATTAGTCTAATTTTAGCTCGATACATTTAGTCCATAGTATTTAAAATTTTATTTTATTCCATCTAAATAACAGGTATGTTTGTTTCAGTGATGATCTCTTCATTGGACCCAAATCTCTTACCGCCGAGCCATTTCTTCAGGTTTGATAACAGGAAGAAATAGTCGCAGGAGACCAAATCTGGAGAATGTGGTGGATAATATAGCAGTTCGTAGACCAATTTATTATTTTTGCCATAGCGACCACATATGTGCCTTAGGGTGGCCCGTCCTTCATTATATGGAGGGGAAAAAAAGTTTTCAAACTCTCGGTCGCAACCCCTAGAAATATGCGAATAGCAAAAAAACTGAGATATACAAAGTTTTGGGCCAATCAAAAAACATTTAGAGGTGGCTCAACGCGATTGAAAATTTCAAGTGTGTTTATATGGGGAAAATATGACTTTTTTTCAGATTTTACGAAAATTTCGTTCTATAGTTTATTTTTTCCGACAAATTGTTATATAATTCGGGATCAGTATTAAATTATCTTTTTAAAAAACTATAAAACTTCAAAATCGAATAAAAGCTCGCCAAGAAATAGCAAATGCCCCAGACCACTTTTGTGCAAAAAAAAAAAACTAGATCATGAAATTTGATGGCATTTTTTTCAACTTTAAGAAACTAATTAAAGCCAACATTTTGTTTTAGTCTCTATACCAGTAAGTACTAGCGCATTGAGACCGAAAATGGGAAATTTTTTGATAAAATCTTGAAAACTCCTTTTTCAAGTTTTAAAATATTTTCTTAAACAAAATTTAAGAAAATGGATCTAGGTTTTGTTAAATACATGTTACAGATTAACTGTGTGAAGTTTTAAGTAAATCCCTATGCTAGAATTTTTTTGACAAGGATTTTATTTTTGCGGATTTCGAGAAAAATGGGATTTTTGTAAAATATTCTGTAAATGTACTATTTCTAAATACTTTGTATCAAAAATTCATCACATTCTACTTTTAAATGTTATATTTTATCCTAATAGCCTAGGATTTCGGAAAAAATAATATGACCCCATTAACCCTTTTGGAATTGGGGTCACATATGACCCCAAGCTAATTAAGGACAATTTATTCAAAAAATTCAAATATTTTGTAAGTGCTGTTGAATTTTTAGATAAGATGCTTAAAATATAATACCCAAATGTGGGATAAATCCGAACTCGTTTTCCGTAATTTTTATTTAAAAATATCTTAAAATCCAAAGCTGGCCTTGGCAAATAATGGGTTATCGTTCACGGATTTATCCCAAATTTTAGGAACGGAAGTTATACATATTTAGTTATTATATTTTAAGCGTCGCATCTAAAAATTCAACAGCACTTACAAAATATTTGAATTTTTTGAATAAATTGTTTTTTATTAGCTTGGGTTCATATGTGACCCCAATTCCAAAAGGGTTATTATAACATTTAAAAGTAGAAAAGTGATGAATTTTTGATACAAAAGTATTTAGAAAGAGTATATTTAAGAGTATATAAATCCCATTTTTCTCGAAATCCGCAAAAATAAAATCCTTGTCAAATAAATTCTAGCCCAGGGATTTACTTCAAAATTCACACATTTAATCTGTAACATATATTTAACAAAACCTTAAAGTGCTAGATCCATTTTCTTAAATTTTGTTTCAGAAAATTTTTTAAAACTTGAAAAAGGAGTTTTCAAAATTTTATCGAAAAAATTTCCCATTTTCGGTCTGAATGCGCAATAGGTTAACAACGTGGTATTAAAACAATACTTCATATCTGAGTACTTATAAGTACGGAGACCAAAAAAATTTATGGCTTTAGTCAATTTCTCAAAATTTTAAAAAATGCCATCAAATTTGACACAAAGGTGGTCTGGGGCATTTGCTATTTCTTGGCGAGTTTTTATTCGAATTTGAAGTTTTATAGTTTTTTGAAAAGATAATTTAATACTGATCCCGAATTATATAACAATTTGTCGGAAAAAATAAACTATAGAAGAAATTTTCGTAAAATCTGAAAAAGAAGTCATATATTCCCCATATAAACACACTTGAAATTTTCAATCGCGTTGAGCCACCTCTAAATGTTTTTTGATTGGCCCAAAACTTTGTATTTCTCAGTTTTTTTGCTATTCGCATATTTCTAGGCGGTACGACCGAGAGTTTGACAATTTTTTTTTTTTTATTGAGGGCCACCCTAATGTACCTGTGAATTGCTAAATGCGATTGTTTCTGCTTCAAATCAATGTCGCAATTGTTCAGCAGTTGTTAATAATATACGCCGGAGATCGTTTTATCTTTTTCATAGTTATTGATGTGAATGACACCGTATAAATCCCAAAAAACGGTCCCCATGACCTTGTTGGCCGACAAACCCACTTTGGCCTTCTTTGGTGTATGTTTACACGGAGAATTTCACTGCTATGGTTGTTCTTCCTTGGCCTCTGGTAAATTGTCATGGATCCATGTTTTGTCGCGGTTACAAAACGGCACGAAAACGCCTTAGATTACTGTTAAATATTGCCAAAAAAAAAAATCTATCTCATGCTACATTGGACCAACACGTTTTCGTCAATATTTTGGATACTGTGAAAATGAGATGTCTCTGGTATGCATCTTCAAGCAAGATAATGAAAGAAGAAATTCGGTTTGGAGTGACCTGTTTTGGAGTCACCTGACTTCAATCCCATCGAAAGTCTTTGGGTTGATGTCAAAAAGACAGCTATTGCTTCTAAGCCAGCCCGCGGCGGAGCACTTTGGGAAGTCATTCACCAGTCCTGGAGCAAGATTCCTCTAAAACGATGCCAGGACTTGGTTGAATCGATCCCAAGATGATGCGCAGCCGTTATTGCCCATAATGGAAATATTAATATTGAATTTATAGAATGAAGCTATTATTTAATTCTTATATTTACAATTAATTTTCTTAATTTTTCATAAGGTAAAAAAAAAAATTATAACTTTTTTCTTAAAATTACAAATGTGAATAAGTGGCCTTTGAAAATGATATTTGTGGGGGTGGTACTATTTTATTAGTAGCTGTATGTTTGGATGTTAAAATCTCATTGGTGAGTAAAGCTTACTAGCAGAGCCCAGTACTCGATATTCGAGTGCAAATTCTAGGAAATTTTATGTTTTCATTATACATATATATAACAATTTTGAATATTTAAATAAAATTAATTAAATTGTGAATTTGTAAATAAAATGCTTTAAATTTCATTATAAATATTTGTTGAACACACAGAATCTATAATATTAATAGGCTAGTCGATTTTTTATTACCGTTGTTTTGTTCTACCATTTTATAACGATTTCGACCAAAAGTATATTATTTTAAAGGAATTTCTTTTTAGCTGTTCACCAGATTTACAGATTTTTAAATTTTTTCCTTTATTTTGAGTAAATTGCATTTAAAGTTGCTACTAACACATACATAAAATTATACAATATGCTATGTGTGTGTTTATTACATTTGTTAATGTGTTAATGAGTTTGTTATCTTCATTCACAATAATAATAAACCAAAAAGGTATTGGTTTGTGAATGGGCTAAGTTGAGAAATAAAGTTGCCTAGAAATTGGTATTGGTTTGTGAATTGGCTAAGTTGAGAAATAAAGTTGCCTAGAAATTGCACTTGAATTTCTAGAGCTGGGATTTGCTAGTATTTAATAAATATTCTATTTTAAAATGGATTGCGAAAGAAAAGTACATGAACAAATTATTAGAATTTTTAAAAAAATTCAAAAGGGGATTTTAAAGCAATCGCTTATGACCTCAAAGTTTCTCGGCTAACGCTTTCACGAGTTATTAAGAATTATAACGAACATAAGAGAAGCTGTGGAAGAAAATATAGACCCTAACATGGCTAGAAAAATATTGGCAATTTTTAAGAAAAATCCGAATATTTCAGGGATAAAGGGCAGCTCAAAAAGTCAATATCTGGGAGTGTTTCGTTAAAAAGTGCAAAAACAGGCAGGACTTAAGTCCTACAAAGTAAAGAAGGTACCGGCTTGACACTTTACGGAGAATATCGAGGACGATGAAACATACGCCCTTGGCGAATTCTCACAGGTACCACGAGTGAATTTTTACATATCCGTTACTAGAGGGATGGTCCGTGAACAATTTCAGACACAAAGAAAACAAAGTTTCCGAGGAACATTTTTAATTTCGCAGACTATTTGTAACTGTGTATAAAGAAGCAGTTTGTATGTGACACCGGGTACCTACAATTACCCTGATTTTTGCACATTAAATAATGCTTGGAGAAGAGACTATTGCCATTTCTAAAGCAGCATGATGTATCGAAGTTTTTTGAATCGATCTGGGGACTGTTTGGAACAAATTTTGCTAAGAACAATAGGTAATAAGTTACATAGATGAGAAAAAAAAACACCTGTTTGTCCAAAATGTAAAATTTTGATCCTCTATAATTTAGAGTTCTCGACCGATTTTTTAAAAAAATTGTGTACAAACTACCATCCAATAGGACTAAACTTGGTGCAAATTTCATCCCGATCGGAAGTCATCGGTTTCAAAAGTTGGGTCACTTGACATGAAACCCCCATATAAGAAATTGATTGTTTTCCTATTTTTCTAAGAAGAAATTCCTAATTGGGATTTTTCGAAGTACCTTAGAATTAACTTACACAGAAAACGTACGTAGAGAAAACATATTGAAGCCATAAGAGACCATTTACATATTGAAAAAATCAGAGTTAAGTCTGGAAAATAAAGTTATACTACACAAAGCTGGTATTAAGTCCGTATAAGCTTATGTGATACAACTTTGGGGGACCTCCAGGAACATTAGCATTGAAATTCTTCAACTTCATCAGTCAAAAACTCTTCGGATGATTACAGATGCACCTTTGTTTATGACAAATAACAACTTATACATACCTAAGGTTAAAAATTAAAACAGTAGATTTATGTATATATATAAAAAAAAAATTGAATATATAAATAAAATTAATTAAATTGTGAATTTTTAAATAAAATTCATTGAATTTCATTATATATATTTGTTGAACACACGGAAGATATATAAATTTGTTTGTTAAGAAATAATTTTATAAGAGACTAAAGGTATGGTATGGTAATCAATTTTAGCCAATTCAAGTAAATGATTATTACTCAAAAAAAATGTAGCAGATGGTGCACATCTGTAAAGATGATGCAAATCTGTAAAGTAATACCTATTAAATGGTATATATTTTTTCAAAATCGGATGGTAACTGAGAGTTTAGGAGATGTCACAAGAAATCGTCTTGTCTATTAATATTATAGATATGATGATATAAATTGATATGATTTGATTATTGTAAAATAGATTGCAATTAAATAAATGAGAAAGAAAAAGTTGCGATGCCTTCAGCCTCAGCCACCTCATGCAATATCATTCCGCTCGTCCAATATCATTCCATGTATTTTATCGACGATATTTAGCGACCGCTTTGGGCGACTTGAACGTTCGACATCACTTGTGTTGGTACAACCAAAATGGAACATAGTAAACCACTTCATGGGTCATACTCACCAAGGCTTGCTTTGGTTTCGTAAAATTTAATGATTGAGGAGCACTCAATATTCACTTTTTTAAATGTTTGCAAATATGGCTGTCAAACACAAACTAAATGACAGATTTTGCTCGATTTTGCAACAGTCTATTAACAGCAGTGCTGATTTTTAATTAACTCCGAGGGAAGTTAAAAAAGACACAGAGTTGTCAAACTGCCCTCGTATTACATATAAAACAAAATAAAAACAGAATAAGAGTATAAAGTTAACCGCAGACGAAATATTTGCTTAGAAAATACTCATAATATATATTTAATTTATCTTCCATTGTACGTTCATTGACAATTGTACAAAGTTTATCTAATAACTATATGGTTCAATTCAAAATAAGATACTAAAGGTACACAGTAAACGGGAAACAAAGTAACAGTACACTTAATGTTTACTCAAGAGGGACGGACGGACAACTTCAATCGTAATAAGGAATCACATAAAAAGATGCAAATATTATAAGAGCAAATACAACAAAACAAGCATAGGGCTGTACAAAGTAGAGAAGTTAGTTGAAAAGCCCTATGGTAAAATAGTATGGTATTGTTTTGATTTAAACTATTAAATTTATGATCGTCCTACTTTATTAAGTAAAATCTTTATCATCCTAAAATTAAAAAAAAATTAACCGAGTACTTTGCTAACATATTGTATGCCAGTAGTAAATAAAACTGAAAACTTTATTTACATAAACAGCAACAATACCAACAACAAACATAACATATCAAAGCAAATATTTAATCAAATATAATGTGAAAATATCGAGAAAAAAACCATAAAACAAGAAAAAAGGAATTCATTCTAACAAATGTAACAGAGAGGTTGTTATATTACGTATTTATTTATCTTTTATTGTAGAGTAAAGTAAAGAAACAACAACAACAACAACAACAAACAACTATAAATAACAGATACGAAACACATCTAACCATGTGGTTGAATACGGAGGAGCATGCTTTTCATAAATTTAGCTCCCCAACAATGTTAGGAGTAGTGCGTACGTACGTACATTCGTTGTACGTGAGTGCTGCACCAATGAAAATAAAAACTCTCATCATCGTTTGTGGTTTGGCTTATTTATGTGGCAAAATCGTTACTTTCATGCATTCCATAAGGAGGCAATATTGTTGTTCGTATACACGTTCATTTTCTTACTTAGCCTAAAAGAGTTGTTCAAGGAGGTCTGTATTTGTATTAAAGTGTGAGGGGTTCATGCAAAATTTGTATTCAATTGTACTAATCAAACTTTAGGTAAAAATTCACCTTAAATTCTTTTGTTAAATTGCAACCAAATCTTAGCAAAAGCGAGAAAAAGAATGAGTCGCAAGAAAATCTCGTTATAAAATCTAATTTTCACGTAATAAAAATAATCTAACCTATAAAAACAAAGTTTTATATAAAAAGTTATATACAAATTTTAAAAATTAATTTAAGTATTTCCACCCAATCAATATGGGTCTCAAATTAAAGAGGACGATTTTTGGGAAATGAAACGTATTTTTATTTTGATTTATCGGGACGTAAAGTTTTTAAAAATGTACTTTGAAAAGTAAATCTTTCCATTTCCTTATGATTTTTTAATAAATTTCTTTTAAAATTTAAGGCTCAATATGAGATGATTTAATTCAGATAAAGCATTTTTTATAAAAGAAAACTTAACGAACTCTAACTACAAAATTTTAAGAGCTGCATCTAATTTAAAAAGAGACAAACATATTTAATCCGCTTATACCCATCGTGGACTTGTTTATGTTAAACGTATTGCCACTGATGACCCGGTCTGTATTGAACACATAGCTACACTTGTTTGTTTTTTTTTCGTAATTATGGAGCCGTGTTTTTAAATTTATTAGTATAATAGCTCAAATTTTTAATGCTTTCTTATTATATTTCATTATCTTAATATTTAAATTCTAATTTTAAATTGCTTTTTTTTATTAAATTTATACGTTGCTGTTAGGATCACCTTTTTTGAATTTTTTTTTTAGTAAATGAATAATTTTAACATTTATGGTGGAAGCTCTAAAGATGTTATGATGAATATGGTGAAAATTTTAGCAAAACAGAAAGAAGGCCTGAAAGTGTGTCACATCAATGCTCAAAGTTTAAATAATAAAATAGATGAATGTAAACGCACTTTTGAAAATTCTGATATCATTTGTGTATCAGAAACTTGGCTGGTCAAATCCACATAGAATAATTTCATTTGTCTGCGAGGCTATAGAGTTTTTAAATCTGATAGGGAGTGTGAAGATAGAGGGATTATTTCCAAGGGCGGTAGTGTTGCAATATTTGTTAGAGATCATATTGCATGTACTTTCTGCTGTAAATCTGAGAAGCAACATAAGGTAGAATATATTTTCGTAGAGATCAAATCAAGCGGAAGGAAAATGCTTGCAGGCTGTGTATACAGGCCAAATAAAAATATTAGGTTCTCTAAGTTTCTTGATAAACTGGAGATCTTAGCAGATAGATATAATAATATTATTATATCTGGAGATTTTAATTCCAACATTATTAATGAATCAGCGCGATAATTAATGAACTTGAACCTGTAAATCGTTATAATCCTACACACTACACCACCAATAGCAATAGTCTGCTCGATATCTTCTTTGCCAGTGATTTATCTAATGTGTTGTTGTATGATCAAATTTCAGCACCATGCTTTTCAAAACACGATTTGATCTTCCTGACTTACAACTATCAGAATCAACCAGCCAATATGGTTTACTCATACCGTGACTTCAAAAATTTGAACTAAGCAATACTTTACTCCAACTTTTACCAAATTGACTGGGATTGTATTTACTTTATGACATCTGTTGATGATCAATTAACCTTTCTACAGAACAATTTATTACAACTTTTCGATGAAACGGTACCTCTGAAAACAAAATCTAAAATAGTCTGTATTAAACCTTGGTTTACTGCTACTATAAAAGACTCGATATCTATCGAAGGGAGTACGCAATATACTCCAGATGGAAGAGGTTTAAAACCCCTGAGCTGCAAAACGAATATCATACGGCTAGGAGAGATGTTAATCGAAAAATCAAAACTGCTAAGTGCAATTTCTTTTCTATGAAATTTAATTCTGCCATTGACTCCAAACAAACGGTCAAGACAATTAGAGATATTGGTATTGGAAGATGCAATAATAATAGCTGTGCGATAGACGCTGACGAATTAAACTTAAAATTTAGGAATCTACCTTCGGCAGAAGTTGATCATGAATTTTACAATAATATACGAAATACTCCAAATTTTGTCGAGGAAAATTCATTTGAATTTAAATGCGATAATCAACTTGATATTATAAAATGCATTTCTCTGGTAAAGTCAAACGTTGTAGGATATGATAATGTAAATCCGAAATTTATTAAAATACTTCTTCCACTTTTACTGCCTTACATAACTTTTTTCTTCAACTGCATTATAACTTGAACCAGTTTCTTACCTTATGGAAACATCCCAAAATCAAATTCTGAGCAACGACCAATAGCCATTCTCTGTTATTGATGTGTAAACATCTATACGCGCAGGGGGGTAAATTTCTATTTCACAATACAATCACAAAAACAGCGTAACTTATATCGGTGTGAGCTGAAGGAGATAACGCTGTGTGACTTATGATTGTATTGGTGAAAAAATATTTTCAAGAGAAACTGTTCATGGGCAATTACCCAATGCATTCGAAATTGGAATTGTGGTAGGAGAGACAGACAAACCTAAGTAACTCGTGTTTTTAACACTTTTTTTAATTTTCAAATTAGCTCCATAGACCAAATATTTGATACTATTTTTTCTTTTTAAACATTTTCTTGAACACTACCTGACCAGCTATTTGTCAAATAGTGTACACATTATTTATTTTACTAGCCGACTGCATTTTGTGGAATTTTTGATGTGTATTTTTATAAATACTTTATTACTCAATAAACTATAATTAAGTTTTTATTCACAAACCACAACGATTTGTAGAATTCCACCAAAATATTTCTGTATTTTCTTAAGTTTTATTTGAGTTCTAAAGAAATCTTTTTTTCTGTTTTTATTAGGTACGAATGACGATGTAATAATAGAATGCAAGTAAAGATAATGCAAAAGCAGTGTTAACTGACATGGTTGTCTTTGTTCGTACTTTTTTCAATATAGTTAGTTGGCAACGCCTCAGACCATATAAACAATTATATGTTAACAACTTTCATTAATAAACATTTTTAGTAATTATTACTATTAAGCATTAAATTGATTCTTACTAAGCATTAAATTGATATAAATTTGGAAAATTTTCCAATAACTAGGATATAATATAAATAAATTTTGTTAGTTGAAATTTTAATTAAATTTAATTAGTTAAT
The DNA here is from genome assembly GCA_963682025.1 of Cordilura impudica. Lineage (NCBI taxonomy): Eukaryota > Metazoa > Arthropoda > Insecta > Diptera > Scathophagidae > Cordilura > Cordilura impudica. Next base: position 55,848,701 of record OY821517.1, read on the forward strand.
AATAGCTTTAAGTTCCATTGTACATCATAAATCAATTTAACACATGACGACATCTTAATATAAAATGCAATATATAATACCGTCATCCAAGTAAGGAAAAGCGTAGGAAAATCGTATCATAAAAAAATACACTCAAACCTGTTTTTGTGCGAGGGTTAGGGACCGCATTAAAAAAACTCATACAAAAAAATCGTAAAAAAATCATTTGAATTTCAGAAAACATAAATAGAATTTCAGAAAACATCAATATAATTTAAGAAAACATCAATTGAATTTCAGAAAACATCAATAGAATTTCAGAAAACATTAATACAATTTCAGAAAACATCATTCGAGTTTCAGAAAACATCATTTGAATTTCAGAAAACGTAAATAGAATTTCAGAAAACATCAATATAATTTCAGAAAACATCATTCGAGTTTCAGAAAACATCAATTGAATTTCAGAAAACATCAATAGAATTTCAGAAAACATCAATTGTATTTCAGAAAACATCAATTGTATTTCAGAAAACATCATTTGAATTTCAGAAAACATAAATAGAACTTCAGAAAACATCAATAGAATTTCAGAAAACATTAATACAATTTCAGAAAACATCATTCTAGTTTCAGAAAACATCATTTGAATTTCAGAAAACGTAAATAGAATTTCAGAAAACATCAATATATTTTCAGAAAACATCATTCGAGTTTCAGAAAACATCAATTGAATTTCAGAAAACATCAATTGTATTTCAGAAAACATCAATTGTATTTCAGAAAACATCATTTGAATTTCAGAAAACATAAATAGAATTTCAGAAAGCATCAATAGAATTTCAGAAAACATCAATTGTATTTCAGAAACCATCAATATAATTTCAGAAAACATCATTTGAATTTCAGAAAACATAAATAGAATTTCAGAAAACATCAATATAATTTCAGAAAACATCATTTGAATTTCAGAAAACATCAATATAATTTCAGAAAACATTCGAGTTTCAGAAAACATTATTTGAATTTCCGAAAACATAAATAGAATTTCAGAAAACATCAACAGAATTTCAAAAAGCATCATTTGAATTACTGAAAACATTAATTGTATTTCAGAAAACATCAATTGCATTTCAGAAAACATCAATTGAATTTCAGAAAACAGCATAATCGACTTATTTTTTATGCACTGGAATATATGATGTTGATGTTTTCTTTAATTATTAGATGTTTACACATCTCCCTTGTGATCGGACTCACAAGATTTTTTTGTCAACAGTTTTTGAAAAGATAATTTTTTTCCCAAATTAACGAATATATAACTCAACACAGCTTAATGTCGCATAAACAATCCGGCTTTAGAGCAAACCACAGCTGCGTATCAGCCTTAACTGACGTTTGCGAAAACATGGACTTCTAGATCATTTCAAGGCGTTTGACACAACGCTTTTAATTATCTCTTATCGCACAAATCGCACACAATCTGTATACGTAAATGGCAAGTCATCTGTACCGCAAGGATCTGTATTAGGACCACTTTTGTTCTCAATTTATATCAATGATTTACCAGATTATCTTTCTCATTGTAAGATAAACATGTACGCTGACGATGTACAACTCTTTCTGAGCACCCCAAAATTAACTATGACCTTAGTCAATTGTACAGATGGGCGTCAGCAAATGGTTTATGCATTAATCCTAACAAGTCAAAATGTCTGCTAATAAGCAAACGAAATGCAAATCCAGAGTTTCGGAATGAAATAGTTATCAACGTCGAGAGAATTGACTTTGTTACAACAACAAAAAAGCTTGGAGTAACTTTTAATAACACTCTAACTTGGTCGAACCACATAAATACGACTGCTGTTCAAACTTACATGAAGCTCAGAACTCTATGGCACACTCAATCTTTTACTCCCTTAAATATAAGAATACTTCTAGCCAAAACGTATTTAATTCCAGGCATTTTTGCAAGTTGTGATTTATTTAGTAAAGGCAATCTTAATGTTTTATATAACAGCATAATTAGATATGTTTTTAGACTAAGAAGGTCTGCCGGAACTTCTTCCTTCGCGACTAAACTTTTCGGTGTATCATTTGAAAATCTGATGAAAATTTGTTCTTTTGTTTCTTCATAAAGTAATTTTCACCACAAAACCACTTTACCTGTATGAAAACCTCATTTTCGCCAGATAAAACTGAGGAAAAAAATTAATTCTACCTCGTCATCGTTATTTGGTATCAGAATGGCATTTCTACATACACGCTATACGTCTTTGGAATATGCTTCCACAATCTCAGCAACTTAACAGCAACGCTTCATATTTAAAAAAAAAATCCTTTTTGAATATTTTACATAACAATTTTATTAATTAATTAAATTTACTTATAATTTTTACTTTTTTTTTTGTAATCTTGTATTGTTTTCTTGGTTATTCTTCAACATTTTTTCTTTAATATTTTCTGTATTTTTGTAATTATATATTTATGTATTTTGTAAAGTCAAATTATAACTAACAATTGTCATGCCTTAGCACAATTATTCCTGTACTGTAATTATACGATTTATTCTTGTTGTACAGGAAAGCAAATCGAGGGCTTATATTCAAAAAGTGCTATCTACATTTGACAGCAATATTAATTTTATATTTCAAACTCTTCTCTGATATAACTGTCAAATACGATATTAATTTTGATTTCATACATGATTAGTACGACTATCTCTTAATAGATATTGTAGCAAATCGATAGACAAATACTTTCAGATCTTATTAGTAAATTGGTTTTACGCGCTCTCTTTAAAATAATTATTGATGCAGATAGCACTTTTTGAATATAAGCCCTCGAAATAGATAAATAAAAAATTTATTTCAAAACTAATCAAAAAATATTTTAGCAAACTATATAACAACGGTCAGGATGACACAAATATGCAAGCCATAATAGACGATAATGAAGAAAACATACCACCGCCAAACCGAAATAATATTGAAAAAACAATAAAATGAAAAATAACAAGTCGCTTGGAGAAGATGGGATTACGGCTGAACTCCTTAAGTCAATGGGTGACGATGGCATCGAGGCCCTCCACAAACTAATAAGCAATATCAGGAACAAATCGCGACATCGTGGTGCGTCGGACTCATAGTGCCGCTACATAAGAAAGGTGCTAAGAGCATATGCGACAACTATAGAGGAATAACACTTTCAGATGTCTGTTACAACATATTCACGAATATCCTTTCCGAACGAATAATTGGAGCTTCAGCCAACATCCTAGGAGAATATCAGGGAGAATTCAGATCAGGGAGATCCACAGTTGATCAACTATTTCTCCTAAAACGGAACTGCGAAAAATGCTGTGAATGTGGTACCGTCATGCATCTACTTTTTCAAGCAAGCGTACCCCGAGCTTTTTCCGACTTAGGAATATCCTCAAAACTCACAAAACCTACCTGAGCAACTTTAGTCAACACCATTGCTAAGGTTGAAATCAACCAAAAGCAACTGACGCCTTCCAGATAAACAGTGGAGTAAAACAAGGAGACTCGCTTTCAAGACTATAAAGGGTTTTTCAATAAGAGCGCTACAAAAGTTTTTTTAAATAAAACAAAAACGGTTTTGGATATCAATGAAATTCCTTATTCCTGTGAAAGTACGCTCGATGCCATTATGTATAGAAATCGATCTCTTTTGCATGGCCACACGGGCACGCTTGCAGAAGTCCAGACGCTGAACCCAATTTTCGACGATTTTCAAGCATAAATCGGCCGATACTGCTGCAATTTCACGTTCGATATTCGAACGAAGTTCATCAATCGTCGCTGGCTTTTTGGCATAGACTTGACGTAGCCCCACAGGAAATAGTCCAACGGCGTCAAATCGCACGACCGAGGCGGCCAATCGACTGAACCATTTCGTGAGATAACACACTCTCCAAACTTGGTTTCCAATAAATTGATTGTGACATTCGCTGTGTGGCTTGTGACGCCGTCCAGTTGGAACCACATGTCCTCCAAGTCCATATCATCCAATTGGGGCCAAAAATATTCGGTTATCATTAAACGGTAGCGATTCCCATTCACAGTAACGTGTCGGTCTTGATGGAAGAAGTACGGCCCAATGACGCCACCGGCCCATAAACCGCACCAAACCGTAATTTTTTCGGGATGCAATGATGACTCATGGAGTACGTGTGGATTGCTGTCTGACCAGTAACGCATATTTTGTTTATTGACGAAGCCATTCAGCCAGAAATGAAGATGATTTTTCGATGAAAATCCGAATCATTTTCAAGTTGTTGCTCAGCCCAATTCACGAACATACGACGCTTCTGGTGGTCAAGCGGATTCAGTTCTTGCGTCAATTTGATCTTGTGAGGATGTAGGCCAAGATCTTTTCGCAAAATTTCGCCACAACGACGTCACAGAGATGCCCAACGTTTGAGAACGACTTGTGAGAGACACATTTGTGCTTTCTTCAACTGAAGCCTCAGCGGCAGCAATATTCTCGACACTACGGGCACTTCTATGCCTCGCTGGCACGGGAACATTTTATACTGTGCCTGCGGATTCAAATTTTTCCACTAGACGCTCAATTGTTGATCTGCTAGGACGATTATCACGACCATAAATTGGACGTAGCGCTCTTAACGTTGAGGCCACTAACTCCGAATTTCGGTAGTAAATTTTAATAATTTCGACTCGTTGTTGGCTCGTATATATTTCCATCATGAAATGGCAAACCTTACTGAAGAGAAATGTCAAAAGAGCGGCAAGAAACATGGCGTCGTTTGCTGTCCCTGTCTTTCTACTTTTGTAGCGTCCCTGTTGAAAAACCCTTTATTACACTGAACAAATTATACCGAACGAAAAAACTTTAATCCGCAATATCTCAGTTTTGAGTTGTTACAGTATTGCACTGGCAAGACGATATTTCAATTTTAAATTCATATGAAACAAGTAAGAAAGCTATAGTCGGACTAGATCGTAAAAAAAATATTAAAACTTTAAAATGATAAAGAACTGCCAATACTGGATATAGAAAGAAAGTGAGAATAAACCAAACATAGTGGTATTTTTAGTAATTTGTGCCGTGCAGTTATGAAAAAGTTGTTATCTTATGATATATTTGTATGGGGACTAGGTCAAAAAACAGGCCGATAAAATCTATAAAATCTATAAATCTATAAAATCTATACAATATTTATAATTTTTAATAGATTTAACTGAATATCGGGAATCAGCTTCATATGGGGACTAGTTGATATAGTCACATATAAACCAAATTTTGTCCATGCATATATGGTAGTCTGGATCTTACGATAATTTTAGCCGCACTGATAGGGATTATTAGTATGGGGGCTAGGTCTGAAAATACACCAATTTTCACCAATTTCAATAGCGTTCGTCCTGCGATATATTAAAGCGTATATACCAAATATCATCAAAATATATTCGTATTTGGGACATATAGTTTGCGGCCTATGGGCACAGAGATGAACGGACGGACATCGTTAAATCGACTCAGAAAGTGAGTCTGAAAACCCATTATACCGTCACCAGATAGTGGAATAGGGTTTAAAAATTGGTCTAAAATACGCATACTTAAAATTAGTGATAAGCATATTTTTTTCTTTATTTATTAACCAACACCCAGGGGATGCCCCCTACAGATGCAGTGTATTGTGTTGATCTCAGGAAAATAGGTTATGGGAAGGAGGAAAGAGGGAGTAGTGTTTTGTGGATATTTGACTTAAATTTTATTAGACTATAACTGTCAGGAAAGACCTCTGCGGGGAGTTTATTCCACATACGGCTAGTTCGACTGATAAACGATAGACTACAAACGTATGTGATCAACTATAGAAGCAGGTAGAGCGAACCGAAACTCGGGCACTTGGAATAAGTTCGCTAATCTAGAACATTTGCCATGGTCGTATCTATAGAACAGTGCTAACAACACACATTCCGACGATGTTCCAATGAGTCAATAGAGTTGGATACCCTACTGTCATTGATGAGCATCAATGCCCTCATTTGCATACGGTCCAGTAGCTCCAAAATAGACTTGGAAGCTCCTGCCCATATATGGGAGTTATATTCCAATTTCGGCGGGACGTAAGTGGTATAGATTTTAAGAAGATCAGAGGGAGTGAAGTAATTTTCGCACCGTTTCAGAAAATCAAGACACTTGAATACTTCTTTCGACACTTGAAAAACATGCTCGTTCCAACGAACATCACATTGAATTCTCATGCCTAGAACATAGAGAGTATCCGACTCCTCAATACCTATACCATCCATATATACAGATGACATTTTTGAATCCAGACGACATTGAGTCTTCAGCGCATTAAAATCAATCCTATTCGCTTTACCCCACTCGGAGATTGTTAACAGGTCTTGACTGAGTGTGTCATTCATTGTCCGCCTTTTTCCCCCAACCTCCACGAGGCTTGGCCTATAATTAAAGGAAAATTAATGACAACTGCTGCTGTCATCTGCGAAAGAGTATATAGAATTAAAAGTTCGACCAGAAGGTCGTTCAGAAAGATAAGGAAAAGAGAAGGAGAAAGAACGGAACCTTGGGGTACCCCTACATTAAGCTGAAACTCATTAGATGAGACCCCATCAATAACAACACGTATTGTGGGATCTCTGACCCCAAATGCAATAAGCTTTGATATCAGTGCACCGTGCCACACACGATCGAATTCCCAGGAAATATCTAGAGCAACCACTTTACTTTCGCCAAAATTGCGAATGGATCGACTCCAGCGCTCAGAAAGTAGAGCTAACAGGTCTCCCGTGGAACGATTTCTACGGAAGCCATACTGTCGATCATTAAGAAGTGAGTTGGCCTCTAGGTAGTTCACAAGATGGAAATTGATCACATTTGAGAGTGCAGAGCAGATTGCAATTGGACGGACATTTTCAGGGTTATTAGCCGCACCCTTTTTAGGGATTGGTTGGACATAAGCAACCTTACAGCAAGAGGGAAAGACTCCCGCACGGTACGAAAGGCTGAAAAGGTTGGCCAATGGACTGGCTAGCGTCGAAGGGCACTGTTTCAGTACCAGTGCTGGTATACTATCCGGTACCGGTTGATTTTACAAACGTTCAACAAATCTGCATTCCAAGAATATCATATATATCACTTCTTAGGATGCTCTTTTAAAGTTGGGAATTAAAATAAAAAAAATCCATAGTTTGCAAATTTTGAGTGGTACGTTTGTTACACGTTTTTTTCCTTTGCATTATGAGCAGACCCTTTTTTAAAGCCTTAGAATATTGGTAAGTAGTAGTTGAAGTAGTAGAAGTCTTAGTGAAGGTTCAGTCACCTTAACATTGTTTATTTGTTTGTTTGTCTGGCTTCGCGGTTGCTCCGTTCTGATCGTTGTTAGTTTCAGTGCCTGTTTCTTCTAAGAATTTTTTTGAAATTCCAAAGCACATTTTTAGTTATCTGAAGAACGTATGAACGTATATTTGATTAGTTGTTTGTTTATGTATGAGTGCGCGGTGTATAAATATTCAAAACATATCAAACACAAGAACACACACATCCATCCATACATACATAAATCCAAGAGTTATATTCAGTTTTGATTGTATTCTTATTGATATGTTGAGCCTTGCTTCGCGTTAAACTTTTATTTATTTCTTTTATATTTTTGCTTTCGGTTGAATTTCATTAATGTTTAGAAAAAATAACAATAACAAAAAGAATAAAATAAAGAATTATTGAAGAAGGCATAATAATAGTTAAATATGTGCATATCATGGTAATGAAGTTGCATTGCAACAACCATCATTATCATCATTCTCGCCATGGTTATTTTGAAATAAAAAGATGTCGAAGAAAAGTGTGGCTAAACAAGGAGTACGAGCGAGTACATTCAGCAAAGAGCCCAGAAGATTGTGAGCAAGCAACAAACAACTAAGCCACGTAGTTCTGGCAACCATTCAGGCAACTTCAGTAGAGGAAGAAGAAGAAGAAACTGGCAGTGTAAATGCATTGCTTTAAAAACATGTGGGCGCGTCTCGTCGATTATGTTTATTTTCCTTAATTTGAGATATTTTTCTTGATTTTTTTTTTGTGCGTTTTTAACAAGCAACCAAGCACTTTGGCGGTTATGGAAAAGGTCTTAGAGTTAACAAAATGAATTGTTGGTAACGCTGTCAATTGATTTGTTACGCAAATAATCGTATTAACATTTCAACTATAAATCATGCCTACACACATGATGGGGCAAAACTATTATTTGATGTAATTTAAAAGAATTTTTAAGGATAAATTTGCTAATAACATAAATTCCTATTTTAATATTTGATAAAATTTCAATTTTACAGCTTTTAATAAAAAGTTAATTGCCGATAAATTCCCATTGTCAAGAATTGACGATATACTAGATAATCTTGGTCGAGTCAAACCTTTTTCTATTCTTGACTTGTTTTCTGGTTTTCATCAGATTCCGCTTCACGAAAATTCAAGAGACCTAACATCATTTAGCACAGACCGGGGTGTATACCGTTTGGATTGAATGTAGCCCCAAACTCATTTTCACGAATGATGTCCATAGCATTTTCAGGTTTAGAACCAAATAAGGCATCTATCTATAATATTAATAGACTAGGCGATTGCTTGCGACCGATGTTTTGTTCTACCGTTTTATCCCGATTTTGACCAAACGTATATTATTTGAAAGGTATTTCTTTTTAGCTGTTCACCAGATTTACAGATTTTTAAATTTTTTCCTTTATTTTGAGTAAATTGCATTTAAATTTGCTACTAACACATTATATACAATATGCTATGTGTGTGTTTATTAAATTTATTAGTGTGTTTGTAATAAAAATGAGCATACCTTTAGGGACTTTATTTAATGGAAAAATAAAATTTCCTAGTACTTGCACTCGGATTTTGAGGGCTGGAATCTGCTAGTTTTTATACATAGATGACATCATTATAACTGGATGTAGCAAACAGCATCATTTGAAAAATTTAACAGATGTTTTTGATATTCTAAGAAAGTTAAATTTGAAAATCAATCCTTACAAATGCAATTTCATCAGACCAGAAGTGACATTTCTCGGTCATAGTTGTACTTCAAAGGGACTTTTACCAGATAACTCTAAAACATTGGCCATAGAAAAGTACTCGTATACAGTGCCCACAGACAAAGATGCTGTTGCTTTTGCAAACTACTATAGGAGACTTATTCCTAACTAGCAGATTCCAGCCCTCGAAATTCGAGTGCAAATTCTAGGAAATTTTATTTTTTCATTAATTTCATGCTAATCAATTATAGCCAATTCACAAATCAACACAAAAACAAAAATTTAAAAATCTGTAATTCTACAATACGCCTAAAAAGAAATGCCTTTCAAATAATATATGTTCGCCTTGCCTATTAATATTATAGATTCCTCTTAATTTTATAACAAGAAGAAAAGTAAATTTCGTATGGTATCAAAAATGCCAAGACTCATTTCGAAATATAAAAGCAGAACTAATTTCTCCAAAAATCTTACAATAGCCTGACTTTACAAAACAATTCATGATCACAGTTGATGCTTCAAAGGTTGGTTGCGGTACAATTTTAAGTCAGAATTTTAATGGACATGATTTACCGATATACTATGCATCTAAGTCATTTAGTAAAGCAGATCAAAAGAAATCATAGACACCTAGTGTATCTTTTTAACATGAAAGATCCATCTTCTAAATTAAGAATAAGACTAAAATTATCGGAATACAATTTTTTTATCGAATATCTGGCAAGAACAATCGCATTTCAGTTGACGAAATGAAATCGAGAACGAGTGAAGAAAGTGTTTTAACAATGACAACTCAAGCAATGTCTAGGAAAAACAACATAGATAAAAGACCAATAGACATTTCTGACACTGCTAAACCAAAAGTTTATGATAAATTCGCGCATTTGTTTCAAAAATAAAATCCGAAATATTTTACAAAAATGAAAAAATAAATAAGATAAGTTTAAAAATATATAACAAATTTAAATTTAAATTCCTTATAAACGTTGAGATTGTTAACGAAACATTGAATTTCGAGGATATGCTTTCGAGGCTGCAAAAGGAGGCCAAAAATAACAACATTTATACCGTGGAATGGGCGAAAAACGACTCATTTTTCACAATTCAAGAATTAAGAAACCAGGGTAATAAAATATTGAAAACTTTAGACATTGGGTTAGTTGAACAATTGAGGAAATATATGATGAAAACAAGAAGAAGCAAATGATGGAAATTAACCATAGGGACCCGATTTTAGGTGGACATTGCGGACGAAAGAGATTATATGCGTAATTTAGGACAAAGTACTATTGGAAGAATATGACTAAGGATATTGCTTCATTTTTTAAAGAATGTAGAGCATAAAATTTAAACAATTTAAAACCAGGAACAAGAGAACAACTTACATTAACACCAACTCTTATTAAACCATTTGAAATAGTTGTTCTATACACAGTTGGTCCATTGCCAACTTCGGAATATGGCAACAAATACGCTCTAACTCTTATCTGTGATTTTACAAAATATCTTGTCACTATTGCTATACCTGATAAAAGTGCAAAAACAGTTGCACAGGCAATTTTTGAGAAATTTATTTAGATTTAGAATTGCGATCCTTATTAACTCGAAAGTCTGTTATTGGCACATCATTGCAGTTCGGTTGGGTAGCCACAATCGTAAATATTTTAAAATGGAATATGTTTTCCTCATTAACTACATATAAACATAATTCTTATAAAACGAATGTACCGTCAGTAGAAAAATAATTTCCATTTACCAATCAAAGTTTTTATGCAAATTATTAAAGTAATTCAAATGAGGGAACTAAATTAAAAATATTGGTGCTTACAACATCCAATTCTATTAACACAATATATTTTACACCGAAAATGTGTTTGTAGATATTATAACAAATTGTTGGTAAATTAATACAAACAAATTAGTAATTGGAATTATGGAATTCGGTTAAAACAAAAGACCAAAAATTTAACCTAGATAAGTAGTTTTAACCGAAAAGAAATTGTATGAATCAAAATCTGTTGTAAGCAAGGTTCAGAAAATGCACACAGCAAACACACAATGTTCTGTTCTAAAGCAGCCAACACATATTTTTATTTTCACATCAGTTATTTGTACGGTGCCGAACACAATCATGACTGTGTTTCGCTTTAATATTTCGTTATCTACACGAACATTTTTCTATCACCAATTGTTTGTTTCGAACACACATAAACCACTTAGATTCGAGTGTAGCTCTATTTTGAGTTCGTATTCTTGCACGTGTACTGCTAAAAAAAATAGAACATGTTCTTCAACGCGTACATCTAAAAGTTAAAACATTACCCACTCGCGATCGAAAAAAACGAAATTAAGTCATAAACAACATATAAAATATCTCTGTTTTCTATTTTATTACTATCTTTTTATACCCTCCACACCTCAGTGGCAGAGGGTATATATAGGTTTGTCATTCCGTTTGTAACGCATCGAAATAAATTCCTGAGGCCCCAAAAAATATATTTTCTTATTCCTTATAACAAGGGAAGTTGATTTACCGATGACCGTCTGTCCGTCTGTCTGTGGAAATCACGATCACGCTGTCAATATCTAAGCTAGACCGTTCTTTTCTGTATAAAATCGTTTATTAACATCCCAAAGGAGTTGCTAGTTAAAATCGTCAAAATCTGTCAAAGGGTTCACGAGCTATGAATGAAACTTTGAAAAAACTCTTGAAAAAATAAAATTTTTCAGCTTGTTGTTTTTCCTAAGATATGGTGTATATGTTGTAATTCTTCGTATTGTTGAAGCCATTACAGTTGTGTGTATATTAATACTGCACGTGTCACATTGGCATAAGCAAGTTTTACCACATATTTTTTTTATCATTAAAATTAAATATTAAAAATTAAAAATTAATAAAAATGAAAAGTGGAAAATGACAAATGGAAAGTGGAACATGAAAAATGAAAATTGAAAAATGGAAAATGAAAAATGGAAACTGAAAATTAAAAATGGAAAATGGAATATGGAATATGGAATATGGAAAATGAAAAATGGAAAATGAAAAATTCAAATTGAAAAATGGAAAATGAAAAATGGAAAATGAAAAATGGAAAACGGAAAACGAAAAATTAAAAATGGAAAACTAAAAATGAAAAATGACAATTGAAAAATGGAAAATGCAAAATGAAAAATGATAAATGGAAAATGGAAAGTGAAAAATGGAAAATGAAAAATGAAAAATGAAAAATTAAAAATGAAAAATGAAAGATGAAAAATGGAAAATGAAAAATTAAAAATGGAAAATGAAAAATTTTAAATTAAAAATGGCAAATGGAAAATGAAAAATTAATAAATTAAAAATGAAAAATGGATAATCGAAAGTGGAATATAGAAAATGAAAAACGAAAAATTAAAAATGGAAAATTAAAAATTAAAAATGGAAAATTGAAAATGAAAAATGAAAAATCGAAAATGGAAAATGAAAAGTGGAAAGTGAAAAATGGAAAATGAGAAATTAAAAATTAAAAACTAAAAATTAAAAACGAGAGATGAAAATTGAGAAGTGAAAAATAGAAAATGATAAACTAAAAATGAAAATTGAAAATGAAAAAGGTGGAAGGTATCAAAGATTCGGCCCAGCCGAATTTAACACTCTTACTTGTTATTTTTATTTTTGTTTATCTATAATATTAATAGGCTAGGCGATTTCTTGTTACCGATGTTTTGTTCTACCGTTTTATCTCGATTTTGACCAAACGTATATTAATTGATTTACGTTGTGCATATTTACAGATTTTTTAATTTTTTCCTTTGTTTTGAGTAAATTGCATTTAACCCTGGACGGTTACTGTTCGTCGAATTGACGAAGCTCATTTACTCTTTATCATATGAACCAAAAAAAGGGGCCAAATTCATATCGAATTTTAAGACTGAAAAAGAATTTTTATTTTTATATTTTATTTTTTTTCTTTATTTTTTAATAAAATGTTTAACTAAAAAAAATTTTTGTTTATTATTTACTTTAAAAATCGTTCAGCTAGAGATTTTTAAAAAAAATTGTTCGTCGATTCGACGAAGAGTAACTTTAATGTACTAAAATGAAGAGTGACCTTCCAGGGTTAAAGTTTCTACTAACACATACATAAAATTATACATATGCTATCTGTGTTTTATTAAATTTGTTAATGTGTTTGTTAATGAGTATGTTATCTTCATTCACAATAATAATAATGGTTTGTGAATTGGCTAAGTTGAAAAATAAAGCTGCCTAGAAATTCCAGTCGAATTTCGAGCGCTGGAGTCTGTTAGTATTTATTATTAATTCATTACTTGTGATCACATTAATTCGTACAATACTGTAACTAACAAATTTCATTAAGTCCGGGATCGATCTCATATTTCAAATAATCAAATTTAAGCATCGGTACAATTATCCTGTTTCTTAAATTTTTTAATAAAAAAATTTTGTGTGGTCAGCATTTTTGGCCTCGAATTCAAGTTTCACTTTCAGTACTTCTAATAAAATTAAATCATTTGGAATCATTGTATATATTTTTTAATAGCGTCGTCTCAACCGGGTTTTCATATAAAATGTTAAAAAGAGTTTTCAACTAAAGCTACATATCCAGAATTAATTTAATGGGTCTTTCTGGGTCTTGGTATATCGGAGTGCTTGTTAATGAACTTATATATGGGAGATTCCGGGGGAGACGATTTTTGACATAAATTTTTGAAGTATTTGTTACTTTTTTTTGATACCAATACTAAGAGAATGATATAAATTTAATAATAAAAAAAAACTTTTAAGAACTTCAGTTATTATTTGAATTTTTTGGCGCGCTCAGATATGGTTGCGCCTTTAAGACTTGATGTAAACCATTCATCGACACTTGATAATTTTTCCACGAAATCGCTATTACCGGTGGTTCGAGGTTATATTTCACTGATGAATATTGTATAAAAAAATTAAATATTTATTACAATATTGATTACATGAGAAACCATTGTTGGTCAGTTGCACCCGCGATATAAAAGAAATTAAAGTTTGGTTTTCTTGAAGAAATAAATTGGTAATTTTTTGAAACTTTGTAGAAGTAGAACAAATAAAAGGAAAACTTAATTCAGTCGCAATAGACAGTATGTTGTCATTTTAATTAAAATTAACATTGATTAAAATGAGTTGCACCCGCGATCAAAATATTAGAATCGCGGGTGCAACAGTTTGAATCTTACAATTACATTGTTATTTGTCATATTTTTTTTCATTTATCAAGTTTTTGATAACTTCATATCTAATTTATAATTACTGAATCCTATTTAATTAGAGTTTATTGTTAATTTTTTACTTTTTTTGTGTAAATAGATCAAATGAAATGGCAGAACAACCCAAAAATATAGGCGAAAACTAAAGGAAAATCCTAAACTTCTTGCAAACCAGCTCCGTCGAGAAAGGCCTCGTCTTTTGAAACGTAGAGAAGCTATGAAAAAATATATGGAAGAAAATGAAGAGCTAAAAATGCTGACTAGAATGCGTTCAAAAGAAAGAATGCGGGCGACAAGAGAACGTCGTAAAGAAACAAAATTGGAAGAACAAGTGATTCATATAAGAATTCTCGTGCGTTGGGAAAAGCAGTAGCAAAAGTGAAGCGTAATTTACCCGCTAGCCCTACTAAAGCAGTTGAAGTTGTCAAAAAAAGTGATGCGGAGTTTCAAGTTGCTGTCACCGATCCTCCTGAAACGATGCCTTCTAAATCGATAGATGAAGTCAAAGAAAAAATTCGTAACTTTTATGAAAGAGATGATATTAGCAGACATATGCCTGGAATAAAAGAAGCTAAAACAATAAAAACAAGTACGGGAGAAAAATTAAGAATCCAGAAGAGAACGATGATTATAAGCGTCAGTGAAGCTTTCGAGCTATTTCAAAAAAGTTTCCCCGAAATATCAATTGGCAAGACTCTTTTTTATCATGAAAGACCTGCTTACGTTTTGCCAGTCCACGAAACTCCTCATAATGTTTATGTATGTATAATACACTCAAATTATATTAATCTTCTTACTGCTATTTCAAAACATGTGACAGATTTTCCCAAAACACACCGAGAGCTACTAAATCAGGTATCGATAATGAAAATTGTATGTCAAATGATTGCGATGTATGCAAAAAATCCAAT
The DNA here is from genome assembly GCA_963682025.1 of Cordilura impudica. NCBI lineage: Eukaryota > Metazoa > Arthropoda > Insecta > Diptera > Scathophagidae > Cordilura > Cordilura impudica. The sequence goes on from OY821517.1 coordinate 55,863,894, forward strand.
ATTTGGAATACTACCCTAGATTCTAATCCAAATGTTGAATCAGAGACCAAAACAGATCGTAGTGAACAAACCGTTTAGGGAAGCATTAAATGAATTACGTGAGAACACTACGAAATTTAAGCTGCATTTTTTAGTTAAAAATGTCCAGTTCGAGTACGTTCAAAGTGCAAAAGCAAACTTGACCAGCGATTAAGCCATTGCACAAATTGACTTTGCTGAAAACTATGGATTCGTTAGTCAAGACGAAATACAATCAGCTCATTGGTGTCATGGGCATGTGACGCTTTTTACGTGCTGTATTTGGAAAACTGACAAACTTCACTCAGTGGTCATTAGAGCACCCATGAAATACACAGGAATGTCAAAAGTGTTATTTTTTCCGCTCCCCGCGCAATTTCCGGTAGATTGGGCTTTAAAAATAATATACGTGCCAAAATTGGTACTATCGAATGAAAACAGGCCAGGCCCCCTCGACTTTTAGCCGTAAAAATGGACTAAAATTAGTACGAAGTTTTTTTACGCTATAACTTTTAAGCTAAGTTGGTTACAAAAAATTCCATATAATCATTTTAATGCAGAATCAGATGGCAAACATATCTCACATATGCGCCTTTGAGCTATCTATGGCCTATCATGAAGTTTTAAGCGATAAAAGTCAAAAAATGTGTTAAAACCTTTTCTCAAACGGCCCTCGTATATTTATGGATGAATCTATTTCAGATTGGTCATCACAAGATCGTAGGATATTATTAGTACTTTAAACGAGGAAAAAAATGCCAAAAAAATCTTCTGTCCGGCTAGGCAGGATTTAAAGGTCAAAGTTCACGATTTTTTAAATTTGCAGTTTTTGCAAATATCTTACTTGCTACACGTCGCACTTCCAAGATGGAAGGCAATTCAAATTCTAGGAGAAGTCATCGAACCAAAGACAGAGGTGAAATATCTGGGCATAATACTAGACAGCAAGCTGACATGGAAGGCACACGTCAACCATATTACAGAGAAAGGCAAGCGTGCAACAATGATATGTAGCAGGGTAGCGGGTAGAACCTTGGGATGTAAACCCAGCATCCTATACTGGATGTACTCCATGATGGTCCGTCCAATCGTGACCTATGGAGCTATTGCGTGGGCCAAAAGGACAGAGCTAAAATCAACTCAAATGGAGTTAAGTAGAATACAAAGACTAGCGTGTATTGGGATAACGAGTGCAATGAGGACGTGCCCAACGGCATCACTTGAAGTACTCTTGGATCAAAGCCCACTACATATAGTGGTGCAAAAGAAAGCCCTGGCAACGGCAATCAGGATAAAGGGGGATAAACCAATAACCAGGCATTATGAAGGGCAATGGAACCGAATAAGTCAGGTTAAAGATTACTCCCTCCTAGATTGTCCAATTGACAGGACGGAGAAGAAATACGATTTCTAGAAAAACTTTGTTGCAAAACTTAGTAATAAAAAGGAATGGAGTAGTTTGAGTACAGCATATTCTCTAAAGGAGAATACGATCAAATGGTACACGGACGGGTCAAAGACCGGATATGGAACAGGGGCGGGAGTCTTTGGGCCTAGAACAAAATACTACGAATCAATGGGAATACACACGAGTATTTTCCAGGCGGACATTTATGCCATCGATAGGTGTGCACAGATTAACTTAAATAGGAAGTACAAAAGGCAGGACATAACCATATTATCAGATAGTCAAGCTGCTATTCGAGCATTAGGCTCCTATGTAAAAAACTCTAAGTTAGTATGGGACTGTCTGCAAAGACTGAATGAGCTAGGCAGACACAATAAGGTCAGCCTTTGTTGGGTCCCGGGACATATTGGGATTAACGGAAATGAGCAAGCGGATGAGCTTGCCAGAAAGGGAGCTTCCACAAAGCTAATGGGACCGGAACCGTTCTGTGGAATAGGAAAAGGAGTATGGGAAGGCGTACTCAAAGAATGTGAGAATCATATCAGACAGGAGCTTTTCTTAAGCCACCTAGGCTTAAGGCAATCAAAACTCTTGTTAGGTAACTACAATGGTAAGAGATTTGAGTCATGTATCGGACTACCAAAGAACGGACTGAGAATATTAACCGGGATTCTAACTGGTCACTGTAGGCTCAGGGAGCATCTGAGCAGGTTAGGAATTGAAGCGAACCCCATGTGCAGATTCTGCGATGAGAAGGCAGAATCAGCGGAGCACATACTGGGGGATTGTGGAGCTTTAATGCATAAGAGGAAAAAGCACCTGGGTTCTTTCCAAATAACAGGGAGCGAAATAAAATCACTGGAACCAACCAACATCGCCGAATTTCTGAGAGCTTCAGGACTCGGTGAGATTTTATAGGGACAAACTATTAGCAGAGGGCAGTACAATTGATCTTTTGGTCGCGGTACTGTCGTCACCTCTTTTATACAATACAATTCAAAAAGACAATACACGTCGCACGCAAAGAAGCGCAAAGTTTGCATTGCTCTTCTGGACCGACTATAATCTTGTTTTTTCTTTGTATTATTCTGTATATGCTGTATAATAAATAGTTTAGCTTCAAAAAGTACAGTTGCTCGTTGTTATCAGTAGGTATATTGTCTTTTTAAATTTTAACTAAGACATCATCTGCGAAGACACACCCTCATCAACAACCTTAATCCAACAAATGGAATTTTTCACCTTAAAAAAAGGGTAAATCAAACTCCATTGACCCTCCTTATGTGACACCTAAACTAATAATCTGTTTTTTCTTGTTTCTTTTCTATTTTTTTTCTAAAGGTTAATGCACTTGTTTATGATCACATATTTTCGATATTTCATTCTAAACCTTTATTTCCTTCCGTTTATGACTTTAATCGGTTTATGAAATATAAATAAAGGCAAATAAAGAAAAGCCACAGTAATGCTCGTCATTTTATTGAACAAAATTTAATATTTTCATAGTTTATTCCTTCTCAATTTTTTTCAATTGTAAGCAACCTTCATTTTAATGGAAAGTACAGTACAAAAGGAAAATTATATATAGTTTAACAGACTAACATAAACCTAAAACAAATCTGAGTTGAATAACAAAAAAGGGAAAACAAAAAGTTGTCTTAACCAGATTTTCTTTGTGGGAAGAAAAACAGGTCTTTAGACTGTACTTTTTTACATTTGTTGTTTTTTTATTTGATATTTTTGTAACGGCCATCCTTCTCAACAAACTCAAAAGTATACAACATAAAAGTCAATATCTGTTGGAGCCCCTTCTTAACAAACAACAAATTCTATCAACAAATCTTAGAACAACAACAACCAATCACAACAAAAAGGGGGAAGGGGGAAAAGGCCCAAAACATTAAAGAATATGTAAACACTAAAAAAAATCTAGGTATAATAAAAGCAAACAAACAAAAGCCTTCTCAATGATAACGAAAAGAGAGTAACTTACTTATAGAAAGATGAAAAAAAAAACGAACAAAGCACATCAAAGTCAAGATCTCTATTCTGTAGCAATAGATTTACATGACTTTGACAAAGTCAGTCCTTGTTGCATTTATAGTTTTTTTTTCCTTGGTATAAAGTGCATTTGGATCCCTTTAACATACGTTGAGTAGAAAACAAGAAAAAAAAAAAAAACAAGAGAATTGAATGGTTTATTACACGTGTGTAAATTAAATGATTGTTTTCCTTTTTTTGTCTGCTTCATCTTCTGCAGCCTTTAAAAGGCTAGATACGAAAAAAAAACAACATCAACTTAATACCAAAGGAACAAAAAAAATTTATAATAATAAAACGGGTACAGCGACGTGTAATAATAGATATTATTTGTAGTTGTTGTTATCAATCACCTGTACGTACAATCGTTACCCCAACATTATAAAAAAAAAGTTAAAAGAGGAAAAAACAGAAAAGAACAACAGCACATAAGCCGTGATTGATTTGCGCGTCTTAACTATGGCTTGAATAACAATTCCTCATTAAAGAAAAACAAATCAACAGGGAAATCTTCAACAAAAGGAATAACAAAAATGAACAATAAAGGATTGAAGAATTTAAATCTATATATATAAAATTGAATGTGTGTTTGTTTATTTGTTTGTTTGTTTGTGTGTACCTTATAGGAGACCAAACCTCTGGACCGATCTTCCTGAAATTTTCACAGCATTTAACTGGGACTCTGGCATGATTAATAGGGTACTTTTTTTTGACCACGCCCACTTTTACGCCCACTTTTTTAAAATTATGTAATTGCTCCCATATAGTTTTTAACAGATTTACTTCAAATTGTATACACATTATACTCCAGGCGAGGTAGAAATAAACATTTCTTACGCCACGCCCCCTTTCACGCCCCTTTTCACGCCAAATTTTGTTTGAAAGTTTTAAACTTTTTTTTCTCTGTACAAAATTGTTCCTTCCAACGGATTTTTTTATTTGGTAGTATATTGCTCTTAATACTGTTAACGTCGCCATATAACTATGAACCACGCCCATTTCACCGCCCCCTTTTTTTTACTTATACCACTAACAATGTTTGCTATACAAAATAATTTTTTTGTAATATGTATTTATCTAAAGTTTTATACACTTTTTATCTACAGGTAAGGTAGCCATACATTTTTTTATTACCAAGTCCCCCTTTTTCGCCCCATTTTACCTTAAATCATAATTAATCTGCTTTCAATCTATCTATATATGTATATAAAAATGAATGTGTGTTTGTTTGTGCTTTATAGGAGGCCAAACCAAAGAACCGATCTTCCTGAAATTTTCAGAGCGTGTTACTGTGACTCTGGAAGGAATAATATGCTATATAAATTTTTGATTGGACGAAGGGGCGGTGCCACGCCCATATAACCCAAAATTTGAAAAAGTCATATCACGGGAATTTTTTTACCTACAGCAGTCATATTTGGTACATATGGTATTAGCATGAATAGAAATACATACAAGAAGAAAAGTGGGCGGGACCACGCCCCTTTTTAGAAAAATAAAAAATCGTAATATCTTCTAAACTACTGGAAGGATCGTCATGAAATTTTCACAAAAGGATATTTTGCGAAATAATAAGACCTTAGCTATATAAAGTTGTTAGTGGGCAAAGGAGCGTGGCGTATATATAAAAACGTTGATGCATTTGATTGTAACGAATGATCTCCGGAACCATAAGAGCTGTCGAGGTAGGATTTCCAGCATAGGTTCGGTTCGAGCTCTTCTGTGTTTTTTTTTTTTTTTAGTTTTAACCCTCTAGCTGGCGTTGGGGTCAAGTTAAAAACAAAAATTTTTACTTTCAGCGCGATTTGACTGCAATTCAGAATGAACGTATGTTTCGTCATAAGAAATTTTTGTATGTATAAATGGACCCGATAGGTGGCGCTGGGTAAAGTTATTTCGAATATTCTTATTTATGGTGTGATTTAAATGAAACTAAGAATGTACATATATGTATGTTAGAAACATTTTTTTATTGGACCCGGTAGATGGCGCTGTCGTTCGAAAAATAATGAGTTGTCAAATTTATATAAATTTTAATAAATAAACTCACAAACGTTTTTATATATAAATATTCTAACGAAAAAGAAGGAAAAAGCCGCTACATTATTGCATGGTGGCCGCACAGCTCATTCAGCACTCAAATCACCGTTAAACGTACAAAAAAATGAGAATGCCGTCTGTAATATCAAAAAACATTCCGGTATGGCAAAAGTTCTGCAAAAATTCAGTATTTTTATTTGGGATGAATGTACCATGGCTCACAAACATTGTGATTTGATTTGATAAAAGATTTGAAAGGCAATGAAAGATTTTTTGGTGAAGCTCTCATTTTATTATCTGGAGATCTTCGTCACACATTTTATATAGGCATATACAGATTCTAACTAAAATAAAAATTCATTGAGGGCAAAACAACGTTTGCCGGGTCCAGCTAGTCTCATACAAAAAATACTTAACAATAATTCTCCGAATACTTTGTTAGACAGCACACTGTGTCAAAAAAGAATACGGAATTCCAACATTAATTCTATTTTAGTAGAGCTTTTTGTACAAAACATCGAGGAAAAATTTCAGAATTTCTCAAGATATATACTAAATAATAAAGACTAGAAGATTCCAGCGCTCGAAATTCGAGTACAATTTCTAGGTTTGTGATTTTCAACAAAATCACAAACCAACACTTTTACGGATTATTATTATTGTGAATGAAGATAACAAACTCATTAACAAACACATTAACAAATTTAATAAAACACACATAGCATATGTATAATTTTATGTATGTGTTAGTAGCAGCTTTAAATGCAATTTGCTCAAAATAAAGGAAAAAAATTTAAAAATCTGTAAATCTGCAAAACGGCTAAAAAGAAATACCATTCAAATAATATACGTTTGGTCAAAATCGGGATAAAACGGTAGAACAAAACATCGGTCACAAGAAATCGCCTAGCCTATTAATATACTGAATAATAAAGATATCCGTACACCTTAAGTTAAAACTGTCATAATACAAAAAAAAAAAAAAAAAAAAAAATAAGAAAAACTTAAGCTTAAGTATTTTTTTAAATAAATTGTTAAGCTATTTATTAGTTTTGTTTTAAATTTATTTCAGGTTTATTGTCTTAAAAAATTTTTATTGTGGTAAAAAAAATTTGAAAAAAGAGAAAATCATAAGAAAAAGTATTCGTACATATGAAATTTTAATACAAACAAGTAAGAAAATTATAGCCGATCTAGACCAACTATACGATACCCCATACCATGTGTTTAGAGAAAAGGTCTTAGGGTGCAAATAACACTGTTGAACATATTCAGGTTAGCAAAAGTTAGGTCGATTCTGAGAGTGAGGTGTGAAAATAGAGGCTAAATTAGAAGACCCGTATCGCGGCGTTTGTTTATGTTAGTTCGAATTTGTTTTAATGGACCTTCGAACTTTCCAGTCAAATGCCGATTTTCAGCATATTGTTTATATGGTTTTTTGGCTATAACTCGTCGATTAATTGATATTTTTTCAATCTGTAAAAGCCAAATTATTGCTAGAGACCTGTGCAACATATTTTTTAAAAAATTGATTTAGAACATTTTTGTGGTGCTTATGAAGCAAAACGTTGGAAAAATTATTTTTTTTTCGTGCTTTTTGAAAATATTTTCCACAAAACTAAATCTTTTTTGCTTTCTGTTTGATCTATAATATGCTTCCCAGTTTCTTCAATAAATTCCATTTCAAAAGAAAATGGTCTTAGTCGATAATTAAATGCATGGCTTGCATTGAAAGCAGTCATTAAAGGACTTTTGGGTAAAGAACGCAAAGACAACTACAGGCAATCTGTTGCAAACATGTTGGCAGCTTTTTCGACGAAATTGGGGTTAATATGTCGTACAAAATTCATCTCTTGCATCAGCATCTTGATCAACTCGCTCAACAGTTGCCAACTGAATCTGATGAGCAAGGCGAACGTTATCACCAAACTACGCTTCCATTTGAAATAAGGTAACTATAGAGTGTGCATATTTTGAGTTCCAAGATTTTTCTAATATCTTTGTCACTCTGACATAACTAAACATGTACAATTTAAACATGTTAACGATTGAAAACTATTTTCATTTCAGGTACAGAGGAAAGAAATCTCCAGATGCAATATTCGCTGAAATTTGTTGGTGGTATAAAAACACCTTTGAAGAAGAGGAAGACGGGGAAAAGAGGAAGAAGGGGAAGACAAAGATGAAATTCCAGAATATCTGTTGGACGAAATTATCGGCCTTTCTGATGATGATGACGATGACCAAGATATTAGAGAGAGCAGTGATGTTGATCCACAGCCGCCTGCTAAATGACAACTGGCCAAATCATTAATTTAATTTATAAAATTTTTTTACTTAAAACTTTTCATAACTAACATTTCAAAAATATATTTTTTTCCATATTTTTATAATTTCTTTTTCAATGTTTCTTCAAAACCAACACTGAACAAAATTTGTAGATAAAAATTGAGAAGTAAATTAATATTAAGCTGGAAAACGCAAGTTTTGTATTATGAAATTTATTGAAGAAACTGAGAAGCATATTATAGATCAAACAGAAAGCAAAAAAGACTTAGTTTTGTGGAAAATATTATCAAAAAGCATGAAAAAAAATTTTTTTTTTCAACATTGTGCTTCATAAGCACCACAAAAATTTTCCAAATCAAATTTTTTTACAAATTTTAATTGTTGCACAGGTCTCTAGCAATAATTTGGCTTTTACAGATTGAAAAAATATCAATTAGTCGACGAGTTATAGCTAAAAAAAACCATATAAACAATATGCTGAAAATTGGCATTTGACTGCAAAGTTCGAAGGTCCATTAAAAAAAAATTCGAACTAACATAAACAAACGCCGCGATACGGGTCTTCTAATTTAGCCTCTATTTTCACCCCTCACTCTCAGAATCGACCTAGCTTTTGCTAACCTGAATTTGTTCCACAGTGTAATTGGATATAGAAAATAAGCATAAACAAAATTTGAGTGGCGTTGTTGTTAATGGTTTTTGCCTTCGGATATGGAAAAGTTTATATCGGTTGCTATATTTATATGGGGACCCATCCAGACCAAATTTGGTAGTCACTAATTTTCTGCAAAAACATATAAAGGGTGTTTTTTAAACCCAATAAACCTTGAGATTATAAAAATTACGCAAAAAATTAAATTTTAATAAAAAAAATTTTTTTATTCGAAAGATTTCGGACATATGGACACTGCGGTTGTTCTTGACGAAGCGCATTCTGGACGTCCAATTTTGAAGCACTGCTGGCCGAATGTGAATTGTTATTGGTTTATAAACATAAACCTGTGACTTCACGTAGCTCCACAGGATATAATCGAGGGGCGTCAAATGGCACGACTTTGGAGGTCGATTGACAGGGCCATTTATCGAAATCAAATTGTCGTCAAATTTTGATTTCAATGGTTACGGTAGCCGCATGACACGTAGCGCCATTCTGTTGAAACCATATCTTGCCCGGATCATCCGTAATTTAAAAAAAAAAAACAAGTAAGAAATTACAGTCGTTCTAGACCGACTATACGACACTCTATGCCATGCCTATCTCTTAAGTCCACCTAATCAGATAATAAAACAGAATTTGAGTGGCATTTTTACTCATTTTTTTGCATTCGACTATGAAAAAGTTGATATCGGATGCTATATTTATATGGGGAGTAGGTCGAAACATGGACTGATCACTTAATTTTGCAAAAACATATACAAACCAAATTTGATAAAAATATGTGCAATATTTTTGTTTTTTGATAGATTTAAGTGAAGATCGGGAATCAGCTTCATATGGGGGCTATGACTAAGAATTCTCCTACTGATAAATGGATGTAATTACATAGACAAACCCAATTTGACCGAGATCTATATGATAATTTGAATATTATGGCGATTTAAGTCAATCTTGTAGGGGTCATTTGTATGGGGACAAGGTCTGAACATGAACCGATTTTCGTCAATTCCAATATCGTTCATCGTAAGGCCGATAGAAACTTATATACTAAATTTCATCAAAATACATTCATATTTCCAACCTGTGATTACAAGGGTTACATGGATACACAGACGGACGGATGGACATCACTAAATCGACTCAGAAAGTCATTCTGACTCGATCGGTATGATAAATATTTTTGGTAGTTACAAACATCAGCAAAAAGTCATTACACCCTGACCACATAGTGGTATAGGGTATAAAAATCATTGATCATGGTGCGTTAACGATCTCCATTGATCGTAACGCGAGCGCCACGTTTTCATTTTTAATTAAATAAGGTCCGATGATGCCACTAGCGTTATGGATGTTATGAAGTCTTTAGGGTTATTGTGGATTGGTCGCACTCCATATGTGGCAATTTTCTTATTCACAAATCCGTTAAGCCAAAAATGAGCCTCATCGCTGAACATAATTTTGCGATAAAACATCGGCTCAGTTTCCAACTGCTTTACAGCCCAATCGGCGAAAGAACAAAGAATATGACGGTCTCGTGGCTTTAATTCCTGCACCAGTTGCACGAATCGCGACTGATTTCCAATGTAAATTTGGATAATTTTGTAGCGTTGTTTAAGAGTGAATCTATTCACGATAATTTGCCAGAGCATACTAATCAAATGTGTCAAAAAGTGAGCATAGTATGATAGTTAATTTGACAGCTAACTCTTTCGTAAGTTCTATCTAAGCAAAAAAAAAAGCCCCTTTGCCAACTAATTTTAGAAAAAATATGTGCAATATTTTTGTTGTTTTGCTAGATTTAAGTGAAGATTCAGATACTTATGGGTGTAATAAGCACAAAAACCCAAATTTCACCGCGACTATGTATACGAGGGCGGATAAATAAGTCCGTGACTTTTAGAATGAAACACAGTTTTTTTTTTGCAAAAAAAAAAAAATTAGTTTTCAACATAATCTCCTTTTAGCTCAATACAATTAGTCCAACGTTTCTCCAATTTTTGTATCGCTTCCAAAAAATAGAATTTTTCGAGGTCCATAAAATAGGTATTTGTTAGATCAACAATTTCATCGTTGGAGCTAAATCTCTTTCCACCGAGTCATTTCTTTAGGTTTGGAAATAGGATATAGTCACTGGGGGCTAAATCCGGAGGATATGGCGGATGAGGTACCAATTCGAATTGCGGTTAAACAACTCCAAACAATCCTTTGAAGTTGTCACACGATTGCGTTTATGGTCAATTGAAGGCAAACGGTTTATTAAACCCAACTGATCATTTAAAATCGAAACCACACTGAAATATGAAATGCCTATGGCATCAACAGTCTCACGCACTTTTACTCTTCGATCGGCCAACACCATATCGTGGATTTTTCGACATTTTCGGGTGTATTGTCCTCAATTGGCCGTTCAGAACGTTCAGCGTCATTTGTATTTGTCTGACCACAACGAAAGTCAGTAAACCACTTTTTTACCCCAGAGTCCCCATAGTATTTATCAAGCTTTTCCTTGGTTTGATTGACGGTCGTTTTTCTCAAAAAATAATTTGCACTCGAAATTCACTTTTTTCCATTAAAAAAAAACACGAGGTGTTACGTTTTGAACAGCTGTTAAACGCGAAGTAAATGACAGAACTCGCTCAAAATTTTACAGTAGCCCATTAACAGGTGGTACTTGATGGGAGCACTGTTGCATTTCATATAACTACGAGGGCAGTTCGAAAAGTCACGGACTTATTGATCCGCCCTCGTATGATATTATGGCAATTTATGACGATCTCATAGGGATCATTTGTATACAAGTTTATCAACCTCGCTGCCTGTCATACAACCCCTAACCATAATACCACCTCCACCGTGTTTAATCGTTAAATTTTTTCGCCAAACTAACCTTCTTTCTTTAATGCCGAACATGCAAAACTAGCTTTCATCTGCAAATAAAACACATTCCCAAAATTCTGGAGCCTTGTTTATGCTCTCATTTGCAAAGTGCATACGTTTTTTTTTATTGACATCGGGTATGATTGGCTTGCCACGCGCTCCTCGACCATTGATGTCCTTGAGAAGTACTCTTTGACACCTAGATAGTTCCTTTTCACACCCAGTTAGTATGGAGAGACGACCAGAACGAGGTGGATTTGTATTTATGAGCGACGTACTGCACTGGCTATGATCCGACCGATTTCTGTAAAGACTCGCACTAACTACTAAGCTATAGGATAATTTTTTTTTCGTCAAAACCGATTTCTTTAACTTTGGAACTCATCTCAAAATATAGTTTCCAAAAGAAATATAATTAAGTCAAATAAACTTTATACAACAAATTTATCTTTAACTAACATAATTATCGATGTAACGTCGTTGCATAATTCGTAGGATTTCCTTAAATGTAAATGTACGAATACTTTTTTTTTATAGCAAGAACACATTTATTACCTAAAATGAGAGCACTTCAAGAAGTGAAATAGATGCTATTTTTGAGTTATCATGTAATGGAAGTTTTCATTAATGAATTCTGGGCTTAATATTTTTAAGAGCCATTTTTATAACTACTACATGGAACATTCCATTTCTTTTCACAAAATAAACTCCTATGAACACATTAACGCTCATTTTTTCATATTCTCTATTTCTCGATATCATTCTGTAATTTCCAGTAAAGAGTGAGATCGAAACAATCTTAACATGAAACGTGCATTTTTTTTTTCTGTTAATTAATTGAAATTATATTAGAGCTTCCAAAAAAAATGTGACTTTAAAAGTTTTAATCAGTATTTATGAACTTATTAGCTGATCCGGCAAACGTCGTTTTACCATAGAACTGTAAATATATGATGCTACATATTTACGATGTATGGGAGGTACCACGCCCACTGGTTTGGTCCCGCCTGTTTTTCACATAACTGCTCACACTCATCATTAGTGGACTCACACCTAGTTTCAAGACTGTCGGGTTTACAGTACTCCAAAATTTTTTTTTGTATGTGAGGTGCCACGCCCTCTAATAATTAATAAGCAATTGACGTGCAGAAAGTTTCAAGACTGGTCATCATAGTACTCTAGATATTTACCATGTGTGGAAGGTGTCACGACCACTGATTTGATACCGCCCATTTTTTTCCGAGTACTAACGTTGATAACATATGAACTCACACTAAGTCCCAAGACTTTATATGTTACAGTACTCTAGATATATGACATTAAATATATACTCTGCATGGTGGATGCCACGCCCATTGTCCCGATTCCGTCCAGTTTTTCACAACTCTTCAAATTAGTTTATGTACATGTGCATAGTTTCAGAACTCTTGCTGTCATAGTACTCCAGATATTATATGTTAAAATTTTTTATGAGATCTACCACGCCCACTTGTTCAAACACGCCCATTTTCACTTCCATTGCTAATATTAATAATTCATAAACTCGTACAAAGTTTGAAGGCTCTATTATATAACTCTAGATATTTGATATTATATATTTATTTTGTATGAGAGCTGCCACGCACACTTGTCCGATCTCGCCCATTTTTGTCCTGATTACTCACATTAGTAACATATGTACTATTGCAATGTTTCAAAACTCTTGCTAACACAATAGTCAAGATATAAGATGTTGTTCAATTTATTTGGGAAAGGCCACGCTCACTTGAAATACAAAAAGATATATAGCCGTAAACCTAATCTGGACTATTACCTCTCTAATGACCTCTCGGTTGGGTAGTTTCAGAGTCTATAAAGGACAAATATACATATGTACATTGAATTTGGAATATAGACCTTTTCCGGAAACCTTTTCATTAGGAATTTCATAGTGGTTTCCGTCAATTTTGTTGGGATAGGTTGTCCATCTCCGTTTAAAATCTTCCACGTTTTGGGACATCATACTCCCTTTTCACACTGGCATAAGCTACGGAGAGTGTGGAGAAGAGCGTGTAAGAGAAAAGCGTGCATCAAGATTTTTATCTATTTCACTCCTTATTAAATTGGATATTCTCAACTCTGTGATATTTGGGAATATCTGGAAGTGTAGTTGTTCATCAGAACTTTATACTAACATCTCAGGGAGTTGTTAAAAACCCGCATCCAAAGAAATTCGAAGCAATGAAAATGGGATTTTTTTAGAATGACTTTACTATAAATAAGTAGAACAGTACCCAGCAAAACTAAAGTGATTTCATTCTAAAAGAACCAATTTTATATTGATTCCAAAGCAACAGACGATTTTCTTAAGAAATTGTTTCAAACAACATACAGAATGTCAATATAAATTTCGGAAAATATCCTCTCATCACATATTAAGCGTCGATTAAACTCAACATATATCATCACAAAATATATTTTTCATTACTTCAAGAGCTCTGCTTAGAATGAACTTCACAGGATCGTAACAGATAACTTCCTTCCTATGAAAAGCTTGTGTTACATTCAATGCAGTTGATCCAATCGATCCAAACCACATCCGGATCCCTAGTGTATGAACTTTTTCGCTTCTTTGGATATTCTTCTTGCTGTGATATTATTATTTGGAGATATCAACAAGATCAGTCTCATTTTGCTGAAACTGCAATAATGAATTATTTTTTCAGGTTTGAACTATTGATTCGATAACAATTGAATGAAAGGTCGATATTTTTTGAAAATGCCTCTGCATGACATTTGTGCGGAATTCAGATCTATATTTCTTATAATAGAATTTATTCTCTTTTTTATAAAAGAGAGGTCTTGGCTCTCTAATTGTTTTTGTACCAAACTACCAAAAAAACTGTCAGGTTGTATTCATTGAGGACAAAATTTATGTTAGGCCTGTTTAGAACTCCTGTGTCTTTTTCGCATAATACGATGACAAAATGAAGTCTGACCATATTACGAAAATATTATCAGAGTGATCGTTTCTAATAATAGGCATGAAGTTTTATTTTTCTAATTGTTAGAAAAATCCCCTTTCTTTAAATATGACTCCGAAATGCCTTTTTCACATAATATCATCGGTTATGTCTTACGGCTAGCGGATAAGCCTTGCAAATGTGATGTATGTCTATGGTTTCTTAGGATCAAGTGTGAAAAAATTAAAAAAAAAATAGCCGTATTTTTGGTACTTTTATTTACCTCCTATTTATGATTGGCCACAGCTAAAACAAAATAAGGATCACATATCTAACTTTTAAAGCGATTTTTGGTTGTCGCCCATTACACCTATTTTTTGCCATTAAAGCGGGCAATATTTTGTATGAAAATAAAAAGTTAGAATAGACGTTTCGGCAAATATCTGTAAAAAGTTTAATGAAAATAAGTGTCCGGAAGTTTTCCTAAGCGCATTTGTTCCTTTTTTTTTAACAAACCGAATTTTAAGAAAATCTAAGAATATTTATTCAAAAGTGTCGTCAACTTTTGATGCAGACTATAAACTGCACTGGCATACAACTGATTATAGTTTCTAGTTTTAGTGAAGAATTCTGAATTAATTTTTTTTAAATATTTGCGCATTTATATTCATCCATTCAGCCAAACAATCATCTCTATCTACCTATCTATCATTTCACTCATTTGATATTCTTATATTCGCCGTAGTACATTCATGCATGTGAATTCGTATATTCTTCCATTCTTTAATATCTTTGGTTGATTGATAATACGCAATATGAATTCTTAATTGAATTGTATGACAAACAGACAGACAGACGGACGGACGGACGGACGAATAGACAGACGACATACGCTTAAGAAAAAATCAAAGTTGTTTTGATGTTGTTGGTGTTAAATTATTACGCAGACAACGTTGAACATTCAAGCAAACATGGATGCAAAGACGTCCGTCCGACGTTTAGTATAAGTTGACAATCATAAAATTTCGTAATTCCATTGAAAACGAAATTAAATATCTATGTCAACTTTTACCAACAAAATGATAAAGTGACGAGGAATTTTTAATGCAATGAACAGAAATTATGAATTTGAACGTGTTGTGACGCCTTCGTAGGAAGCAATGGATACAACGGAAGTGGAAGTGGTTTCTTTCGGTTGTTTTTGTTGTGGTAATAATTAAAATGTTAACTATTCATTTGAACGGTTTTTTTTTTGTGTATTGTGCAGGACAAACGAAAAAAAAAATTAAAAGGATGTTGGTTTAGGTTTTAAAATTTTGTCACGAGCTGTAACGATTAAGAATTTTAAGTTCAGCTTATTTTCGGTTTGGGTTTTACTAAAAAATACTTCAAATCTGACTTCAGAAGATTTTGTAGGTTACGGGTAGTACAGGAATTGAGGAGTCTGATACTCTTGATGTTCAGGAAATTAGAATTCAATGCGAAGTCCGTTGGAACGAACATGTGTAAGTGTTGAAAAAAGTATTCAAGTGTCTTGGTTTCCTAAAAGAGTGCAAAAATTACTTCACTTCATTCGTCTGCTACATCCGACCGAAAATGGAATATAACTACCACATATAAGCTTCAGTCTATTTTGTAGCTACTGGATCGTGTACAAAATAAGGCATTGATGCTCGTTAATAACAGTGGGGTATCCAACTCTATCCAATCGTTAGAATATCGTCGGAGTGTGGCTTGTGTAACACTGTTCTATAGATATTACCATGAGAAATGTTATGCTGACATTAGGTAACTAATTCCATCTACCCGATTTTCAGTTCGAACTACCAGCTTCTCTAGTAACCACATCCGCTTGTAGTATATTGACCAGTTGACCGCAAAACACAGAGAAAATTTATTTATCAGTCGAACAAGCCGCATGTGGAATAAACTCCACACAGTTCCAATCTAACAAAATTGAAGTCAAATATCCACAAACACTACTCTCTTTTTCGTCCTTCCCATAACCTATTTTCTTGAGATCAACACAATGCACTGCATTTGTAGGAAACATCCTCAGAGTTTTGGTTTGTAATAAAAAAGGAGTGGCGGATTTGGAAGACACTTCACATAGACCCTATACAATGCAGTACCCCTAAGAAGTTTTCATAGCGAATAGTTTTATCAACGTCAAATAGTCTTTTTGCAATTGCATTCAAGTTCTTGAATTTCCATTTATACAGAATAACGTAATGAAGCCGTGCCAAAGCGGGGCACCAGCTAGAATGTGGCTCCTGTATTCGGTTCATTGCATTGGTGTCCATCTGCAACTGCAGTCATTCTTTTCTCTCTAGGGCATTAAGTAGATAGCGTGTATTATTGAGGTCGTAGCCTTTTGATAGTACAGGTTGTTAGTTCCCTCCAATATCTATTTGCCTCTGAGATTTTATGGAAATCCTATAAGGTTCGGTAGTACTCCATCAATGGATCTATATTTACAAAATTTTAGTTTCCATCAGCACAAAGTTGTTTAAAGTGAATTTACTCTGCCTATCTTCGATACCTTTGTGTTCAGATACCCAGATTACTGCGACGGCATTACTACCTCTTAGTATTCGTAAATTCTTAAGAGTTTTTAAGCTATTTAAGCTGAGTTTTCCTCTCGGCAGATCGTTGTGCAACCCCTTTCCGTATAGGTGGAGTTTTTGGAGCCGCGGTAAAAATAATAATAGCGTTTAAAGGAGCTATTTAGCCAGTCCGGCCAAATCTCCCAAGAGGGTCGAATATTTACTAGGGCCGTAGTTACTGTATGTAAAACTGTGTTAACTCTTTGCGTCTTAAGTACGTCTTACAAGCCTCACGCCTGGCAAGTAAGTCAATTGCCAGCAGTTGCAGTAACGTGTCCATAAAGTCGGCTGATCTTAATTTCGGATTGAGATTGAGGCATCTCTAGCGTACATTCAATATTGCCTGAACATTTGGCTTCCGAAAAGATTAGCTTACTTTGGATTCACCATAATATGATAATCGCTCTAAAAGAGGCCCGAGTTGATTGGCGCAATGAAATTTTTAAGAAATACAGCCACGTCTATATGATCGAGTTGGTGGATGAATGGTGGATATCGCACACCTCATTGAAACCACACCAACGGAAATTCCAAAAGAATCTGCAATTACTGGTATGTACTCTTGAATTGACCAAACTTTAGCGATTAGGAAGAATGGCTCTATGGAAAACTGGTAAGAACACTATGAAGACACTCCTTCGCATGGCGAAGAGGGATCGGCTTATTATGAAATCCAATACTATAATTGGTTTAACAGCTGATGAATTGTGTGCACAGTGGATGAAACCCTCAATCTAGCGGATTTAAATTAATATCTTGGCTGTTTCTTATCCGATCGGCACCATGCTTTCAGGAATAGTTTTTTATACATACCCTAATACATTTGCCAAGTATTGGACAAATCGGAACACTAATCCAAAATTTCGATGTTATGATACGATTTAAATTAAAATAGATTATACTTGTAGTTATTTGAATATTTTTAGTTTTTTTATTTGTATATTTATTTTAAAACTTTATTTAAATTTAGTAAATCTTTATATATAAAAATAATAATATGAACTGATAATAGAAATTATTCAAAATCTGAGCTATCAATGTATGAACATGGATCCTGCAGTTCAGCACAAGAAAAAAGATTTGTAACTTCTTTGTCTAATACAATATTATTTTTTTTTTTTTTTTTTTTGAAGACCTGGAAGTAGATTTAGACAGAGATGATATAAAGGATCTGAGGAAAACAGTAGTGCATGCAGCAGGTCCTCCATTGTATTTCTATGCATAGCAGGCAAAATTACGCTTAATCTTATAATATCTTCACTAACGCCTGTTATTTGGGCAGCAAATTGGGTTGTTGAAAGAACCATCTAGCTGTGTTGCCATTATTTGTATTGCCACAACCAGCCATTGGAATATCCACTTTTAACGCCATTTTATTTCTTAGCCTGGTTTGTATGTCTACTTTCATTATTTCAACTATACCTTTATCGGAACCACTGATCCGCCACATTCAGACGATCATCATTCTCGGTGTGGCTTTACAAATACCGCACGTTTGTGATGATGTTTCCACAATATTACTAAATACTTTTCCATCTATCATTGTCATGTAGAACTGATGATGAACTTGGAATGTGCCTTGACTTGTTGGTCTAATATTTGATAATTGAGTTTCAATACTCTCAATCTCGGCATTGACCACGTTGGATGTTTCCTTCTGACAAATAATTTTGATTGGTCTGCAAAAGAGAGTCGAGGAAGGTCGCGAATTTTTCCATATTATGTTGGATCCGAATTGCACTTACAACGGTACAATGCAAACCGTAAACATATGCTCATCGATCATATTCAGTATAACTATATCGTTGCCGGTAGGTAGAATGTCCTCTACTGCCATCACATCCCCATTTATAACTTGCAGCTAATTTTTCATTTCCACTGGTAATGAATTTTTGAAATAAATCAGGATGTGCTGCAATTATTCTAGCAACAGTGTGGTCCACCAAGCTCTGAAGGGGCACTTCAGCAGACGACTCTGTCACCAATAATCCACTAGGATAGCACATTTGCTTAGCTAGTCTCAAACATCATAGCTTGGATAAATGTTGGCACTTTGAGCTTTGGTACCAGCCTGCATTAATTTGAACGAGTGTTTCGTATAACCCCCATCAATATAAAGAGCCAAGGCCTCTTCTCTAGTATATTTAACAGGTAGTAGGCTCTCAGACTCAGCACTTTTTTTAATTTTTGCAGCCATGATATCATTTGAATCCAACATTGAAATTACCTTGGATGCAGTTCTTTTTCCAGTCCTGTAAAGACTAGATCGAGTTGCCGCAATTAGCTCGCTGCAAGAAGATTAATTTATTAATGAAGATACTTTATGGACTTGACTTTTTACACTACAAGTTGAAAACTCCTTTACAAGTCGTCCAACTTGTGCAGAAGTTGTTGGAGCAATTAACCATTCCTTGTTTCTTTTTTTAAAATATGGTAAGCTCCTAGTGCAATCTTTCCATTTTTCCACTAACTTGGCAATAAAAATTCCTAATTTTCTACCCATTTCACTGTTCTCCGCTATAATTATTTTTTTTTTTATCAATTATGTTACTGAATATGTGGCTTTCTACTGGCAAAAATTTTTTAGACGGTACAGATTCGTTATTCCATATTAAAAAGAGCTCTCTGAACTGAATCGCATGAAAATGAGAGTCGCAAAAAGTGGCAAAAGATGTTGGCCATTTTACATTCACAGGAAACAGTACAAACAAAAAATATAAGATTTGAAGCGGACACTTTTGGACAACAAAAGATCTGCTCTAAAGAAGTTCACTAAATGACATTCAACGGAGGACACATCGAAGGCTATTTTATAAAACACAAGCCACAAACACTTTTTTTTTTTTTATATACCACAAACTTAAAAAAAATCACTTTGTTTGACAAATATGAAAAAACGTTAATTGTTTCTAAAGCTCGTACTGCACTATGTGAAATGGCGGGAGAATTTATTGCTAAACCTGTTGAAACATATGTTATGTTTGAAGGCTTACAGCTGTTCGAATATATAAGTTACAAGAAAAAAAAAAGCTATCGATAACCTCAGTGGGATATTAGTTATCGAAAATAAAAAAATATTTCGCAATTACATATTTAAAATTTGAATTAAACGACGCTGGATTGACCATTTCAGCTACTGTGCGATGGTGTGGGAATGAATGAGAAGTGGGAAATACTTTCAATTATATCTGCAAATGTTTTGATTCTTATTTCCTTCATTAGCTTGTGGAGCTGATAGAAATGAAATTTTTGAATAGGAGAATATATTTAAAGATAACTAAATTTAACAAACAGTATGCAATCAACTGAGAAAGACTCTCAAGTGTTAAAAAATGAGAATACCTATCGAAAGCAACCGCACAACATGCTCATTTACCAAAACTTCACCCTGAGTAATCACACTTTATGGCATCGGCGCACAGTGGCGCCCGTAGAGCAAACGAGGTTGCAAAAATCAAAATTTTCATGTGTGCCGACGAAGTTTTGAATAAACCCATGTTATAGGAAACTTTTCAACGATTTCAAATATGCTACTCTTAGTAATATCACATTTTTAGTTTAGAAGATATAACCGTTCAAAGTTGACCGACTTTCGGTTTTCAAAAAAACACACAATTTTTAGTCAATTTGTTGCGATTTCAGGTGTAATATCACGAAAAATAGGTAACGAATCGCCTTATTTTTTGTTTGTGTTGATTGATGTATTTATTAAATGTATAATGATAAAAAAAATTAACTGTTTGCTTTGTGTTTCTCCTGGTAAATCACTATTTAAAAACTATCCGTTTTTTCACTATTTTTCAACTTTGACGGAAAATAAAAAAAATCTATATTTTTCTATATTTGCCATATTTGCAAAACATGTTCTTTGATTATTTCTTTACATAATTCAAAAGGTTTTATCTGCCCGTACATGCCTGTTTGGCTTCTAGAGGTAAAAAAGGTTAAAAAGACATGGTTGCAGAAATTGTATGGCGTGCATCCCTTACATGTTTTGACTGACAGTAGTTTGATCTAATAGTTTGAAAATTGCATTTTAAGTCGGTTGTCTACCTGTGAGCCTCTGCCAAAGTCTACTCCCAATATTCTGTTACAGACACAGGATGCACAAAAAACTAATCATTGAAATTCGCAGGTACGCACCTCACTTAAAAATTACTTTGGAGTACAAATGGTCAAGAACAATATTGACTTATGGTCCCTCCAGGTAGGCACAAATCTTATTTAGACACGAGCATATCAAAATTGCATAATTCAGCCTAAATCCATATGTATGCAGGGAACAGGTAAATTTTTAGGCATGGTAGCATAAGCCTATATATTGCAAAATAAGCATAATGCCTGGATTAGTCTACGACTGAAAGTTGGCGCAACAAGTACTGAAACCATGGCGTTAAACAATTTTAAATTATTTGAACTGTTTAGAAGGTCAACCACAACAAAGTTTTTCACGGAAGCTGCTTTAGAAGAACTTGATAGCTTATACGGAAATATTGAGAGAAGCGAAATTATAAAAAATATTTTTCATCTGATATATGCAAATATTAAGGCAAAATGGGTGAAATCTAATCGAACCATTCAGAACTTCAACTCCAAATATGAGGACTGGCTTAATGAAGACACCATCCTGGATATATTGGCAGTAGATAAACCCACCACATCAACCAGAGGAGCAAAAGGAAGGCAAAAAAAAAGTATTGAGGAGTGTTCAATTTTCACAAGAAAGAGGAAACTTGCCGATCTATTAAATATACAAAGGATAGTGAAAGAGTTAGGTCGCAGATTACAAAATCTGTTGCTGATGCAAGCCCACTGCGACTAAAAAGGATTAAGGAAAGCATTCCCACGCCCACAAACGCACACATTAAAAAGTATGGTCCCGAAGAAGCCTTGGCCTTGTTTATGGACTTACAACTTTCCAAAGAAAAATATGAGATACTACGGGCATCCTTGATGCGACACGGGGCTGACGTTTTACCAGGCTACAAGCATATTACGCAAGCCAAAATAAATTCACGACCACTGCACACGGAGTTTACGGAAGTCTCTGTGAAAGCCAATCTGCAGGATCTCATGGGCCATACAGCAAAACGGTTGTTGGAGAGTCTTCCTGAAAATGAGGTGAAAATTCTTCCTGAGAAACTGACATTGATCAGCAAATGGGGCTGCGATGGATCATCCGGACAAAACGTTTATAAGCAAAGGATATCTTCCGATGACGCTACAATATCGGACGGAAATATGTTTATGGCATCTGTTGTTCCTTTGCGGCTAAAATCTGATGTTTCCTTACACTGGAAAAATCCACGTCCGTCATCAGTGCATTATTGCCGACCAATAATGTTTCAGTTTGCAAGGGAATCAGCAGAACTCATAAGGACCACGGTGAAGGACATTGAAGAACAAATAAGCAAGATTAAGCCTACAAAGCTGCAAATTGGAGAAGGAAAATATATTGAATGCAATTACGAGTTCCACCTGACCATGGTTGACTGAAAAGTCGTAAACGAACTGACAGGAACAACCTCAACATTGTCATGCCCGATTTGCAAAAAGAGTCAGAAGAACTTTGGTAATTTAAACGATTCTACAAATGAGGAGAATTACGAATATGGAATGTCACCACTGCACGCAAGGATAAAGTGTATGGAGTTCTTGCTAAAACTGGCGTATACCGTACCACAAGAGGAGGAAAACTTCGATGAAAATACATCAATAAAGGATAAGGAAAAGATCAGAAAGAAGCAAATACAGGATGCTTTTTTTAAACAAGTTGGACTAAAAGTAGACTGTCCCAAGCACGGATACGGTAACTCAAACGATGGAAACACTTCTAGGAGATTTTTTGAAAATGATGAGGCAGTAACTAGAATCACTGAAATTGACAATCAAATCGTGAAAAGATTGGGAACGATCTTGAATGTTTTAAACTGCAAAGAAAATGTCAATTCTACAAAATATGGAGAATATGCATCGAAAACTGCATCTCTTTTAGCGGAAATGTATCCACAGAAGAAGTTGACCCCGACCGTCCATTAAATATTGGCGCATGGCAAAGATATAATTCAGTACCAGTCTTTGCCAATTGGAGAGCTTTCTGAAGAAGCACAGGAGTCTCTTAACAAATTTTATAAAAAATATAGATTGCAGACCACATTCAAAGCATCAAGGGTAAGGCAAAATGAGGACCTCTTTAACATGTTTGCAGCATCTTCCGATCCACTTATTTCTTCCCTGCGGCATGTGAAGTCACGAATAGATTTAGAAAATAATTATAGTTTAGAAATGATTAGTCTTTTAGATATACCTTCTCTTACGAATTGTGATGAATATTTTACAGAAAATTGAAAAAATAAATTTAAAAAAGAAGTAATTTTTTTTTTAATTTGTTGGGTAATAATTTAAAACATAAAACCCTAAAGAAAAAAAATAAAAACAATCTAAAAATGTAAAAATAATTTTTTTTAGTTACCATAAAAATGATTTTTCTAGAAATTTTAACTTTGAAAACCCATAAGTAGGCCCCTACAAAGCGTAGCACCCTTTCCAAACGCTCATTTCATAGGCTGAACAGTTATCTATCATATTCTGTTTAAACTGTTCAATTATGTTATTCGGTTCAAAAGATATGATTTTTGCAACGAAAAAACTCAAATGGCGCCACTGTGCGGCGTAACCGTATCTAACCTTACAAGTAGTGAGCCATTCGTCGAACACGGATCAATCTCCACCACGAAAATGCGAGCTCCTACTTATCTAATTAAACAACCGCCTATCTTACTTTCAAGAACATCGTGTTAAAGGGTCATCTGCAGTGCAGCCTGGATTTGGCAACCAACGACTTTGCCTTATAGTGGCATTTGAAGTATAGAATGTGTGGTGTACGTTTTCTGCAGCCTGGAGGTGAGGGTTTTAAAGAAAACCAAGAAAATATATTTAGAATACATCTGTAAAGTTTATTTGTGGCCTACTCTTCCACATAGAAGAGGATGCTTAAATTGAAATTTACAAATTTCGAGGAATAAAATCTAAAACAAGTATAAATTATCAATATCTGAATGCATTCTTATCTCAAATCAGTAACACTCAATTTAAATCTAATAAATTTTAATTCTAAATTTCATAGATAATATCTGGAAGAGAAAAAAAGAAAAAATCTTTAACAAATTTCTATGAAATATTGAAATAAATCGGAAAAACTGTTTGCAGACTCCAGCAAAGAATTCCCAAAAACTGAAGACCTAAATGCAGCATGAAATCTTTCCATCACCCTACTGTCAACAGTTGTGAAGGACAAACTATTATAATCAGAAAGTATGAATATTAAAAACTCATGATTAGTTAGTTTTGCGAAGAATGGATTTAATATTTTCTGTTTTTTTGTTTTTTTTTTTTTTTTGTTCAAAAAACAATAAATCCTTTACATGGAAAACAATACAAATGATATGTACTAATCATCAGCATTGTTGTTGTGGGTGACACAACACAATCATACATGATGCAGGGAGTCTTAGAGCAGACATGTGGATCTGAAAATATATACTCGTGTAGATATATAACCTGAAAAAAGGCGGGAAGTTTACTTCCTTAGCCGAAATTTAAAAAAAAACTAATCCTTCTTATAGTTTATGGATTTCTTTAAAGAAGAAAAAATAAAAAATCCATAATCACTGACAACAAAGAAAACAATAGATGAATGGATGGTAAATTTAACATAACAATAACCCTTAACAGCAGGGACATTCAAAAGCATCAACATCATCATCATCATCATCACCAGCAGCATTACCACCACCACCACCAATACCAACAAGTGTACCGAGACACGTAAAAAAGGATAATTTCTCAAAGAACAAGAATTTGCAATTTTAGCGCCAAGCATGTGTAGGTGTAGTAGGTCTTCTCTCACACATTCGAAGGATTTATGAATCTAGTTTGAAGGTTATGACAGGGTCTACTCCCTCATTGTCACGCTTGAATGTTAACAGGTTTTTAACAAGAAAATGATATGAATCATTTTAGTTGCGCAGTAGTTCAAGTGACTTCATGCTCATTTTATATCCTTAACTACTCGTATGAAGCTGTCGAAGGATTTGGTCACAAACATTTTGAGATTGTATACATACGCATATACGAGTATATGTTTGTGTGTAGTTACAGTTTATTTTTGTAAATTTCTTGCATAAAGTTTTACTATAATCAGAATACATTTCTTTAATAACTTGGGGAAATATATTTTTCGATATTTGCAATAATTCTCATTGAAGTAGTCATTCTTTTAGAATGACTTTTTAATTGCTTCCAAGGAAAGAACTTCTTTGATATGGTTTTACACATTTTGCAAAGAAGTTAAATTTATTATGAAGAAACTACAATTTGAAATATTTTAAATACAAAATTAAATTGATATTATCCAAATTTATATTGATATTTTTAATTAAAAATTGATACTGGGAAAAAGTTAATTTATAATAAAATAGAAACAACTAATACTAAACTAATAAAGGTTTATTTATATTGGACAAAAAAAAAAAAAAAAAAAAAAAAACTATATCTTAGGGAAAAATTTAATTAATAAAAAAAGCCAAGATATACACTTAGCAGAAAAAGTATTCTTACACTTGAAGATAAAAATTTTAAATACGTGACTTTCAGAATGAAACACAGTTTTTTTTGAAAAAAAAAAAAAAAAAAAAAAAAAAAAAAAAAAAAAACATTTTTCCACATAATCTTCTTTTAGCTGAATACACTTAGTCCAACGTTTCTCCAAATTTTGTATCCCTTCCAAAAAAAAAAATAGGATTTATCGAGGTCCATAAAACAGACATTTTTGATCAATAATTTCATCGTTGGAGCTATATCTCTTTCTACCGTCAGTTCTTTAGGTTTAGAAAAAGGAAATAGTCAATGGGGGCTAAATCCGGAGAATATGGAGGATGAGGTGCCAACTCGTAGCCCAATTTATGGAATTTTGAAATCGTCATACGATTACGTTTACGGTCAATTGAGAGAAAACGCGGCACCCATCTTGCAGACAGCTTTCTTAAACCCAACTGATCATTTAAAATCGAAACCACACTGCCATATGAATTGGCCGTCCAGAACGTTCAGCGTTATTTGTATTTGTGCGACCACAACGAAAGTCAGTAAACCACTTTTTCACCATTGAAATCGATGGTGCAGAGTCCCTATAGTATTTATCAAGCTTCTCCTTGGTTTGATTGACAGTTTTTTTTCGCAAAAATTAATGCTTAATGAGCACTCGAAAATCACTTTTTTTTTCATTTAAAAAAAAACCACGAGGTTGTATGTTTCGAACAGCTGTTAAACGCCAAGTAAATGATGGAACTTGCTCAAAATTTTACAGTAGTCTATTAACATGTGGTACTTGATGGGAGCAGTGTTGCATTTCATATAACTACGAGGGAAGTTCGAAAAGACACGGACTTATTGATCCGCCCTCGTACCTAACTATAATGTTAGTAGGCAAGATGATTTCTTGTGATCGATGTAAGTTTCACAGTTTTACCCCTATTTTGTCAAAAAAGTTATCATTTGAAAGGTATTTCTTTTTAGCTATTACCCAGATTTACAGATTTTCATAGTCTGGAATATTCTTTTGAAGTTATGATCGTTTAGTTACTACTAACACATACATAAAATTATACAATGCTATGTGTGAGTTTATTAAATTTGTTAATGTGTTGAGTTTGTTTTCTTCATTTAAAATGAGTTGAATTGTGAAGTATACCTTTAGGGTCTTTATTAAATGAAAAAATAAAATTTCCTAGAATTTGCACTCCAATTTCGAGCGCTGGAATCTAGTTCATATAATATATAAAAAAATTAGTAAGAAAATCACAGTCGGTCTAGACCGACTATATCATACCCTATACCAGGCGTTTAGAGATCCTATCTCTTAGGTCCAACTAATGAGATATAGAAAATAAGCATAAACCTTTGAGTTATTAATTTTTTTTCCTTTGAATACGAAAAAGTTCATATCGGATGCTATATTTACATGGGGACTAGGTCGAAAAATGGACCGATCCTGACCATATTTGGTAAGGTCATTTATTTTTTGCAAAAACATATACAAACCAAATTAGAGAATAATCCGTGTAATATTTTTGATTTTTGTTATACTTAAGTAAAGATCGGGAATAAGCTTCATATGGTGGCTATGACCAAGAATTGTCCTGTAGGGTTTATTTTTAGACTACTGATAAATAGTTGAAATAAACATACAAAAACCCAATTTGACCGAGATCTATATGATCATTTTGATATTATGGCAATTTACGTCGATCTCATAGGGGTCATTTGTATGGGGACTAGGTCTGAACATTAACCGATTTTCACCAATTTCAATAGCGTTCATCATATGGCCGATGAAAGCCTATGTACTAAATTTAGTCAAAATATATTCATATTTGCGACCTGTTTACATGGACACACAGACGGACGGACGGACAGACGGACGGACATCGCTAAATCTACTCAGAAAGTGATTCTGAGCCGATCGGTATACGAAAAGATGGGTCTAGGTCAAATATTTTTGGTAGTTACAAACATCAGCACAAAGTCATTACACCCTGACCACATAGTGGTATAGGGTATAAATATTTTGAATCACGATCTTAAAGAACTTACTAAAAATTTTTTAAATTTTTTACCTGGCAATAAACCTAAAATAAATTAAACTAGCAGATTCCAGCGCTCGAAATTCGAGTGCAACTTCTAGTCAACTTTAATTTTGAACTTAGCCAATCCACAAACCAACACTTTTTTGGTTTATTATTATTGCGAATGAAGATAACAAACTCATTAACAAACACATTAACAAATTTAATAAGCACACACATAGCATTATATAATTTTACGTATGTGTTAGTAGCAACTTTAAATTCAATTTACTCAAAATAAAGGAACAAATTTAAAAATCTGTAAATCTGGAGAACAGCTAATAAGAAATACCTTTCAAATAATATACGTTTGGTCAAAATCGGGATAAAATGGTAGAACAAGACATCGGTCACAAGAATCGCCTAGACTATTAATATTATAGATGTGCACGGAGACTTTTTCTAGCAAATCCACTAAAATCGTCGAAATGCACTTAATAAAAGGCAATTTCTATCCTATGGCATTACCATGCTAAATTCATTAATGACGAACCAATCATTATCCACATCCGGGTCATAAGAATTACATCTGTTTCGCTTCGTTGGATGCTCTTTTTTCGCTGATAAATTTTTCCTTTGCCAATATAAATTGTTTAAAGTCGCATTCAAGCTTATTAATTAATTTTACTTCTTATTATTTATGTATGTTTTCAATTCTGAGTTGTCAACCTTATTTTAAAGAGGTGGCTTCTTAAAAGTACCCGATAACTCGTTCTCTTTTCCTCATCTTCTTGACCTTCTTGGTCAAATTTTTAATTCTACGAGTATATACTCCTTCGCAGATGACAGCAGCACTTGTCATTCATTTTCTTAAATTGTAGGCCTAGCCTCTAGGAGGTTGGGGCAAATGGCGGACAATGAATGACACACTCAATCAAGACTTGTTAACAATCTCCGAGTGGGGTAAAGCGACAATGTCATCTGTATATATGGGTGGGATAGGTATTGAGGAATCGGATACTCTTGATGTTCTAGCCATGAGAATTCAATGTGATGTTCGTTGGAACGAGCATGTTTTTCAAGTGTCGAAAGAAGCCTTCAAGTGTCTTGGTTTTCTAAAACGGTGGAAAAATTACTTCAATCCTTCTGATCTCATTAAAATCTATGCCACTTACATACACCCGACCGAAAATGGAATACAACTTTCATATATCGGCAGGAACTTCAAAGTCTATTTTCGAGCTACTGGACCGTGTGCAAAGGAGGGCGTTGGTACTAAATGACAGTAGGGTATCCAACTCTATTGACTCATTGGAACATCGTCGGAATGTGGGTTGTGTAGCACTGTTCTATAGATACTACCATGGGAAATGTTCTTCTGAGATTAGCGGACTTATTCCAAGTGCCCGAGTTTCGGTTCGCTCCACCCGCTTCTCTCATCCGTTTGTGGTCTATTGTCCAGTTGACCGTACAACGCATACAGAGATAATTCGTTTATCAGTCGAACTAGCCGCATGTGGAATAAACTCCCCGCACAGGTGTTTCCTGACAATTATAATCTAATAAAATTTAAGTCAAATATTCACTAACACTACTCGCTCTCTCCTTCTTCCCATAACCTATTTTCCTGAAATCAACACAATGCACTGCATTTGTAGGGGGCATCCCCTGAGCGTTGGTTAACAAAAAAAAAAAAAAAAAAAAAAAAAAAAAAAAAAAAAAAAACGCCCGTTTCTAATCCCATTTGACCCGTTTCAAAAAATGAGGGGAGGATACCTTCCTTGTAAGTTCAGCTTTAATTGATAAATTAGGTTATTGGAGAATAAAAACAAGTAACTTTTCCTTGGGAGAACAGTGTAAAACATCTTGATGTTACACTTCACAGTAAAATGTTGTCAGTTCCATTATTAACAAAGTAAATACTATAACCAGAATCGTGAACCCATTTATAAATAGAAAGTCTGATCTTAACATCGAGAATAAACTTTTTATGTTAAAGATATTTTTTCAAGCACTCTTATTCTATGCCACTCCATCACTCATCTGATTGTCATCTAAAGCGTCTGCACGTTAGTCAGAATACGTGTTTAAAATGTTTCATAATTTACCACCATATTTTTCAACATTACTTCTACTCGTATACTCACTATCTAATATCCAATAAGTCAAGGAACACATTAGTGCTTTATGTCATTGAAACAGTTTACTTTTAACTACAAACATAACCCGCTTTTATTTGTACTTCTTTTTCCCTAAAGGCTTTTAGTTAATTTATTTCCTTAATATATTAAGTCAAAATTGGCTAAACTCTTTATTTGCTAAACTATTAAAATTATTGCACTAAATACATTTGAATTTGAAAACAAATAACGGCTTGAAATTGCTTGAAAATATCCACAAGTAACTCCCTTAAATTTAATTAATGATAGTTTGTATAACAAGAATTAACTTCAGTTGAGACCCATTCCACAAATTCATTATCTGGGAGCAACGTATAATCGACATAGACTATCTTACAATGAAGGTCTCATGGGCGGCACCCGCAAATCACTTTAATCCGCCAATAATGACGCAAATTTGACTTCGAAACGTGTTACTAATAGTTAATTTTTTTAACTCTTTCTTTTAACTCATTCTCTCTGTCTGTCTGTCTGTCCGCCATGGGGCAACCCCATTCCCTCTCATCCAATTGATCTGAAACTTCGTCCATAGTCTTGTTGTGACAATAGATAAATTTTGGGGTAGTCACGCCCAGTCAAGGAGCGATTTAAACCTCATTTCCCCTCATCCGATCAAACTGAAACTTGGTCCGTATACTTGTTGTGGCCAAAGATTATTTTTAAATAGTCACGCAGTCACGCACAGTCACGGAGAGATTCAAAACTCATATGCATAAGGAAAGAAATAGTTTTAATAAAAACTTTATTTTTATGGGTTAGATTATTTAATTTACGAGGTCTGTTCAATAGAAGAGGTGAATTTTAATTTTTCTCAAAAAATGTTTATTTATTTGTCCCCTTAATAGTATTCCCCCTTAGATATAATACACTTGTGCCAACGGTTTTTCCGATCCTCGAAGCAGTTCTGATATTCACTTTTTGGTATGGCCTTGAGCTCTCTCAGCGATTCCGGTTTATCTCTTTTCTTTTCGGCCAAAAAATTACGAACAAGCAATGACGAGTGAGCAGGTGCATTATCGTTATGCAAAAACCATGAATTTTTTTCCCACAATTCCGAACGGCGCATAACTTCAAGATAGTACTCATTAACCGTAAGATCATGTGGCAAGAACTCAAGATACACTACGCCACGGTAATCGAAGAAAACAGTGAGTTATGACCCTTTTAAGCAAATCTGGACGGTCGTTAACGTCATTCAACATCTCCTGAGCGATTCTCATGTGACGATTTTTTTTGTTTGTTCAAAATTCAGAAAATTCATGCCTAAAGTTTGCGAAAAATTTATATGTCATGAGCCAACCGATATGCCGACATCCTCTGCAACTTCTCTAATAGTGATTCGACGATTCTCCATAACAATCTTCCTCATTCACATCTCCTCGACCTTCTGTGGAAAGCTTGTACCACTTGTAATTATTTTTCTGACTCAGAGTACAATCACCATATTCTACTCTCAACATTTCAAGTACTTAAATTTTTTACAAAAAATTTGCTCTGCCAATAAAACAAAAATGTTAATGAGTTTAAGCTCTTTTAATTCAACTAGCAGATTCCAGCGCTCGAAATTCGAATGCAATTTCTAGGCAATTGTATTTCTCAACTTAGCCAATTCACAAACCAACACTTTTTTGGTTTATTATTATTGTGAATGAAGATAACAAACTCATTAACAAACACATTAACAAATTTAATAAACACACACACATAGCATATGTATAATTTTATGTATGTGTTAGTAGCATTTTTAGATGGAATTTACTCAAAATAAAGGAAAAAATTTAAAAATCTGTAAATCTGGTGAACATCTTAAAAGAATTGCCTTTAAAATAATACACTTTAGTCAAAATCGGGATCCAATGGTAGAACAATGTCACAAGAAATCGCCTAGCCTATAAATATTATAGATATTCAAATTCACGAAACTTTTTAATTTGAGCAATAAAAAAATAACAATGTTGGTAGTCACATTTTTTTTTAAATAAAGAAAAAAAATAAAAAATCACATATTCATAAAGGAAAATAAAGTTTTTTAGTCTTTCGATATTCGGAACTTTTACAAAAATTTTACAGAAATTGGTAGCGTAGAAGGCCTTGTTACTCAAGCACAATTATAATTCGCACATAAACGATCCACGACATCGACGTGGATCGGGATTTTATATCGGGATTTTGAGGTGCAGCACCGACTTTAGCATCACTGTATATTATACTAATAAGAACAACATTTTTTCCTTTCTTTGGAACATGTGACACCAAAACCATATTGGATTTACCATTTCGACCGCGCAATATATTGAAGTCTGTAGAAATTTCCTTCTTGTTCTTCTTGATTGTTCCGACGGTTGTTAAAACTTTTTGCAACATTGCTTCAGCTAAGGTTATACTGGTGTACCGATTATCAGTTGTGACGTTGCAACCTGTATTGAAAATCGGTTGATATTTTTTCAGATTTTTATATTTAGTTGACAGATTTTTTTTTTTTTTTTTTTGTTAACCAATACTCAGGGGATGCCCCCTTCAAATGCAGTGCATTGTGTTGATTTCAGGAAAATAGGTTATGGGAAGGAGGAGAGAGGGAGTAGTGTTTGTGGATATTTGACTTAAATTTTATTAGATTATAACTGCCAGGAAAAAACTCTGCGGGGAGTTTATTCCACATACGGCTAGTTCGACTGATAAACGAATTCTCTCTATAATGCGTTGTGCGGTCAACTGAACAATAGACTACAAACGGATGTGATCTACTAGAGAAGCGGGTAGAGCGAACCGAAACTCGGGCGCTTGGCATAATTTCGCTAATCTCAGAAGAACATTTCCCATCGTAATATCTATAGAACAGTGCTACACAACCCACATTCCGACGGTGTTCCAATGAATCAATAGAATTGGATGCCCTACTGTCATTGATGAGCGCCAACGCCCTCCTTCGCACACGGTCCAGTAGCTCCAAAATAGACTTTGAAGCCCCTACCCATATATGGGAGTTGTATTCCATTTTCGGTCGGATGTAAGTGGTATAGATTTTAAGGAGATCAGAAGGAGTGCAGTAATTTTTAAACCGTTTTAGAAAACCATGACACTTGAATGCTTCTTTCGACACGTGAACAACATGCTCGTTCCAACGAACATCACATTGAATTCTCATGCCCAGAACATCAAGAGTATCCGATTCCTCAATACCTATACCACCCATATATACAGATGACATTGTTGATTCCATGGCCCTATGGGTCAACATACAACATTGAGTCTTCAGCGCATTAAAATCAACCATATTCGCTTTACCCCACTCGGAGATTGTCAAGAGGTCTTGATTGAGTGTGTCATTCATTGTCCGCCTTTTGCCCCAACCTCCAAGAGGCTTGGCCTACAATTAAAGGAAAATGAATGACAAATGCTGCTGAATGACAAACTCTGCTGTCGAAAGAGTATATAGAATTAAAAGTTTGGCCAAGAAGGTCGTTTAGAAAGATAAGGAAAAGAGAAGGAGAAAGAACGGAACCTTGGGGTACCCCTGAATTAAGCTGAAACTCATTAGATGAGACCCCATCAATAACAACACCTATTGTTCGGTCTCTGAGAAAACTCGATATAAATCGAGAGAAGTCATTACCGACCCCAAATGCAATAAGCTTTGATATCAGAGCACCGTGCCACACACGATCGAATTCCCAGGAAATATCTAGAGCAACCACTTTACTTTCGCCAAAATTGCGAATGGATCGACTCCAGCGCTCAGAAAGTAGAGCTAACAGGTCTCCCGTGGAACGATTTCTACGGAAGCCATACTGTCGATCATTAAGAAGTGAGTTGGCCTCTAGGTAGTTCACAAGGTGGAAATTGATCATGCTCTCCATCACCTTTGAGAGCGCAGAGCAGATTGCAATTGGACGGTAATTTTCAGGGTTATTAGCCGCTCCCTTTTTAGGGATTGGCTGGGCATTAGCAACCTTCCAGCAAGAGGGAAAGACTCCCGCACGATACGAAAGGCTGAAAAGGTTGGCCAATGGACTGGCTAGTGTCGAAGAGCACTGTTTCAGCACCAGTGCTGGGATACCATCCGGTCCCGGAGACTTATTAATGTTGAGATCCGAAAGAACCCTTTTAACTGCACGTGCTCGGAAGAATATTTTAGGCATAGTACACGATACTCTTTCGAGTTCGGGCAGTGGTTGATCGCTACCCGGCAAATGACCAAAAGCTTTTGCTGCCCCGAGGAGCAGAAAGAAGTTTAGCACGAAGACGCTGATCGTGAAGAAACTTATCGCGCCTTAGTACTTTGGCACATTCATTTCTCGCCTGTTTGCGTAGCAGTTCAGTGACGGAATTTTTATTTTCACGCCAAAGTCTGAATGCTTCCTCTCTGGATCTGACTGCATCTCTGCAGGTCTGGTTAAATCAAGATTTTTGATTAGGTTTAGCCGAAATGCGTTTTGATGGAATGAAAAATCTCATACCAAGCACTATTATTTTTTTCCACCATTATCGCAGCAGCATCAACATTATTATCTAGGAAACAAAGTTTCCAGTTGAAATGCTTGAAGAAATCGTTGAGCTCGGCCCAACGAGCCTTTTCGTAAATGAAAACTGAGCGTTTCATAGCTGGTGTTGAAACACTGTGAAGTACAGAGTACGAAAAAGAAGCGGAAATGGTACAGTGATCCGAATTGCCAAGAGGTGCAAGTATTTTCACTTCATACTTGTCAGGGTGTGAAGTTAGAAAAAGGTCGAGAGTATTCTGTCTTTGCCCTTCAATTAAATCGGAAAAAGAAAAGAATATATAGTTTGGCTTTTGTGGTAAAGCGAAGCAAATTAACTGCAAAGATTACAAATGCCTAATACCTTTCACACGATGTTCAATTCATATATGTTATCTTTAGAAACAGAAGAGAAAAATATTGAAAAAACGAATTTCGTCCGTTTTTGGTAATATTTTTCAGAGCCTACGGTTAAGCGCGAATACTCGAGCTACTCGAATAGCTAACGAGCTACTCGTTGAGTTCGAGTAGTAAAAAGTAACATTTTTCATGTTTGAAAGCATGTAAAAAGATATATATAAGTATTTAGTATAACAAATGTATACTTTTTGGAATCGTACATGCACGAAAAATATCATCCTTAAATTTCACTTAAATCGGACTGTCCTACTGGCGTGGGCAAACGACCACTCGAAAAAGCTCTACGCCTTTCCATACAAATGTATGAATATATTCACTTCATAGATGTTTGACTTTATTTAAAAAAAAAAAAAATTCCCAGAACACACGGTATGATTTTATATATTTTGAAGTCAGTTATACTGATAGATTACCCTCCTGAAATATTAAAACATTTTGATAAAACTATGAAGTGGGCTAACTACTACACGAAAAAGATTATCCACTTCCCAATCAAATGTATGGAAATATGATCTTCGTATATGTTTGATGCCTATTTACAAAAAATTTTTCACTTTGAAAAAGCTCTTAGTATTTTAATCTGAATATATGTAGAGAATACGTTTTCAAAATTTCAAAGCATTTCGAGAAAAATGTTGGCGTGTGGGAACAACTACTCGAAAAAGGGCGGAAATTTTGCAAAAATGTAAAAAATAAATAAAACAAAATTTTTAATTTTTTCACTGTCTGTAATCGACTATATAGATTGATACTCATAGATTGATTACTCATAAAAAATTTTAAACCATTCGGAACAAAATTGTGGCTTCGGTATAGCACAGCTATGGCCAAACTACGGCCCGCGTGCTATATGCGGCCCGCCAACATATTTTGTATGGCCCGCTGTGCATAATAAAAATACATAGTTTATATGGGCTTAGTTAATAAAAATTCTAAATTTAATGTTTTTTATTTTACAAAACAGAAAAAAATATATATTTTTTTTTCCAAAACTTCTGGTACAATTTATAGAAAAAGCATTAAAACTCCGTAATGTTAGCAATAGTATCATTGAGAGGTGTTTTTTGAATTGCATCAATATTGAACTTGAAACTGAAATTTGGGGGTACAAATAGAAAATAAATACTTGAAACTAAATAAAAAAAAATTGGAACGAAACGAAACTAAAATTTCGGAACTTGGAAGTTGAAATGGAATTAGACAAAAAGAATATTAAAATTTGGAACTTGGAACAAAAAGAGTATAAAAATTAGGAACTAAAACAAAATAACTAAATGAGCAGCTGTCAGAAAAATTAGAAAATACAAATAGACCATTACTGTGCTATAGCTTTAGGCGAGAGCTGCGATATAAAATATACTGCACAACTACTGATTTTTGTTCGGTCAATTAATGAGGATTTTAAAATTACACAGGAGCTGTTATCTTTTTAACGAAGTTGAAATATATCTTTTGAAATATATTATTAAATGGGAAAATCTTGTTAATGTGACTACCGACGGATCCGATATCGATACCGATATCCGCCTGCTGAAAAGAATTCAAGACAAGGTTCACAGGACTGATCCAAATAAACAGCTTATTGTGACTCAATGTAGAACACGTAACTAATGTTATAATTAAACTGGTAAACTTTCTGAATACTCAGATGTATTATACCACCACTATGTTCGATGGTTAAGCTTAGGTAAAAATTATAACCTTTTTTATATTACACGAAAAAGAAGACTTTTCCGAGTTAATTGGTTCATCAGGCATTCCGATTTTGCCTTTTCAGTCGAAAAAATTCAAAATTCAAAAATATTTATGTTCAAACTGTGATACATAGCTTAAATTCTTTCAAGATAAAATTAAGACTTTTTGAACAGAATTTATAGAAAAAAAATTTTAATCATTTCATACGGTTAAAAGATTTCAGGATATCTCTCAAGAAAAAGCTTTTTGCTAAAAATGTACGTGCTTTAACAAATGAATTTAATCGAAGATTTGATTGTTTTCGTATAATTGAAAATGATCTGTCAATTATCTTCAAGTGATATTCAGCTGCAATTATTGATTTACAAGTGATGCATCTATGCAAGAATTATTTAATCATCAAACGGACAACTTACTAAATTTTTATCGTATTCTAAATAAAAGAAAATATTTTAATATTCCAAATTTGGTAAAAAAAAAATGTTGGTTATATTTGGATCAACACACATTTGCGAACAAACGTTCCCCACAATACTAAGAATTTCAACAAGTAATTTTGATCCAGACATTGAAAAATTTAGCACTAATTGTAAACAACTATTTTTATCACATTAAATAAAGATTTTCCAATTTAATTTCACTACTTAGATAAACTTTATTTCAGTTTTTCCGAAAAAAAAATTTTTTTTGGCCCCCGAGTAATTTTCTAATTAGATAATGGCCCGTCAGTCGAAAAGTTTGGCCATGACTGGTATAGCACTACTCGACGGATATTGCTCACTTTCTATACAAATGTGTGAAAATTGCTCTTATTTGAAGCTTGATGATATTTTCCAGAAAATTTGCCACAATGACATAACAAAAAATTATATTCGTTAGAGCTGAGTATATAAAGAGAACACTTCCTTCAAGTTTCAAAGCATTCCGCCAAAAATTGAAGCTTGGAGGAACTACTACTCGACAAAAAACAGAAACTGAAGTAAAAATTTTTCAAAAAAAAAAAAAAAAAAAAAAAATTTATGTTCATTATATGGAGGGGAAAAAAGTGTTCAAACTATCGGTTTCACCCCTAGAAATATGCGAATAACTGAGAAATACAAAGTTTTGGGCCAATCAAAAAACATTTAGTCGTGCCTCGACGCGATTGAAACTTTCAAGTGTGTTTATTAGGGTGGCCCTTAATAAAAAAAGTGTTCAAACTGTCGGTCTCACCCCCTAGAAATATGCGAATAGCAAAAAAACTGAGAAATACAAAGTTTTGGGCCAATCAAAAAACATTTAGTCGTGCCTCGATTGAAACTTTCAAGTGTGTTTATATGGGGAATATATGACTTTTTTTTTCAGATTTTACGAAAATTTCGTTCTATAGTTTAATTTTTCCGACGAGTTGGTATATGATTCGGGATGAGTATTAAATTCTCCCTTCAAGAAGCTATAAAACTTCAAAATCGAATAAAACCTCGCCAAGAAATAGCGAATGCCCCAGACCACTTTTGTGCTAAAAAAAAAGCAGCTCATGAAATTTTTAATGGCTTTTTTTTCAACTTTGAGAAATTTATTAAAGCCATAATTTCTTTTTGGTCTCTATACTTATAGGTACTCAGACAAGAAGTACTGTTTTATTATCACGTTGTAAACCTATTGCGCATTGAGACCGAAAATGGGAAATTTTTTTGATAAAATTTTGAAAACTCTTTTTCAAGTTTTAAAAAATTTTCTTAAACAAAATTTAAAAAACTGGATCTAAAGCTTTAAGGCTTTGTTAATTACATGTTACAGATTAACTGTGTGAATTTTTAAGTAAATCCCTGAGACAGAATTTTTTTTGAGAAGGATTTTATTTTTTGCGGATTTCGAGAAAAATGGGATTTTAGTAAAATATTCTGTAAATGAACTCTCTTTCTAAATACTTTGTATCAAAAATTCATCACTTTTCTACTTTTAAATGTTATATTTTATCTTAATAGCCTAGGGTTTCGGAAAAAAATAATACGACCCCATTAGCCCTTTTGTAATTGGGGTCACATATGACTCCAAGCTAATACAAGACAATTTATTCAAAAAATTCAAATTCAACGTTACTTTGTTATAACCAAATATGTAAGTTATCCGTTCCTAAAATTTAGAATAAATCGAACAACGTTAACCCATTATTTGCCGAGCCCAGTTTTTGGATTTTAAGATATCTATATACATGTATATAAAATGGAATGTGTGTTTGTTTATTTGTTTATTTGTTTGTTTGTACCTTATAGGACACCAAACCTCTGGACCGATCTTCCTCAAATTTTCACAGCATTTAACTGGCACTCTGGCATGATTAATAGGGTACTTTTTTTTGACCACGCCCACTTTTACGCCCACTTTTTTAAAATTATGTAATTGCTCCCATATAGTTTTTAACAGATTTACTTTAAATTGTATATACATTATACTCCAGGCGAGGTAGAAATAAACATTTCTTACGCCACGCCCCCTTTCACGCCCCTTTTCACGCCAAATTTTGTTTGAAAGTTTTAAACTTTTTGTTCTCTGTATAAATTTGTTCCTTCCAACGGATTTTTTTTTTATTTGGTAGTATATTGCTCTTAATACTGTTAACGTCGCCATACAACTATGAACCACGCCCACTTCACCGCCCCCTTTTTTTAATTCAGATACTTACTTATACCACTAACAATGTTTGCTATACAAAATACTTTTTTTTGTAATATGTATTTACCTAAAGTTTTATACACTTTTAATCCACAGGTAAGGTAGCCATACATTTTTTTATTACCAAATCCCCATTTTTCGCCCCATTTTACCTTAAATTATAATTAATCTGCTTTCAATCTATCTATATATATAAAAAAAATGAATGTGTGTTCGTTTGTGCTTTATAGGAGGCCAAACCCTGAACCGATCTTCCTGAAATTTTCAGAGCGTGTTACTGTGACTCTGGAAGGAATAATAAGCTATATAAATTTTTGATTGGACACGCCCACGCCACGCCCATATAACCCAAAATTTGAAATCGTCATATCTCGGAAATTTTTTGACCTACAGCGGTCATATTTGGTACATATGGTATTGGCATGAATAGAAATACATACCAGAAGAAAAGTGGGCGGGACCACGCCCCTTTTTAGAAAAATAAAAATCGTAATGTCTTCTAAACTACTGGAAGGATCATCATGAATCAAAAGGATATTTTTGTGAAATAATAAGTCCTTAACTATATAAAGTTGTTAGTGGGCAAAGGGGCGTGGTCCCGCCCATACAACCCAAAATTAAAAATCGTCATATCTCGGCCATTTTTTTTACCTACGGCGATGATATTTGGTATATATCGTATTGAAATTAATAGAAATAGTACTACAAGAAAACGGGGCGGGACCACGCCCTTTTTAGAAAAATTAAAATCCATAATAACTTCTATTAAACCCTTGACTATATAAAGTTGTTAGTGCAATAATTAATTCTAAATTAAATAAATAATATTTTGTTAATGTATAAATATTTTTTTTTTATTTTATTTTATAACGATGGGGGTTAGCGAAGCACACCGGGTTCAGCTAGTTTTTAAATAAAAATTACGGAAAACGAGTTTTTCTATTAAACTCGATGAAACCACTATTTAAAATTGAGGAAAAGTAATTCGGTTATTTTTTTATTTATTTAACCCTCCAGTGCTCCTGGGATCAAAATAATCCATTCTGATGTATCTTTGGTGCAATTATCTGCTTATTGCCCGCGAATATAAATTAAAACAACTTTTAACCAATTTTGTTATAAAAATATTTTTTATGTATAAAAACTATCTATATTTTTCTAAATAAAATAAGAAGACCCCCAAATAACCCAAAGCTAATAAAAGACAATTTATTCAAAAGAATATGAAATATAAAATTAATTCTATTTATTTTGGAGTATTTAAGGATGATTTAGTGTGCGATTCAAATTGTTTTCTGTAATCACTTACGACTTGCAAATTAAAATTATAAATTTTCTTATTATTTTCTTAACAGAAAATTTCCACAGACATACAGCCACACACACATATGTATATATGACTACTTTAATCTTAGCATTTAGATCTAAACTAATCTGGACTAATATTTAATTAGTAACTATACAAAACAAAGAAATATGATCTACTATCTTTTAGTCTTCTGTTTATTTGTAGTCACTGAGTTTAGTTGTTCATATTGTTGCACGGTTGCAAGTTAGAGGTAGAGGAGATGTTTTAAAAAGCGGTATAACTAAAGGATTTGTAACGTAAAATGATATTATTTATGTTGGTTCCAGACGAAAACTAAAATGCACAGTTAGTTAGTTACCTTTTCTTTTTTTGTGGTATACTCATATGGAATTTTGTTTTGTATTTGGTAAAAGATTTGCGGTTTAATCTGGTATCTTTGTTCATTTTTGTTTAAATGAAAGAGAAATGAAAGTACCAAACAAATCATCTTTTTTTGTTGGCAAATTGCAAATCATTCTTAGTATGTTCTTTTTTTTTTAAATTAAAATAAGCAAAAATAAAGCCTGCTGAACTAAGGAAATATATAAATTTTTTTTAATAGCCAAAGATTTTTCTGAAAGAGTTTCGGATTTCTAGTTTTCTAGCATATTATTGTACAATGTAGTTTGTGTACGGGTTTTGGTAACTTGTTTGTTTAAAACGATGAAATTTAAATCCTAGTTTGCATGAGTTTAAGTTTTTATGTA
Organism: Cordilura impudica; assembly: GCA_963682025.1. NCBI lineage: Eukaryota > Metazoa > Arthropoda > Insecta > Diptera > Scathophagidae > Cordilura > Cordilura impudica. The sequence goes on from OY821517.1 coordinate 55,904,880, forward strand.
CATTAATAACTTTCAGCTGCTGCTACTGCTGGTGGTTCTGCTGGTACTGGCTGCTATGGCACAGCTCATATATGCTAATCTCCAGCAAGTTGACCAACCACAATTTCATTATTTTTTGCTTTAATAATCATTAACACCATCTCAAATGACAGACAGACAAGACAACAACAAACAAAAGTGAGTGTAGAACAAAAACTCTTTAATAATTTCTGATTGCATGCTAAACTGACCATTTGCATTAATCTTGTTGCTTTCGAGCGAACAGCAAAAATCTACTGACCAACAAGGATGACCAGGGAGTAGTAGTTGTTGTGTGATGTAATGTTGTCACTTTGACATTTATGTTGTTTTTTTGTTGTTGTTGTTGTTGTTTAATGTTTATTTACCACTTTGAAAAATTATAAAATGATGATAACGATAATAACTAGAGATAACTTTTGTTTGGGTGACTGAGTTTGAAAAGGAAACTTTCTGGAAATCCTTCTAATCGGGGGTTGTCCAGCACAAATGTTCGATGATGCTTTTCCTGTTCCATCATTAAATGTAAAATATAGTTTTTTCTTAAAAAAAAAAAAAGAAAAAAAACCAGTATCAAAGTTCGTTTTTGCTTTAAAAGTTCATACGCCCCTCAAATAAATCAAACAAAAACACATAACGTACGCACGCTCGCACGCACCACACATACTGATGACTGATACTCACACAGATCACAGACATTCGTACTTTTGCTATGGCTCAACATCAGTTACGAATCGAATCATTCAACAACCATACACACATTCATACACACACACACGCTAAAAATATCTAATGCAATAATTTTTATTACATCTGCCGTCATCTTCCCCTTTTGGAAAATTAAAATAAAAACAGCAAAAAATAGAAAATCCTGTCTATAATTATAATGAATTTTTCATTTTCCTGTATTCTGTTGTTTGTCTGTCAATCCGTTCTCGTGTCTCTGTCTCTTAGTCTGAACCATCCATCTAAATCATATTGTAATATGCAAATCTTTGCTCTACTCTGCTGTGCTGTGCCGTTCAACAGGGAAAATATGCATTCGTCAGGATACTTTGAATTCTTGAATTTACAGAGATTCATTTAGTTAATGTAAAGTGAAGAAGAAGAGAAGAAAAAAAAACTGTTAAACCAGTTTTCTAATTTACAAATGTTGTAACGTTTAGAAGTTTAAAAGCAAAACTTGATTTTTACTTTTAATTTCCATAATGTTTGAATGATATGGCAAAAAAAAGCTTAAATAATAAAAAAGTTTTCATTTTGCGTTAGAGTTTATTGAATATATCATACAATAATTCTGTTGAAAGAAAACACTAAAGCCACAACAAGTTATCGCAAGGCTAGTGGAGACGAGACTATAACAAGTTATTCGAATGGTATATAAGTTGCGTTCTCATGCATTAGTGCTGGAAAAGTAACTGAATTTTGCCTTTAAAAGTGCTTTGCCAGACCCCTAATGATACCATCTTCAAAGTTCTGACAAATCAATTTAAAAGATATTTTAAGAGAGCGCTAAGCAATGACCTTTGCGTTTTAAAGTATCTAGCCACTCTCCAAATTATAATATAGATTTAGGCTGTATCAGTTATTTTTAAAACGATGGCAAAGCACTAGCAAAAAAAAATTAAAGCTGTGCCAACGCTCAAATGTACGCTTGGCCAACTGTTTAAAGCATTACCGAAAGAAAACATTATGATTTTCAAACCAGATGATATATTTTTCAAGGCCTCCACTTTTAATTAAAGAAAGCTATTTCATTAATTTTTCACTTTTATTCAAAGAATTAGGATTGTACAAAGGATTAGAAACTTAAGTAACAACAACATTGTAAATAACAAAACAACTGCTATGACTCTTTTGTGAAACTAATACTGGAAAAGCACTTTATATCAAACGTTGGGAAAGCATTGCCAATAATTAATTTGTCAGTGCTTTATTTTTGGGCCATTAGCAAACAGTGTTTTGTCAAAGCTGTGATTTTTTATATCACCGACAATTTCTGACTGGCTAGTTGCATTTTTTAAAAATTAATTTTTATAATGAAATAATGAAAAATAATTTTGGAAAATAAGTTCACTTTGGAGCATCAACATATATTTATATCCTACTAGCAGATTCCAGCGCTCGAAATTCGAGTGCAATTTCTAGGCAGCTTTATTTTTCAAATTAGCCAATTCACAAACCAACACTTTAATGGTTTATTATTATTGTGAATGAAGATAACAAACTCATTAACAAAAACATTAACAAATTTAATAAAACACACATAGCATATGTATAATTTTATGTACTAGCAGATTCCAGCGCTCGAAATTCGAGTGCAATTTCTAGGCAATTTTATTTTTGCTAATTCACAAGCCAACACTTTCTGGTTTATTATTATTGTGAATGAAGATAACAAACTCATTAACAAACACATTAACAAATTTAATAAAACACACACAGCATATCTATGTATAATTTTATGTATGTGTTAGTAGAAACCTTAAATGCAATTTACTCAAAATAAGGGAAAGAATTTAAAAATCTGTAAATCTGCAAATCGCCTAAAAAGAAATACGTTTCAACTAATATACGAGATAAAACGGTAGAACAAAACATCGGTCACAAGAAATCGCCTAGCCTATTAATATTATAGATATAGTATACATTAAAGGTTTTAACAATGTTTGCTCACGACATTAAAAGTTCCTATCGGATGCTATATTTATATGGGGACTAGGTCGAAAAATGGATCGATCCTGACCACTTATATTTTGCAAAAACATATACAAACCAAATTTGAGAATAATCTATGTAATATTTTTATTTTTTGTTAGACTTAAAGATCGGGAATCAGATTTATATGGGGGCTATGAACAAGAATTGTCCTGTAGGGTATATTTTTAGACTACTGATAAATGGATAATATAAACATACAAAAACCCAATTTGACCGAGATCTATATGATAATTTGGATATTATGGCAATTTAAGTCGATCTCATAGGGGTCATTTGCATGGCGACTATGTCTGAACATGGACCGAATTTCCCTATTTCAATAGCGTTCATCCTTTGGCCGATAACAGCTTATATGCTAAATTCCATTAAAATATATTCATATTTGTGACCGTAGTTCGATTACAAGGTTTACATGGACACACAGACGGACGAACGGACGGACGACATCGCTAAATCGACTCAGAAAGTGATGCTGAGTCGATCGGTATAATAAAAGGTGGGTCTAGGTCAAATATTTTTGGTAGTTACAAACAGCAGCACAAAGTCATTATACCCAAACCACATAGTGGAATAGGGTATAATGAAATCGATATAGGTCGTATATGGGTACCCCACATAATATTCAGCGCTGAATATTTTGGGCTATTTTATATATGGGAAAGTCAAAGATTCGTCGATTTTTGCAACAATTTCGTCAATTTTCCCCAAAAGGGTGAAAAACCCACAAAAACGCACGAAAACACCCCCTGGCGGCTGTTAAAAATAAAAAGAAATGTGAGAAATGGATTTCCGGAAACAAAAAACCCCACGGTTAACACATTTTCAATATTTTGTTTTACTTTTGAATGAGTATTATGGAAAATATCATTAGAATATATTCATCGAAATTTTGGCAGGCTCGAAAACGATTTTATGGCCCATAGTACCAGAATCACGATGGAAATTTTTTCGGCCCCATACAATTTGACCGACCCTAATATTTTTTTTTGCATATGACTGCCACAACTTTGTTTATGTTCGAAACAGTAGTGATGCCAGTCAAATCCAATTTATTTGAATATCGAATTTTTTTTTAGTGATGCCTAACTTTTTAAAAATAGAAAAGTCATTTTTAATTGAATGTAATTGAAGAACAAAAACAATTAAATGAACAATTAAAAGAAAATATTTTTCTTTATACTTTTTCTATAAACTTAAGAAAAAACATGCACAAAATACTTAAAAGTTTTTTGTGAAACTGAATGAAGAACCATATGCCACCTCGGTTTCTAGATAACATATGTTCTTAACTCAAACATATGGTTCTTAACTCAAACATATGGTTCTTAACTCAAACATATGTTTCCATTAAATGAATAAAAAAAGTGGTTTCAAGAAACCCAAAATTTCAATTTCATGTGATTTTAAATTCACTCTTATTCAAATAACAACGTTTCATAAACAGGGCTGAATGTCTAATTTTTTAAAATAATTACAAGGTTCAATAAAAAACATGTTAGAGTTCAAATATCAATTAGTTTTTCTATCTCTTAAGACCTGCTTAGTAGAAAAAAAAGGGCATTTGTTTTGATTTCACAAAGCCTTTTCTATGTGAATTAAAACGAGAAAAAATATTCTTATTGAAATTAGAGAACAGCAAAAAACTCGTAGATTTAAGAATTTTTTCATTTACGAGTCTTTTTTTTTTTTTTGTGATAGTGGTTTCAGGAACAGGGGTGAATATATAGGTAGAAAGAAAATTTGGTTTGGGAAGGTAATATCGGTTATAAGACTCAAAAGTTTGGAATTAAAAGCCAAAACGATGAGCAATAGTGCAAATTGTACCGTCAGTTAGGAAGGCCATAAAAACGCAATAAAAAAATATATACAATCCATAGGCATTGACAAAAAAAAAAAAAAAAATGCCTAACCCACCCAGCAACCTTTGCGAGACGGAAAAACATAATAAATTGCGTCAACATTTTCCAAACTCAAACATTCTAACGTGTGATGGATAACGAGTCTTATTTTACCGTTGAGGCAACAAAATGGTCAGGAAGCACTCGAAAAATTAAGACTTACTACATGGAATGAAAACTCTGTGGGCTAACATAGAGATGGTTTTACAAGTGCCAATTTATTCTATTTATTCAGTAGGGCCAACTGTTAGAAAAATTGTGTCACAATTTCATGACATTTCATTAATTAGAAAAAAAAGTTACCGTTATAAAAATTATGCTGTTTTTAACGCTTGAGAAAAAATGGATTGCAAAGAGTTCCGTGTTTTGATTAAACACTGTTTTTTGGCGGTCAAAAAATACTGTCCCAGCCAGAGAATGGGTTGATAAATTTTGTAGTGAAACTTCGCTGTCAAATTCAATTGTTAAAAGGTGGTATTCCGAATTTAAACGTGGTCATATGAGCATAAATAATGCAGACCGTCTTGGGCGTCCAAATGAGGCATTTACCGAAGAGAACGTAAGAAAAGGTAAAAATTAGGTTATATTGGATGATCGAAAGATTAAAGTGAGATTACTGGCATCATAAAAATATTAAGCAAGTGAGGAGTTCGGCATATATTACATGATCATTTAAATGTGAAAAAGCTTTCTGTGGGATGTGTTGCGCGATTTTTAACAGGTCAACAAAAACTGAAACGTAATCATGATTCAAAGTATGTTTTTGGAGGTGTGTGAAGTAAATTGAACTGAATGTTTACGTAGATTTATAACAATGGATGAGACGTGGATTCATTATTATGCACCAGAGTCGAACAGACAGTCTGCGGAGTGGTTACAAGCATGCGAAAGCCGAGCAAAGCAGCTAAAGACTCAACAATCGGCTGGAAAGGAAATGGCCAGTGTTGTTTGGGATGCGCGTGGTATAATATTCATTGATTACTTGGAGAAGGAAAAACAATAACTGCCAAGTACTATATTGGACAGATTGGATGAAGAAAATAAGAAAATAAGCAATCTACCGGTACATTCATCTGCTTTGGCTTCAGAGAAATTGAGTCATTACGTTACAAATTACTTCCTAACCCCCCGTATTCTCTATATCTGGTCCACAGATATTATTTGTTCCCAAACTTGAAAATATGGCTCCAGGGAAAGGGATTTTCCACGAATGAAGAAGTCATATTAGAAACGAAAGCCTATTTTGAAGAGTTTGACAAATCGTATTTTTTCAAGGGAATCAAGATGTTGCAGGATTGTTGGGGGAACTGCATTTCACTTAATGGAGATTACGTTGAAGAATAAAATGGATTTCAAATCCAAAAAAAAACTGGTTTTTTATTGTTAGGCCACGGAGCTTTCACTATATGTAGTATTAGGGTGGCACTTAATAAAAAAAATGTTCAAACTGTCGGTCTCACCCCCTAGAAATATGAGAATAGCAAAAAAAAACTGGGAAATACAAAGTTTTGGCCAATCAAAAAACGTTTTGTCGTGGCGCAAAGCGATTGAAAATTTCAAGTGTGTTTATATGGGGAAAATATTAAATTTTTTTTTTTTTTTTCAGATTTTACGAAAATTTCATTCTATAGTTTAATTTTTCCTACAAGCTGTTATATAATTCGAGATCAGTATTAAATTATCCCCTCAAAAGGCTATAAAACTTCAAAATCTGATAAAAACCTCGCCAAGCAATAGCAAATGCCCCAGACCAATTTTGTGCCAAAAAGGACTAGGTCATGAAATTTGATGGCATTTTTTTCAACTTTGACAAATTGATTAAAGCCATCATTCTTTTTTGATCTCTATACTTATAAGTAGTCAGATATTACCACGTTGTTAACCTATTGCGTATTAAGACCGAAAATTGGAAATTTTTTTGATAAAACTTTTGAAGCTCCTTTTTCAAGTTTGAAAAAACTTTCTTAAACAAAATTTAAAAAACGAATCTATCACTTTAAGGTTTTATTAAATACATGTTGCAGATTAACCGTGTGAATTTTTAAGTAAATCCCTCTGCCAGAATTTTTTTGACAAGGATTTTATTTTTGCGGATTTCGAGAAAAATTGGATTTTTGTGAAATATTCTGTAACTGTACTCTTTCTAAATACTTTGTATCAAAAATTCATCACTTTTCTACTTTTAAATGTTATATTTTATCTTAATAGCCTAGGGTTTCGGAAAAAATATGACTCCATTAACCCTTTTGGAATTGGGGTCACATATGACCCCAAGCTAATAAAAGACAATTTATGAAAAAATTCAAATATTTTGTAAGTGTTGTGCAATTTTTAGATCGACGCTTAAAATATAATAACCAAATGTATAGAAGTTCCGTTCCAAAAATTTGGGATAAATCCGAGAACGTTAACCCATTATTTGCCAAGGCTAGCTTTGAATTTTAAGATATTTTTAAATAAATATGACCTAAACCGAGTTTTTCTATTAAACTCGTTGATAGCACTATTTAGAATTTAAGAAAAATAATTCGGGTAATATTTATTTATTTTACCTTGCAGTGCTCCTGAGATCAAAATTATCCATTGTGATATATCTCTGGCGCAATTATCTGCTTATTGCTCGCAAATATAAATTAAAACAACTTTGTGTAAAAAATAGGACGCAAATATTTTGTTGCTGCAACAAAGCCTATTCTGTTTTTTGAAATTCACTTTGATTTAATTTTGTAATTTATTCCATTAAGAGTAGTATTAATTTAATATTACCTTTTATATATATTATTATATTTGAAATTTACTTTTGTTTAATAAACTATTTAAAACTGGGAAATAAAATGGTAGAAGTTTCAAAACATGTAGGTGACATTGAAGATAATATAAAGCGACCGATTATAAAAAATAAAAAAATGTCAACCATTATAAGTAATGGCATCTTCACCGATTGACCTGAATTTTTTTTTTACGTTTTTTTACAATATCCACCAAATTGGTGGGTGAGACCGGAAGAAATTCAACTATTACTTTATTACATAAAGTAATTTTATAACAAAATTGGTTAAAAGTTGTTTTAATTTATATTCGCGAGCTATAAGCAGATAATTGCACCAAAGATATACCACAATGGATTATTTTGATCTCAGGAGCACTGAAGGGTTAAATAAATAAAAATTAACCGAATTATTTTTCTTAAATTCTAAATTTAATAGAAAAACTCGTTTTAGGTCATTTTTATTTAAAAATATCTTAAAATCCAAAGCTGGCCTTGGCAAATAATAGGTTAACGTCCTCGGATTTATCCCAAATTTTTGGAACGAAACTTCTATACATTTGGTTATTTGGTTTTAAGCGTCCATCTAAAAATTGCACAGCACTTACAAAATATTTGAATTTTTTCATATATTGTCTTTTATTAGCTTGGGGTCATATGTGACCCCAATTCCAAAAGGGTTAATGGAGTCATATTTTTTCCGAAACCCTAGGCTATTAAAATAAAATATAACATTTAAAAGTCAAAAAGTGATGAATATTTGATACAAAGTATTTAGAAAGAGTACATTTACAGAATATTTCACAAAAATCCAATTTTTCTCGAAATCCGTAAAAATAAAATCCTTGTCAAAAAAATTCTGGCAGAGGGATTTACTTAAAAATTCAGACGGTTAATCTGCAACATGTATTTAATAAAACCTTAAAGTGATAGATTCATTTTTTTAAATTTTGTTTAAGAAAGTTTTTTCAAAGTTGAAAAAGGAGTTTTAAAAATTTTATCAAAAAAATTTCCAATTTTCCGTCTCAATGCGCAATAGGTTAACAACGTGGTAATAAAACAATACTTCACATCTGACTACTTATAAGTATAGAGACCAAAAAAGAATGATGGCTTTAATCAATTTCTCAAAGTTGAAAAAAATGCCATCAAATTTCATGACCTAGTTTTTTTTGGCACAAAAGTGATCTGGAGCATTTGCTATTTCCTGGCGAGGTTAAATTCGATTTTGAAGTTTTATAACCTGTTGAAAGGATAATTTAATACTGATCACGAATTATATAACAGCTTGTCGGAAAAATTAAGCTATAGAACGAAATTTTCGTAAAATCTGAAAAAAGTCATATTTTCCCCATATAAACACACTTGAAATTTTCAATCGCTTTGCGCCACAACTAAACGTTTTTTTATTGGCCCAAAACTTTATATTTCTCAGTTTTTTTGCTATTCGAATATTTCTAGGGGGTGAGATCGTCAGTTTGAACTCTTTTTTTTTCCTCCATATAACGAAGGACCACCCTCATGTAGTATATATAAGACAAAGTTCCCAGGAAATGTTTTATTATGGTAATACAAAGTATTACATTTTTCAAAACATAAACTTGTATTGCAATACCGCTAGCCGCGTCAAATTAAAGACGAGAACCTTGAGAGTGTTATGCTCCTTTTTATTTTATCAGATCAAGACGAGACGGAAATCAATAATTGTTTTCAATAGTGTGTGACAGGTGAAAAGAAATCATAAGTACGTTGTAAATATTTTTTATTCGACCGGTTTTTGCTTAATAAAATCAATGATGAAGGGATTCTTAAATTGTTAAGCTATAATTGAGTAGATTGTTTTATATGATTGCGAATTGGACCTGTGTCTAATTCACATACACTCGTATTTACACTTTTTGGTCATGGGCTTTATCGCACCCACCCAAAGTCAAGCCTACAAGCAGTACGGCTAAGAATCAGTTTCACATGCTACAGCTTTTACTTGGCATTAATCTCAAAAGATACCTACACATACACATGACAATCGTTATATTTCTATGTTTAGATTATTTTTGTCCTCAGTTTCGTTTTTTTTTTTTATGGACGTGCATTAAATTTTTGTTTGCGGAACGAATCTTAAAATATATATTAACATGTTACTAATTAGAAGGATGAAATATTTGTGTGTTAGTTACAACATATTTAAGTCCTTAACATAATTGTTTTTCGCAAGAATTTATCGGTAATTTAAAAGGCTATTAAAGGATAACGTTACGAAATGACATTATATTCATCCTGATATAAAAATATAAATAAATATATAAAAGAAAAAAGGAATCTCGTTCTTCATACGAAGTTTTTTTATGTAATCCTTTGAAGTCCCTTTAAAACGAAACAAGATCACAGAATGCAAAACTATATTCCATTTGGTCTCTAGAGTCAAACTTATCGACTCGTGGGTAATATGTGCTGTTGGACGGTGTTATAATACTTTAAAAGAAATCGAATTCATAATTTTCTTATTATGCGTGGCTCCATAGAAAATTTTTTATAAATAAAATTTTAAAATAATCGCCACGTTATGTTCAGCTCCATAAAGAATTCGCTTCATTATAAATAAATTAAAGGAGTTAAAATATTTTGTATGTCAAATTAGGCATTTGAATTATAATATATAACAGAACAAAAAATTTTAGTTGATTTATTGTAATTGAAAGTTCATCATGGAATGAAAGAATCAGAAAAATTATAGAAGAAGTGCTTTTAAATTAACTAAAGAGCTCAGTAGTGAATTTGGGTAGGATTAGTTGTTCATAGTTTGCGCTATGTGTTCGATGAAGCGTTTTTGTTTGATTTTTGGCGATTTTTGTTATTAGCGATTTTTGTTTTGGCGATTTTTGTTATACGCGATTTTTGGTTTTGGCGATTTTTGACTTTGGCGATTATTGTTTTTTGGTATTTTTGATTCTGACGATTTTCGATTTTGGCGATTTTTGTTATTCGCGATTTTCGGTTTTGGCGATCTTTGATTTTGCGATTTTTGACCCTATACCACTATGTGGTTTGGGTATAATGACTTTGTGCTGCTGTTTGTAAGTACCAAAAATATTTAACCGAGACACATCTTTGATTATACCGATCGACTCAGAATCACTTTCAGAGTCGATTTAGCGATGCCCGTCAGTCCATCCGTCCGTCCATCTGTCGGTCTCTGTGTCCATGTAAACCTTGTAATCAAACTACAGGTCGGAAATATGAATATATTTTAATGAAATTTGGTATATAAGCTTTTATCCACCATGGGATGAACGCTATTGATATTGGTGAAATTCGGCCCATGTTCAGACCTAGTCCCCATACATATGACCCCTATGAAATCGGCTTAAATTGTCATAATAAATTGTGTATGTTTTTTACATCCATTTATCAGTAGTCCAAAATAAACCCTACAGGAGGATTCGTAGTCATAGCCCACATATAAAGCTGCCTCCCGATCTTCACTTAAATCTATCAAAAAAATATATATATTGCACAGATTTTTTTAAAATTTGGTTTGTATATGTTTTTGCAAAATATAAGTGACTTTACCAAATATGGTCAGGATCGATACATTTTCCGACCTAGTCCCCATATAAATATAGCCATCCGATCGATAGGAACTTTTTTATATCAGCAGCCAAAAAAATTTAACAATGCCACTGAAATTTGGTTTATGCTTATTTTGTATATCCAATTAGTTAGACCTAAGATATAGCGTCTCTAAACGCATGGTATAGGGTATCGTATAGTCCGTCTAGACCGACTATAATTTTCTTACTTGTTTCTTGCGATTTTTGACTTTTGCGATTTTATATTCTGATTTTTGATTTTGACGATTTTTGATTTTGGCGATTCCATCCAAATTTTCTACGACTACGCACACTGGTAATTAATGTACTTGTCAAAAGTTTCAACTGTCATTCTAATAGTACTTCATATTTTTTTGGTCCGATCCCGCCCATTTTTTGGGCAACTGCTCAAATTAATAACTTATGACCTTAGGCAAATTCCCAATGCTTTTTCTGTTGTAGTACTCTGCATATATGACATTAAATATTGACTTTGTATGGGGGTGCCACGACCATTGGTCCGATCCCGCCCATTTAAGACGAGATTTTTCAAATAAGTTTAATATGCACATGTATATAGTTTCAGAACCCTTGCTGTCGTAGTACTCCAGATATTATGTATATTAAAATTAGATGCTAAAAATTCACTTTATATGGGAGGTGCCCATTTGAAAAATTCAAAAAAATATAGCCTATTTTTCCTTCCGGCTAGGAGGTTAACTACTATAAAAATTTCAAGACGAGCAATGCAGTGGTGTATCCTCCTATAAACCATTAAAAGCAAACGTACAAATTCCAATTTTATATATGGGGCGTTTCATGTCAAGTGATCCAACTTTTGAAACCGATGTCTTCCAATCGGGATGAAATTTGCACCAAGGTTAGTCCTATTGGATAGTAGTTTAGACACAATTTTTCAACAAGATCGGTCCAGAGTTTTTCTCATCCAAGTAACTTTTTGCCTATTGTTCTTAGCAAAATTTAACCCAAAAAGTTTAGATAGCTATCTCTTCCGTCTTTCGGGAAAAACTTTAAAAAAATAAAAAAATTTTTTTTACTTTTTTTTTTGGAAAAATCAAAAAATTGTTTTGACTCTTTTTTTAACTCAAGACAACGGTTTTTCAATTTTTCCATATGCACTTATTTGAATTTTTTCCAATTAGTGTGAAGGTGTTTCTAAAACCTTAAAAATAAAATGTATACTGAGAAACTAGACAAGTTAACCTTTCCTACGGTATGTAACATACCTAACTAAAATTCCATGCCCTCAATACTGTAATACCCACAATATGTTAACCTCAGGAAAAACATCACTTTTTCTAAAGAAATGTTGAAAATTTATTTTTTTTATTTATTTGTAATAATAATTAAATAAATATATAATAATAAAAATAAAATAAAATAAAATAAATAGAAAAATTATTAAAAAAAATTTAATCTTATGCCGTTTTCTTTTCTGACAAAAAATGTCGCATTTTATTTGCACTTTTTTCGAAAAGTGTATTTTTATATATATTTTTATATTCTAAATTTAGAGTAACCTAATTTTATACATCAATCGAAAGGTCTCAAAGTGCTGTGTTCATAAAATGCAAAAAATTTTGATTATTATCCTCATGGGGTGAAAATATTCAAAAAAAAAAAGGGGGAACAATGTGGAAATATTCTCAGACTAGGACCTGAAGGAAGTCAATGGCTACCATTTTTTGCGATTTACGAGCGCTCGACTTTGACACCTTTCGATTGATGTATAAATTAAGGTTGCTCTTAATTTAGAATATATAAAAAATACACTTTTCGAAAAAAATGCAAATAAAATGCGACATTTTATGTCAGAAAAGAAAACTGCATTAATCACATTAGATCCATTTATATCATAACTTTTTTTATACTTAATTTATTGTAACTGATGAAGTATTTAAGTTTAATCACCTTTTAAAAATCCACTCTTTCATCCAGATGTTGATTTCGCTGCTGGTTCCTTTTTTGGCTTTGGAAAGAAATAGCATTGAGTAGAGGCAGAAAACTTTTTCATCTTGAGTCTTCCATCGACAAGCGGTAAAACAGCATGGTATTGAGCGGTGCCAACGATTGTTACAGCAGCTCTTCAGTGTTTTTGTTTCTTTGCAATAATTCTTTGCCCAATGGAATAAAGCAGTCGCATCTAAGATGCAATCTTGATGAGAGCACTGGAGGCTATACTTCGCTGCATTTTTTTAAGGTTTGCCGCAATACCATCACATGCTCCTTTATCATTAGCAGTAGAATGAAAACGTCAGTCTGCTGGCATTCCAAAATCGGTTTTATGAGCCATAAGATTTACGAAGCTAATTTTGTTTTTAAAATGTTGACGCGCTCCGTCCGAAACGTAGTATACCTTCTCTACTGTAAATTTAGATTTTAGATTTTAGATATTTTTGTATTATCTTCTGCACCGGTATAATGTTTTAAATCGTGGGATATGATTGCCATACTTTTGTGTTCCACTTTTTCATCTTTCATGTAGTAAATAACTACTATGAATATAGTTGCTTGGTCGTTATTGAAGTGGAAAGCTTGTATGGCATCCTGAAGAACATATTTATAGTTTTCTCCGAAATCATATAAAATAACGAATTCAACAGACTTCAAATGTATCTTCAACTCCTTGAAGAACGATTGCTCTTTGACTAAAAAGTCATGGGTTCTCAAGTTTAGCAATCCTGTACACATTTCTTCCACAAAAATCATCCACATTTAAAATGAAAGTTTTCAATATTCGCGATCAAAAGAGTTTATTAAATTCTCTATGCTGAATGTGGTTTCCGGACAATTTGAAAATTCACCTAGTAACGCCAAGAAAGGATTGGCTAAAATAGCAGCAAATAAATGCGACAAATAAGCTGGATGAAAGACTGGGTATTTAAAAATTTACAAAACTTAAAATACTTTCATCAGCTACAGTAAATTAAGTATAAAAATAGTTATGATATAAATGGATCTAATGTCATTAAGATTAAATTTTATTAAGTTATTTAGCTATTAATTATTATTACAAATAAATAAAAAAATAGTTTTTCAACATTTCTATAGAAAAAAGTGATTTTTTTCCTGAGGTTAACATATTGTGGGTATTACAGTATTGAGGGTATGAAATTTTAGTTAGGTATGTTACATACCGTCGGAAAGGTTAATTTTTCTAGTTTCTCAGTATGTATATGTTTTATTTTTAAGGTTTTAGAAACACTTACACACTAATAGGGAAAAATTCAAATTAGTGTATGTGCTAAAAATTGAAAAACCGTTGTCTTGAGTTGAAAAAAGAGTCAAAAAAATTTTTTGATTTTTCAAAAAAAAAAATCAAAAAAAATTTTTTGGATTTTTCAAAAAAAAAAAGTCAAAAAATTTTTTTTATTTTTTTAAAATTTTTTTCCCGAAAGACGGAAGAGATTGCTATCTAAACTTTTTGGGATAAATTTTGCTAAGAACAATAGGTAAAAAGTTACTTGGATGAGAAAAAAACACCTGTTTGGCCAAAATGTCGAATTTTGGCCCACACTAATTCAGAAAATTCTGGACCGATCTTGTTGAAAAATTGTATCTAAACTACTACCCCTTGGTGCAAATTTCATTCCGATCGGAAGACATCGGTTTCAAAAGTTGGATCATTTGACATGAAACGCCCCATATATAAAATTGGAGTTTTGTATGTTTGTACGTTTGCTTTTAATGGTTTATAGGAGGATACACCACTGCATTGCTCGTCTTGAAATTTTTATAGTAGTTAACCGCCTATCCGGAAGGAAAAATAGGCTATATTTTTTTGAATTTTTCAAATGGGCACCTCCCATATAAAGTGAATTTTTAACGTCTAATTTTAATATATAATATTTGGAGTACCACGACAGCAAGAGTTCTGAAACTATATACATGTGCATATTAAACTAATTTGAAAAATCTCGGCTTAAATGGGCGGGATCGGACCAATGGTCGTGGCACCCCCCATTTTTATTGATGGATATCCCACTCGCATCCCACTAAGCGACCAAAAAGCTCTTAAAGGAAAAACCTAAGGTTTCTTTTCAGCAAAAAAAAAATCCTTTTTTGGAAAAAAGTCAAAAAAATTTTTTTTTAACTTATTTTAAATTCTTTTTCCGAAAGACTGAAGAAATAGCTATCTAAACTATTTGGGACAAATTTTGCTAATAAGGGGTAAAAATTATATGGATGAGAAAAAACACCTGTTTGGTCAAAATGTCAAATTTTGACCCCCCTCTAACTCTAACTACTATCCAATAGGACTAATCTTGGTGCAAATATCATCCCGATCGGAAGACATCGGTTGGATCACTTGACATGAAACGCCCCATATCAGATAAGATCAGACGTGGGTTGATTCGAAAATAAAATCTATATTTAAAATAACGCATTGAGTTTCATTTCATTGTTAAGAGCTGTACGCAGCTTGTTAAGGAATCTTAACAGAAAATTTTCATATATTTCTCAAGGTTCAGAAAATACACACATGAAACACACAATGTTCTGTTCAAAAGCAGCCAACACATATCTTTATTTTCATATCAATTATGTGCGTTTCTAAATTTTCTACGGTGCCCAACACAACCATGACTGTGTTCGTTTTAATATTTCGTTATTTACACGAACATTTTTGTATCCCATACTTTTTGCTTCAATCACACATAAAGCACACATTTTTTAGTGTTGCTTGAAGTTCATGTTCTGGTACGTGTAGTGAAAAAAAACACAGAACATGTACAATAAACAGGTTCGAGTTCAGTTATATTTTAAGTCGTGTTGTGGCTCGTGTAGTAAGAAAAAACACAACATGTACAATAAACAGGTTCGAGTTCAGTTATATTTTAAGTCGTGTTCGAGTTCAGTTATATTTTAAGTCGTATTTAAAATATAACTGAACTCGAACCTGTTTATTGTACATGTTCTGTTTTTTCTCACTACACGAGCCACAACACGACTTAAAATATAACTGAACTCGAACCTGTTTATTGTACATGTTCTGTGTTTTTTTTCACTACACGTACCAGAACATGAACTTCAAATAAAGCAACACTCAAAAATGTGTGCTTTATGTGTGATTGAAACAAAAAGTATGTGATACAAAAATGTTCGTGTAAATAACGAAATATTAAAACGAACACAGTCATGGTTGTGTTGGGCACCGAAGAAAATTTAAAAACAAATATAATTGGTATGAAAATAAAAATATGTGTGTGTTGGTCTAAGTTATGTTTGTTTACATATATGTACGAGTTTTTTATTCAGTGTGTGTTTTTTTCTGAACTCTGATATTTCTTAAAGAAAAAAAAGCACAAAAGTACCTTTCAGTGCAACGCTAGAAATCAGCAGTTTTATGTCAATTATTGAGAATTGTGAAATTGAAAACAAATCAATTCTTCGGTTCTGCTTTATTTGGCCTGCTAAACGCTTTTTAAGCTCCGCTTCTTGTTTTTTTTGCCGAATTTTGTTCGTTTTATCCCAGGTTTGCAACTGAAAAATAACTTTTATTTTTTTTAGCATATTACATTTTTACATTTTAAAAACAATACTACTTTTTAAAAAGCTGCGGACTATCAACAGAAATTTTTTGACAGAAAAATTCCTTAAGCATTTCTGAAGCGTTTTTTTATATGAAGTTTTTGATTCCTTAGCAAGCTGGGTACAGGCCTTTAGGTATAAAAAAAACTCTTCAGCAATTGAAATACATATCAAAGCAAATCTGGGGATTCAGTAATTAATTTAGGCAGAGCAATGTTTGAGCGAATATTTTATGGAGCCTCTGTAAATAAATATTGTCTTAATCGGGAATTGTCAATTGAAAAAGTTAATTGGAATAAAGTGTATTGAGTAAAAAGAAGAAGAAAATACAAAATACCTAAATCTTTATCTTTATCAGTAGCTATAAATTTTCATATACCTATATGTATTTATGTATTACACTCGTATGTATGTAGATATGAATACATACATACATAATATTTTCATTCATAAAAATATTAACAAATATTCATTCTTAGTATTTGTCGGCAACCAAGATTCTCAATGTGTTGTGTTATCTGTAAATGAAAACCAATAATCAAACAGACGAGTGGCCGTCTAAGTGACTGAGTGAGTAGAATAACATAACTAACACCATTCAACAGATTACGAGTATTTTGCGCATAAAAAATGTAAAAAAAAAACATATCAATGGAAAACGATCGAAAATGTTATTAATGTGTTCCAAAAAAATAAATAAGAAAAAAAAATTAAAAGGCCAACCCTAAAAATCTTATCTCCTGCTCTGTGGTCCCTAACGAACTGAAATGATAAGCAAAGAAAAAAGAAGAAAAGATTAAAATTGCTACAAACAACATTGATTGCAACATGCAGTTTTAGAAAAGGGAACAACAGTGAGTGGGTGATTTGTAAAGTTTTTTTGATTATGATAATCATCAGACATCGGTGCTCATCCCATATTTGAAATTTAATTTAATTTTCCTCTTCTTTTTTTTTTTTTTTTTAAAGGTTTTTATTTTTGGTTTTAAGAAAAATAAATATGAAAAGAAAGGATTAAGTCATTTGTGCCATAAAATAAGTAACTGGTAAAAAAAAATTTTTGTTCTTTTTTCAGTTGGTTTTTAAAAACAAATAAACAGTTGTCCCAAATATCATTGTTATTGTCATTCACTCACTCAGTTTTCATCCAGTTCAGAGTCCAGTTAGTTATGGCAAAATTAAAAACAAATAAAAAAGAGAATATCTTTTAACCATATGCAAGCGTGAGTGTGAGTGTGTGTGAGTGTGTGTGTCCATCTTAAAGATCGCAAAACAATAGGAAACTAATAACTAATAAGTGATTTTCTTATTTCTTTTTTATTTTCCTAGAGAAATGCATTAGTTCCAAAGTAAAGATACCATCTAGAATTGGAATTGCTATTATGGCCGAAGGAACTCCTGCTAAGCCAGGGGATTATAGAGAATTTTGCTCGCTCACTTGCATTCTCAGTTACGCGCGCAATCTTTGCTATATCTTTCTCGTTAGAGTTAGTTAAACTAACTTTGCCTTAATGGGAGTTAGTTCCATGATAATTTTGCATACACATGATTAAATCGTTTTGTTTTTTTTTTCTTTTGTTTTCTTCGAGGGACTCACACACACGCAGAGAATTTATCTTTGAACCGAGATAGTAAATCTTAATCTCCATTAACTAAATAAATAGAAGAATAGTTTATTTTCCTCAATTATTTGTCAAACAATTTATGTGTGTGTGTGTGTGTTTTTTTGGAAATTGAAATATTTTCAAGTTAAAGCAGACTTATCCCCAGATTGATGAGAATAAAGTTTGTAAAGAATTGTTTTGAAATTGTTTGTCTCTATAACTAGATTTGTATATTTTAAATATTCATTACAAACGACAACCTCTTTCCCTAACAATTGTTACTGTTCTACAAAAAATACGTGTGTGTCCGTGATGCTGCACTCGTTTTATGTCACATGTGTCTAATGTGCGAAAATACTTTTGTTGACATATACGATCATCCAATCCATACATATCTCTTGTATTGCCTGGTTGTCTGTCTATCTGTCTTGTATTGATCTCTTTCTTTGGTTGCACAATAGATATTTAAATACGACTCACTTTAGATTCCATTTTCATATTTGTACAAATGTTTCTTTCTTTCTTTTTTGTTTTGTTTTCTTAACTGCAGTCATTTCTTTGTAAAGTTCTTATCTATGTAGCAGTTTCTATCTCTTTCTTGGTTGATATATTCCTGTTGTGTGTTGTTGCATGCAATTTATCGTCTTGCATATTATGCAAATTTATTCGGTTGGGAATATTAAACACACTATACCCGGAAATGTTTAATATTTTATTTTACTATTTATACTTTGCAAATCTAATGTAGGGTTTCCTTTACTCACATATTTTGTTTGATTCTAAAACCTCGTGCAGTTTAAAAACAAGTAAGAAAATTATAGTCGGTCTAGACCGACTATACGATACCCTATACCATACGTTTAGAGACCCTATCTCTTAGGCCCAACTAACTGGACATAGAAAATAAGCAAAAACCAAATTTGAGTGGGATTTTTATTAATTTTTTTGGCTGCAGATATGAAAAAGTTCATATCGGATGCTATATCTATATAGGGACTTGGTCCAAAAATGGACCGATCCTGATCGTGTTTGGTAAAGTCTCTTGTATTTTGCAAAAATATATACAAACAAAATTTGAGAAGAATCGGTGCAATATTTTTGTTTTTTAATAGATTTAAGTGAAGATCGGGAAGCAGCTCTATATGGGGTCAAAGGGATCATTTTTGGACTACTCATTAATGGATGTAATGAACGCATACAAACCCAATTTGAGTAAGATCTATATGACAATTTGAATCTTATGGCAATTTATGTCGATTTCATATGGGTAATTTGTATGGGGGCTAGGTCTGACCATGGACCGATTTTCACCAATTTCAATAGCGTTCATCCCATGGCCGATAAAAGCTTATGTACCAAATTTCATCAAAATACATTCATATTTGCGACCTGCAGTTTGATTACAAGCTTTACATGGACACACAGACGGACGGACGGACGGACGGACGGACATTGTTAAATCAACTCAGAAAGTGATTCTGATTCGATCGGTATAATTAAAGATGGGTCTAGGTCAAATATTTTTGGTTGTTACAAACAGCAGCACAAAGTCATTATACCCAAACCACATAGTGGTATAGGGTATAAATATTCTCTTAAAATACAATTGAACCTTGTTCTTTTTTATACCCTATACCACTATGTGGTTTGGGTATAATGACTTTGTGCTGCTGTTTGTAACTACCAAAAATATTTGACCTAGATCCATCTTTTATTATATTCTGAGTCGAGTTAGCGATGTCCGTCCGTCCGTCCGTCCGTCTGTGTGTCCATGTAAACCTTGTAATCAAACTGCAGGTCGCAAATATGAATATATTTCGATGAAATTTGGTTTATAAACTTTTACCGGCCATAGGATGAACGCTATTGAAATTGGTGAAATTCGGTCCATGTTTAGACATAGTCCCCATATAAATGACCCCTATGAAATCGACATAAATTGCCATAAGATCCAAATTATCATATAGATCTCAGTCAAATTGGGTTTGTATGTGTTTATTATATCCATTAATCAGTAGTCCAAAAATAATCCCTATAGGACAATTTTTAGTCATAGGCCCCATATAGAGCTGCTTCTCCATCTTCACTTAAATCGATCAAAAAACAAAAACATTGCACAGATTTTTCTCAAATTTGGTTTGTATACATTTTTTCAAAATATAAGTGACTTTACCAAATATGGTCAGGATCGGTCCATATTTCGATCTATGAACTTTTTCATATCTGCAGCCAAAAAAATTAATAACAATGCCATTCAAATTGGGTTTATGCTTATTTTCTATATCGAATTAGTTGGACCAAAGAGATAAGGTCTCTAAACCATGGTATAGGGTATCGTATAGTCGGTCTAGACCGACTATAATTTCTTACTTGTTTTGTTTATAGCGCAAATGACTGCATATGCATAATTCTTGTGTTATGCGTATACATTAGGGTGGCCGTTCATTATATGGAGTAAAAAGTGTTCAAACTCTCGCTCCCAACCCCTAGAAATATATGAATAGCAAAAAAAAAAAAAAACTGAGAAATACAAAGTTTTGGCCCAATCAAAAAACATTAAGATGTCCCTCAACGCGACTGAAAATTTCAAGTGTGTTTATAGATTTTTTTTCAGATTTTACGAAAATTTCGTTGTAAAGTTTATTTTTCTGACAAGTTGTTATATAATTCGGGATCAGTATTAAATTAACTTTTCTAAAACCAGTAAAACTTCAAAATCGAATAAAAACTCACCAAGAAATAGCAAATGCCCCAAACCACTTTTGTGTGCCAAAAAAAAAACTATGTCATGAAATTCGATGGCATTTTTTTCAACTTTGAGAAATTAATTAAAGCCATAATTTTTTGTCTCTGTACCTATAAGTACTCATATATGAAGTATTGTTTAATTATCACGTTGTTAACATATTGCGCATTGCGACCGAATATGGGAAATTTTTTGATAAAATTTTGAAAACTCCCTTTTCAAGTTTTGGAAAATTTTCTGAAACAAAATTTAAAAATTTTGATCTATCTCTTTAAGGTCTTGCTAAGCGCATGTTAGAGTTTAACTGTGTGAATTTTTAGGTAAACACCCATGCCAGAATTTTTTTGACAAGGATTTAATTTTTGTGGATTTCGAGAAAAATGGGATTTTTGTAAAATATTCTGTAAATGTACTCTTTCTAAATACTTTGTATCAAAAATTCATCACTTTTCGACTTTTAAATGTTATATTTTATCTTAATAGCCTAGGGTTTCGGCAAAAAAATAATATGACCCCATCAACTCTTTTGGAATTGGGGTGACATATCACCCCAAGCTATTTTATGTATAAAAACTATCTATATTTTTTAAAATAAAATAAGAAGATCCACAAATGCCACGAAGCTAATAAAAGACAATTTATTCAAAAGTATATGAAATATAAAATTAATATAATAATATAAAATTTAAGAAAAAGCAATATTTATTGCAAGTCGTAAGTGATTACAGAAAATAATTTGAATCGCACACTAAATCATCCTTAAATACACCAAAATAAATAGAATTAATTTTATATTTCATATTCTTTTGAATAAATTGTCTTTTATTAGCTTTGAGTCATTTGTGGATCTTCTTATTTTATTTAAAAAAATATAGAAAGTCTTTATATATAAAATAATTTTATAACAAATTTGTTTAAAAGTTGTTCTAATTTATATTCGCGAGCAATAAGCAGATAATTGCACCAAAGATACATCAAAATGGATTATTTTGATCCCAGGAGCAATGAAAAAAATAAAAAAATAAATGAATAAAAATTAACTGAATTACTTTTCCTCAATTCTAAATAGTGGTTTCATCGTGTTTAATAGAAAAGCTCGTTTTCGGTAATCTTTATTTAAAAATATCTAAAAAAAATCCAAATAATGAATTGACGTTCTCGGATTTATCCCAAAGTCTTGTTATTTTATTTAGAAAAATATAGATAGTTTTTATACATAAAAAATATTTTTATAACAAAATTGGTTAAAAGTTGTTTTAATTTATATTCGCGAGCAATAAGCAGATATTTGCACCAAAGATATATCACAATGGATTATTTTGATCCCAGGAGCACTGAAGCCTTAAATAAATATAAAAAACCCAAATTATTTTTCCTAAATTCGAAATAGTGGTTTCATTGAGTTTAATAGAAACTCGTTTTCCGTAATTTTTATTTAAAAATATCTTAAAACCCAAAGCTGGCCGTGACAAATAATGGGTTAACGTTCTCGGATTTATCCCAAATTTTAGGAACGCAAGTTCTACACATTTGGTTATTATATTTTAGGCATCATATCTAAAAATTCAACAGCACTTACAAAATATTTGAATTTTTTTTTAATAAATTGTCTTTTATTAGCTTGGGGTCATATGTGACCCCAATACGAAAAGGGTTAATGGGGTCATATTATTTTTTTCCCGAAATCCTAGGGTATCAAGATAAAATATAACATTTAAAAGTAGAAATGTGATGAATTTTTGATACGAAGTATTTAGAAATAGTACATTTACAGAATATTTTACAAAAATCCCATTTTTCTTGAAATCCGCAAAAATTAAATCTTTGTCAAAAAAATTCTGGCATGGAGATTTATCTAAAAATTCACACAGTTAAACTCTAACATGCACTTAATAAGACCTTAAAGAGCTAGATCAATTTTCTTCAATTTTATTTAAGAAAATTTTTGAAAACTTAAAAAAGGAGTTTTCAAAATATTATCAAAAAAAATTTCCATCTTTGGCCTCAATTCGCAATAGGTTAAAAACGTGGTAATAAAACAATAGTTCATGTCTGAGTTCTCCTAAGTATAACGACCAAAAAAAAAAAAAAAAAAAAATGATGGCTTTAATTAATTTTTAAAATGTTGAAAACATTTCCGTCAAATTTCACGACCTAGTTTTTTTGGCACAAAAGTGGTCTGGGCCATTTCCTATTTCTTGCCAGTTTTTATTAGATTTTGAAGTTTTATAGCTTTTTGGAAAGATAATTTAATACTGATCCCGAATTAAATAACAATTTTTTAAAACTATAGAACGAAATTTTCGTAAAATCTGAAAGAAAGTCATATTTTCCCCATATAAAACACACTTGAAATTTTCAATCGCGTTGAGCCACCTCTAAATGTTTTTTGATTGGCCCAAAACTTTGTATTCCTCAGTTTTTTTGCTATTCGCATATTTCTAGGGGGTGCGACGGAGAGTTTGAACACTTTTTTTCTCCATATAATGAAGGGCAACCCTAATATACATATATTATTTACAGTCAATTCAAGTCAAACCCGGACACCGCGGTAAAATATTGGTGTTCTTCTGTAAATATCACCTATATAAAATTTGTGTAAATACACTTGAAAGATGAAAATTTTAAAATTCTTTTCAATTATGGACTTTTTACCATTGATACATTGGGAATTTTACTTGTTTTTCAAAAAAAACTTACGGAATGTAAGAAAAAGTATTCGCACATTTACAATGTTAGGGGAATCCCATAAATTATGCAACGACGTACATATCTTTCGCATCAATTTTATTTTAGTAGACGAGAAACTTGGTTGTATAAAGTTGATTTGAAATATAATTAAATATTACTTTTGGAAACTACTACATGGGGTGCAAACTCCATGGATTAGCAATGAAAATTCCGTTTTTTTTTTATTTAAAAATAATTTTGTTCTTCAACGTAATCTCCGTTAAGTTAAATGCACTTCTTCCAACTATCCTGTAACATCTTGATACCCTTGAAAAAATACGATATGTCAAACTCTTCAAAACAGACTTCCGTCTCTAATACGACTTCTTCATTTGTGGAAAATCTCTGCCCTGGAGCCATCTTTTCAAGTTTGGGATCAAATAATAATCGCGGGGAGCCAGATCTGGAGGGTGGGGAAGCAATTCGTGCCCACATTCGCTATCGAAATTTTTCGGACGAAATTACGTTTTTATTTTCCAAAATAAAATACTAAGAATAATTTTACTCTGACACAGTTAAAGAGTTATGGCCCCGTAGTTAAGAGACACGAGGGCTGATGTTTGTCCGTCTTCTCTAAATAATAAACCAAAATATGGAATTTCGATTAATATTACTCGATATCGAATGTGGTGATTTGGCCCTCGATGAATTTGCCGGTACATTGTCATGATGATACACGATTTTTTCTTATTTAAGCGGGGTCGTTTTTTCTTAATTTCTTCAGCCAATCTGTCCAATAACTCAACATAGTACTTGGCAGTTATAGTTTTTCCTTTCTCCAAGTAGTCAAGAAATACTATACCACGTGCATTCCAAAAAACACTGGCCATAACCCTTGCAGCCGATTGTTGAGTCTTTGGCCGCTTTGGTTGGCTTTCGCACGCTTGTAACCACTCCGCAGACTGTCTATTGAACTCCGGTGTATAATAATGAATCCAAGTCTCATCCATCTATAATATTAATAGGTTAGGCGATTTCTTGGGACCGATGTTTTGTTCTACCGTTTTATCCCGATTTTGACCAAACGTATATTATTTGAAAGGTATTTCTTTTTAACCATTTTACAGATTTACAGATTTTTAAATTTTTTCCTTTATTTTGAGTAAATTGCATTTAAAGTTGCTACTAACACATACATAAAATTATACAATGCTATTTAATTTGTTAATGTGTTTGTAATAAAAATGAGTTTATTTTTTTGTCTTGATTTGTTAATTGGCTGTAATTGATTAGCATACCTTTAGGGTCTTTATTTAATGAAAAAATAAAATTTCCTAGAATTTGCTCTCGCATTTCGAGGACTGGAATCTGCTAGTTGTTATAAATCGACGTAAAAATTCAGTTGTATTTACTTCCAACATCTCCAAATCATATTTTGAATCATGAACACGTTTCAGTTTTTGTTCAGCTTTTAAAAATCGCGGCAACCATTGAGCAGAAAACTTCTTCATATTTAAATGATCATGTAATATATGCCGAACTCGTTCTGTTGATATCTTTATGATGCCAGCAATCTTACTCACTTTAATCTTTCGATCATTCAATACAACCTGATGCACTTTTCCTATGTTTTCTTCGGTGACTGCCCCATTTGGACGACCAGGACGATCTGCAACATTTTTGCTCGTACGACCATTTTTTATTCGGAATACTACCTCTTAATCATTGAATATGACGGCAAAGATTCACCATACTGTTTATCAGCCCATTCTTTAGCTTGGGCTGTATTGTTACCCACCAAAAAACAATGTTTAATCAAAATACAAAACTTTTTGCAATCAACTTTTTCTGAAACTTTGAAAGCAGCATCATTTTTACAGCGATAACTTTTCTTCTAGTTAACGAAATGTCAGAAAATTTTAACACAATTTTTCTAATAGTTGGCCCTACTGAAGAAACAGACAAAATTGGTACTTGTCATGTCATCTCTATGTAAGGCCACGTACTTTTCACTTCATGTAGTATATCGATGTTATAATGCGTAGACTGGCAAAGTTCTTTAAAACGCAAAGCCAGCACCAAAGTAGGCACTAATGCTTTGCCAGTGCTTTGCCGATCGTGTCTTTTTCACTTAGTAATTTCACTTTTTCACTTATAACTCTGAAACCTCACTGAGCTCGCTCACTTATGAAATTTATTACAAGGATGGAGAAGATATTCCGTAACACCGTTGATCTTTCACATAGGTAACAATAACTTTTGAAGAGAAACGCCATTATGCTAAAACACTTTCGTGAGTTTTTTTCAGGAGCTACAATTCCATACCAAATATTCTTACACTTAAAGAGAGTCAGGAGCAAGGTGTCTTTGTTGATTATAAATGTTTTTGACCATTTCACTCACCAAATCTTTGAAGTCATTATTGAGTGCAGTTTTAGCTTGCTGAAAAGGGGGAATCGCGTGATCTGTACTTAGACTATTGGCTTTTTTTTTTTTTTTTTTTGCTTTTATAATTTAAACCATTTAACGCAAACCGTTCTCACTAAATTTTTTCAAGCCAGAAAATCAAAATTTTCGAAAACATATTTAATTATTTTTTAAATAAAAACCTCATTCATGAACATTTTCCTGGAACTCATGGAAAATTATTGTTATAATTCGTAAAGAAATTGTACAATATAATATTAAACGCATATTTGCTTTCATCTCAAAACTCGAAAATAGTTTGAAATAAAATATTACTTCTGAGCATAAATAGGAATTCTTGGAAACAAAATATGAAATCTAACCTGTATATTTTCTCAAATGAATTGGCAGAACACCCGAAAATACATTATTTCCCACACTCTGATTTAGTAATTTTTTCAAACATAAATAAAAAAATTTTAAAAATCAAAAAAATTACTAGATTCTACTATTGTTCAATATCAAGTCTCCAGAGTATATTTTTTTAGTTCTTATAAGTTTTAAACTAAAAACTATAAACCATAGAAATCTCAAGTCAAGCAAAGTTATTGTATTAAGTACAAATTTTGTATAGATTACAAATATTATGTTTCCACAATAATGGTAACGGTTATTCCGTGTGCTGAAAAGGATTTCTGCTTAATCATGCAGACCATGCTAATCAATTTCATAAATAAATTTCATACCATAGAATGACACACATGGTTGTGTCGTCCATCAGTGGTCGGTCTTGAACGCAAATGAAATTCATTAGTTTGACATTTGAAAGAAGAAGAACAACATTGAAAGCATGACCGAAAGTATTATAAATGTTTAGTGGTCAACAATAAAAATTTGCAACAGAAAGAGGAACGAAGTTAGACTGATGTAAAGACATATAAGGAAATACCATTAATTACAACTCGTGGTAGTGGTTAAAAGACCAGAAAGGCACCATAAGAAGGCGGTCATTTCACAAAGTAGTAAATATTCTTTACGAATGGACAATGAAACAATAGATAATTTAAATATTTAAAAGAGCTGTGGCACTATGATGAAGCCGACAAGGAATTGAATTTCTCTAATTATTATCACAGTGATTTAGCAGATTAATCGAATCGTAATGAATCGATATTGATGTTAGAAAATGGAATTTCGGTTAATTAAACTATCCGTTAGCAAAAATCTGTATAAAAAACTTAAATTTGTCAGAGAGGCAAATCTTAAAACAACGTTAAGTAAACGGACCTTAAATAAAGACAGTATAAAAATTTCAAATTTTAAGTCTGTAGGATTTTATTGTGTAGCGCCCTCTGGAGATTTCCTAACGCACCTCAAATTATTTTTCAAGAACATGTGACTTCAGTGTGAAAATGATAATAAAAACAAACAAAAATCAGTGTTCATTTGTAGAGAACAAGTGGAAGAAAAATATAACAACAAAAAATCTTTGTCTCCAAATAACAGGTACATTTTTCCTGAGTCTTGCAATCAGATGAACCCAAAGGAAAAATCAAAGTAAAAACATGAATAAATACTCAAAATAGAAAGAAAAAGATAATAAATATTTTGAAGTAGGAGATTTTCTCCTGATTTCTCCTGTTGGCTCAACATAGACACACACACACACACACACACACAATCTTGTTCACAGGTGCAAAGAGAAATTAAGAATAACTTGTAGGTAGGGGTAGTTGGAAGATGAACCTGTTAGGAGAAATTCCAACAGGAACCTGTTGATTGCCTAGAAGACAAAATAGAGAATATGAAGATAAACTAATCAGAAGTAGACAAGTGATTTTTTTCTTTTTTCGTTTAAAGCAAATCTCTGTGCGTTTGTTTAGTTAAAACTAACTAGATAAATCTCAGTTGAAAACAAATACCCAAAAAAGCGTTAAATGACGAATGAGCGTAGCCAACTGGTGGGAGTTCATAACGACAAGCGTTAGACATCAAAATGCATGCTTTTCAAAATTTAACAATATGCTTTTAAGATTTATATTCCAACTTATTTCGGCAAGCGATGAATGAAGGAAGTGTGGACCAATAACGAATCGAGTAATACAAAGGCATAAGATCGGGTAAAGGGGAAGCAATTTTTTATTTTTTCGTCATGTAATGGTTTTCGCATTCGGTCTATATTCATTTCTTAAGAAGTGAGATCGAAAAATCGTAACAAACGTTTTTCCTCTTAATAAGAAAGGTACACATGATGGCTATAGAGTATAGAAAATATAGTGAAAAAAATCTCACACATTCGGTAGAAAATCAGCCCGGTTTGCTCAGTGCTCGGGTTTGCTCAGTGCAGGTTAAAAAAAAAACACAAAAAGTCCAAAATGTTCCAGACAGGAACTCTGTAAAAAATTTTACGCCCAAAACAGAGCATGAAAATTTAAATCATGTTCCATTAAAAAATACTCCTGTTGTATAATGGACGAGGAAACGTAAGTACTGGGGGATTTTTCGCAGTTTACGTGTCAAAATTTTAATGCTTCTAATCTAATGCTCGAGGAAATGTTGAAGATAAGTTAAGGACCCAAAGCAGACGAAACAAAAAAAAAAAAAAAAATCCAAGTATGTTGCGGCAAAAGGCATCATTTGTTACAACGAAAATTATATGAAAGCGTGTTTGCAAAAAAGACACTTCCTTTCAAAATGTGTCCACATATTTTTGACGTCCTGTTACCATGGTAAGAAATATATTGACTGGTATAAGAACAATAACGAGGTTTTTGTACCAAGAAGTGCAAAACTCCACCAAACTGTCTAGAGCTTCGGCCAGTGGAGAAATATTGGACTTTTGCGAAAAGGGAGTTGAAAAGCACAAAAAAGTTACGGCAAAGTGTGGAAGATTTTAAGCGTTTGTAACTCATCGAAATTCCGGAAACCCCATAAGCTATATATATTCTTGATCCTTGTAAAGGGAGAAGTCTATCTAGAGATGACCGTCTGTCTGTCTGTCTATTGAAAACACGCTTATTCACAAAATACACCATGTACTTCGGTAAAGTTACAATAATGTTATTTGCCGTTTCTTGCAACAGGCTGGAATTTAAAATGGGGTAACTCGGACGTCATTGTGCTGAGATACGACCCAAAATTTGTAGAAACCTCTAATAAAAACAAAAAAAAAAAAGCCAGTGTGTTACTTGTGATATTTTAGTGGTTGAACAAAATTGTTGTACAACAATATTCACAGTTATAAAAAAAAGTCACAAAAAAACTGATGCAAATATTTTTGATACAAATAAGTAAGTATATATAAAATGTAATTTTAATTTTTAATTTTTATTTTTTAATTTTTAATATTAAATATTTAATTTTTAAATTTTAATTTTTAATTTTTAATTTTTTAATTTTTAACTTTTAATTTTTAATTTTTAATTTTTAATTTTTAATTTTTAATATTTAATTTTTAATTTTCAATTTTTAATATTTAAGTTTTAATTTTTAATTTTTAATTTTTAATTTTTAATTTTTAATTTTTAATTCTTAATTTTTAATTTTTAATTTTTAATTTTTAATTTTTAATTTTTAATTTTTAATTTTTAATTTTTAATTTTTAATTTTTAATTTTTAATTTTTAATTTTTAATTTTTAATTTTTAATTTTTAATTTTTAATTTTTAATTTTTAATTTTTAATTTTTAATTTTTAATTTTTAATTTTTAATTTTTAATTTTTAATTTTTAATTTTTAATTTTTAATTTTTAATTTTTAATTTTTAATTTTTAATTTTTAATTTTTAATTTTTAATTTTTAATTTTTAATTTTTAATTTTTAATTTTTAATTTTTAATTTTTAATTTTTAAATTTTAATTTTTAATTTTTAATTTTTAATTTTTAATTTTTAATTTTTAATTTTTAATTTTTAATTTTTAATTTTTAATTTTTAATTTTTAATTTTTAATTTTTAATTTTTAATTTTTAATTTTTAATTTTTAATTTTTAATTTTTAATTTTTAATTTTTAATTTTTAATTTTTAATTTTTAATTTTTAATTTTTAATTTTTAATTTTTAATTTTTAATTTTTAATTTTTAATTTTTAATTTTTAATTTTTAATTTTTAATTTTTAATTTTTAATTTTTAATTTTTAATTTTTAATTTTTAATTTTTAATTTTTAATTTTTAATTTTTAATTTTTAATTTTTAATTTTTAATTTTTAATTTTTAATTTTTAATTTTTAATTTTAATTTTTAATTTTTAATTTTTAATTTTTGATTTTTAATTTTTAATTTTTAATTTTTAATTTTTAATTTTTAATTTTTAATTTTTAATATTTAATATTTAATATTTAATTTTTAATTTTTAATTTTTAATTTTTAATTTTTAATTTTTTATTTTTAATTTTTAATTTTTAATTTTTAATTTTTAATTTTTAATTTTTAATTTTTAATTTTTAATTTTTAATTTTTAATTTTTAATTTTTAATTTTTAATTTTTAATTTTTAATTTTATTTTTTAATTTTTAATTTTTAATTTTTAAGTTTTAATTTTTAATTTTTAATTTTAATTTTTAATTTTTAATTTTTAATTTTTAATTTTTATTTTTAATTTTTAATTTTTAATTTTTAATTTTTAATTTTTAATTTTTAATTTTTAATTTTAATTTTTAATTTTTAATTTTTAATTTTTAATTTTTAATTTTTAATTTTTAATTTTTAATTTTTAAGTTTTAAGTTTTAATTTTTAATTTTTAATTTTAATTTTTAATTTTTAATTTTTAATTTTAATTTTTAATTTTAATTTTTAATTTTTAATTTTTAATTTTTAATTTTTAATTTTTAATTTTTAAATTTTTTAATTTTTAATTTTTAATTTTTAATTTTTAATTTTTAATTTTTAATTTTTAATTTTTAATTTTTAATTTTTAATTTTTAATTTTTAATTTTTAATTTTTAATTTTTAATTTTTAATTTTTAATTTTTAATTTTTAATTTTTAATTTTTAATTTTTAATTTTTAATTTTTAATTTTTAATTTTTAATTTTTAATTTTTAATTTTTAATTTTTAATTTTTAATTTTTAATTTTTAATTTTTAATTTTTAATTTTTAATTTTTAATTTTTAATTTTTAATTTTTAATTTTTAATTTTTAATTTTTAATTTTTAATTTTTAATTTTTAATTTTTAATTTTTAATTTTTAATTTTTAATTTTTAATTTTTAATTTTTAATTTTTAATTTTTTAATTTTTAATTTTTAATTTTTAATATTTAATATTTAATATTTAATATTTAATTTTTAATTTTTAATTTTTAATTTTTAATTTTTAATTTTTTTTTAATTTTTAATTTTTGATTTTTAATTTTTAATTTTTAATTTTAATTTTTAATTTTGAAAATGCCAAAAACCACTACAAAATCCTTAATGGAAGGGTTTCTGGAAGAGGTCCATAAGTTCACGAGTAGTAATTAGAACTATAAAAATTATCTTTTTTAGTTAGCTTTAATAAAATTTCATTTAAAAAAAATATCAAAACTCTGGATTCAATGATTTTCTTATTATTAAATTTTATTTATGTTAAGATTTTTTCGATCTCACTCCAGATAATCGGATCATTAATAATCCACAAGTTTTGTTTTACTAAAAGTTGCCATAATTTTTTCTTTGATTTTTAAAGAATGTACAAACTCATCTTTGAAAGAGCTCTAAAAAGGCGCTCATATGCACACTGAATCTGTTTTCTGTGTGTTTGGTGTAAAAAAAAATATTTTAATTCATCTTATATAATTTTTAAAGAATTATCCATTTTTAAAATATTATTTCAATACGAGTATTTTCTATTCAGAATAAACTAAATGCCAAAATAGCTAACAAGTGTCGGTTCTTTTAAGTGTTATCCTTATCGGCGGATTTGTAATAACTGATCAAGTTGTTGTTGGTTTTTCTTATATTCGAGTTAGAGCTTTTTCATAATCAACAACTAACCATTAATTTTCGACAATATCGTAAAAATAACACAAAAAAATTTAGTTAATATAATGTGACTTGAAGTAGCTGATAAACTCGTATTATTTAAATTGTGACTTAGACCATATTCATAATTAAGGGCACATATGTTTCTGTAAAACATATCCAGTGGCTCAAAGTCATAATGGAACAAAACGTGACTTAATATTTTACTTTACAATTATATATAGCTGTCCCGATGTTTTGCTGTCCCGATGTTTTGCAGTCTCGGGACTTAAATATCATCGAGCATGTATGGAGTTATATTGAAGAAAAATTCAAAAAATCCCACAATTTCAAAACGTAACCAATTAAAAGCTGCTCTCATCCAGAAATGGGCAAAAATCTAAACTTCTTATTGTGATAACATTTGTATGTTTTATGTATTTAATAAGGAATAAATATTAACATAAATAACAAAATAGCAAAACATAAAAGTATTCATTTCTAAGCTGTTGACAAAACAATGGAAACCTTTACTAAACAATAACACTGTGGAAAAAATGATGGTCATGGTCTTGGGGGGGGGGGGGGATTCCTATACCGAGCGATTGTATTAATTTGTTTTAGTAAAACTCTAGAAGCGTTTGCCCGTTTAATGGCCATTTAAATATTTAATTTTTTCGTTAACACTATTCGCCAACAGTATTATAATTCCAGTTCATGTCTTCTTTAGCCAGATTAATGCTAGCCAGACGATTTTGTTCTGATATCGGTGGTTTCCTCACAGGACGATAGCAACCAAGATCAGTTGGGAAACAGTTCGACCACATAGTTTTACTTTCAGGTGGTTGATGACCTCTTTAAGTAGTTTTTTTGGGCATTTTTAACTTCTCTTGCTACTAAATTATCCTGTCTTTGGCTCCTTTTATGGGACCTGCGCCATAAAATGAAATTATGGATTTATTCAGAGAATATTTCTCACAAATACTCTTTGCTTATGACCAGCACTAAAATCATGTATTGTTCTGGATTTTAACTCTTTATTCTTGCCATTATTTTGTAATAATTGAAAGAAAAGATTTTTTACATTTTCTTTCACACCAAAAGTTAAAAGTTTTCACTGTTTTTTTTTTCGTTTATCTCTATTTTTTAAATTGTATTTTTTGTAACAAATTTCTTTCAACGTGTGATTTCGCAAAAAAAAAAACATAACGCGAAATTATTAAAAAGCAAAATTTCAATTTTAGAATTTTGTAAAAGTTTCCAATGTATTGCCATCCCCTCTAATTAGGTACCAATTTTTTATTCATATTAGGTTCGAAAATTATTCAATTAATAAAGATTATAATTTCTGATTTGTTTTTTTGAGCAAATGTACTTTCTAATGAATATTTACCAGTTGAAAAGTACCAGTTTTCCCAGTTTTTTGGCCGTTTTTACCCCCTAAAGGCTCTAATTAAAACAAATTTTATTATCTACAAATCAAATTTCATATTTCTAAATTACTTTGTAAATAAGATACAAAAATGTAGCCTTATACACTTATGGGCCGTTTTTGCCCCCTTTACATCCTAATTTCCAAAAGTTTTCCTCTCATCTGATGTTTCTATCTCTAGTGGAATCCACAAACTCTATTTTATGTTCGTTTGTTTAGAAGATACCAAATGTAAAATTTTTTTCCTTTTTTGGTGCTCCCCTAGACATTAGAATTATTGACTGAAGCCGACATATTCGGTGGAGTCTGTAAACCAAAATTCATACATATATACATATATAGATTAATATGTTAAGAAGATGCAGAAAGGTATAATTTTTACCCTTTTTGGCCGTTTTCCCCTTAAATGGCCGAATTTCGGATGGAGTCTACACATCAAGTTCATATTCCTAGATTCATTTGTTACCATTTACCCCCTTTTTGACAATTTTTACCACCTTAATGTCGAATTTCTAAAAATTCCTTCTTAGTAAATCTTTACGCCGAGAGGGAAACCTTAGTCTAAATTCCAAGTCTAGATCAAAGGGTTTGGACTGGGCAATGAAGATTATTCACGTAACTCTTATCTATATATATGTATATATAAAAACGTTGGTGCATTTGTTTGTAACGAATGATCTCCGGAACCATAAGAGCTGTCGAGGTAGGATTTGTACCATAGGTTCGGTTCGAGCTCTTCTGTGTTTTTTTTAACCCTCTAGCTGGCGTTGGGGTCAAGTTATAAACAAAATTCTTATTTTGGGCGCGATTTGACTGCAATTCAGAATGTACGTATCTTTCGTCATAAGAAATTTTTGTCTGTATAAATGGACCCGATAGGTGGCGCTGGGGTAAAGTTATTTCGAATATTCTTATTTATGGTGCGATTTTAATGAAACTAATGTACATATATGTATGTTAGATGATGCCAAACATTTTTTTTATTGGACCCGGTAGATGGCGCTGTCGTTCGAAAAATAATGAGTTGTCAAATTTATATAAATTTTGTAAGTTACAAAATTCATAAACGTTTTTATATAAAAATATTCTAACCAAAAAGGAAGGAAAAAGCCGCTACATTATTGCATGGTGGTCGTACAGCTCATTCAGCACTCAAATCACCGTTTAACGTACAAAAAAATGAGAATGCCGTCTGTAATATCAAAATACATTCCGGTATGGCAAAAGTTCTGCAAAAATGCAGTATTATTATCTGGGATGAATGTACCATGGCTCACAAACATTCCTTAGAAGCATTACATAGAACTTTAAAAGATTTGAAAGGCAATGAAAGACTTTTTGGTAGAGCTCTCATTTTATTATCTGGATATCTTCGTCGAACATTTTGTATAGGTATATACAGATTCTAGCTAAAATAAAAAATTTATTGAGGGCAAAACAACGTTTGCCGGGTCCAGCTTGTACATATATTATGGTGACAGCGGTTTGTATGAAAAAAAATTTTGTACGAATTTTGAGGTGTGGGACCCGCACACAGGGAACAGGGGAATGCAAAAATGTTGTTGTTGTAGATTATGTCAATGTTTTTGAAAATGTGAGCTCGATTTTATTAATCAAGTGGTCTGCGGCGCATTTATTGCCTGGGGAACTTGATCTAACTTGGATGGTTTTTAACCGATAATAGATTTTGTTCTTTTATTAGAGAGATAATTTACTGTAGATTATGGTTCTTTAATTTATTTAATTGAAACACAATTACTAATATCAAAATTTTTTTGAAAAATAATTTTTTTTTGATAATTTTTTCATATAAATGCATATTTGAACTTTGAACTCAATGCGCGTCCAGCAAGCATTGTCCGTTTTGGCTCAAATTTTGCGCACTAAAGTTATAGATCCAGTGTCACAATAATCCAACCCGCACGCCTTGAAATTCCAAAAAAAAAAAAAAAAAAAATACAAAATGACTGTCTCCCTAATATATAGCTTTAAATACGTTGTTAGTAATTGCTCCATTATGACTTGAAACCACTGTAAGTGATCCAATCGAATATTACTTTTTTAAGTTTTGGTTAGGTTTATAACAATTTATTAATATTATTGAGAAATCGAATTATCGAACTTTATCGCGGCTAAAATCAAGTCAACACAAAACATTTCTACAGTTTCAAAATATAGTTTGAACTATTGGTTTGTAAATTCTTAGTTCATGAACAAAAATTTCTTGGAACTTCTACGACCATTTCCTACAGGACTTTTTTTTAACTTTAATGTAATATTGATTCTTATAAGCTATAAATCTGAAATCGATATGTTTAGAAGACCCGCCGTAAACCTTTTATAAACAAAGACTATAAAAAAGAAATTAAAAACTGGCAACACATGTTACAACTTTAAGGATTTACCAAATACAACCAAACCAAATCTTGTATAAAAATAACTGATATTCTAGCGAAATTACTTGAAAATCTGGCAAACAGAAGCCGCTAACTCGTAAATGCAATTTTATTATTGACAGCACAATTTGTTTACATAATTGGTCCTAATAACAGTTAATCATGAAACAGGATATGTTTGTCATCTCGTAGAATATGGCCACTGCAAAAGCGGCCATGATCCTTGAACGAGCAGTAACATTCATAAAAAAAATGCGTTCAAAGAGAAGGATGGTGATAATTTATGATGATATTATCTTTGTATTTGTAACATCACTTTCAAGTGAATAAAGATCAAATTTCAACCTAAAACACAAACCATGGTAATTTAATGTTTTGTTTTTGTTTTTAGTTCTTCGTTTTATTTTTTATTTTTTTTTTTTTTTTTTATTATTATTTTTATTGGAAAAGAAAAATGCATTCGACTATGAGAAATGTCGAGAAAGATGAAGATGCTGATGTTGACGATCCTTGTAGTTTGGATATTAATAATGTTGTTTTGCTAAATCTCAAATAACAGCAATTAAAATGTTTGGGTCAAGGCGCGTCA
This sequence comes from Cordilura impudica, assembly GCA_963682025.1. Classification (NCBI taxonomy): domain Eukaryota; kingdom Metazoa; phylum Arthropoda; class Insecta; order Diptera; family Scathophagidae; genus Cordilura; species Cordilura impudica. The sequence continues at coordinate 55,941,207 of OY821517.1, forward strand.
TATTCTGGCACTTGTTGAAATCTTTCTCATTCACATGTACGGCAGCAGTAGGAGACTATAACGGAATTTTAAAATTACTTTGTTTAGACTAACCATACCCAGTCTTTAATTAAGAACAGACATAAACAAAAACCCATGCCAAGAACTATCGATGACACAAAAAGGATTCTCACATATAAACACTAAATTCTAAATGTTGGTTAAAATGTACTACGCAACACATGTTATTTTAATTTCAAGTGATGTTTTTTCGACAAGCAGCCAGTACCCATCGTTGAGATTTCTTTGTTTTAACAAAACAAAAACAAAATTTGGTAAATTTTTAACGATTTTTATATTTTGTAACACGGTGCAACACATATAAAGCAGATTCCTTCTCGTATGCGGTTTTTGAAATAATTGTTGAAACTAGCAAACCCCAAATGGGGTTTAGCTGCTGTTCGGTTTTTATGGCCTCATGTACATATATTTTAAATAAAACTCAATTTTTCCGAAGAACGGCTATATCTCGGTAACCAATTGGAATTTTATCTTCCTGCTTTCGGCACAATCGTAGCTACAGACTAGGAGAAAAAAAGTGTAAAACAAATTAACCCTAAAAAACTGCATTCAGTGCCCCAAAATTGTTAAATTGTCGAAAGCTTTTAATTTTTCTAAATTTTTTCACCATTTGGTAATATATTTCATAATTCCGCAGAACATTTTAATGCTGGAAAATGCTTTTTCATATTTTATTGGTTCATCAACTATGTGAATTTTTCCTCATACATGGCGTTGTTGCAATTGCATATAAAGCTTGAATTATCAATCAATACAAATGTCATGTAGCTCCATGATGTCATGTGACAAGGCAATAACACATTTTTTTGAGTGAATAACAATTGAACAGGAATTTAACTTTGCTTACACGCTATATTTCGATGAAGATTTCACGCCGAATACAGAGTGCAGTATTTGCTGAACGTTTTGCAAAAAATTTGTTTTTGCCGGATAGCGATTAACCACTGCCCGAACTCGAAAGAGTATCTTGTACTATGCCTAAAATATTCTTCCGAGCACGTGCAGGTAAAGAGGTTCTTTCTCCAGGACCGGATGGTATACCAGCACTGGTGCTGAAAAAGTGCTCCTAGACGCTAGCCAGTCCATTGGCCAACCTTTGCAGCCTTTCGTACCTTGCGGGAGTCTTTCCCTCTTACTGGAAGGTTGCTAATGTGCAACCAATTCCTAAAAAGGGTGCGGCTAAGCACCCTGAAAATTACCGTCCAATTTCAATCTGCTCTGCGCTCTCAAAAGTGATGGATAGCATGATCAATTTCCATCTCGTCAGCTACCTAGAGACCAACTCACTTCTTAATGATCGAAAGTATGGCTTCCGTAGAAATCGTTCCACGGGAGACCTGTTAGCTCTACTTTCTGAGCGCTGGCGTCGATCCATTCACAATTTCGGCGAAAGCGAAGTGGTTGCCCTAGATATTTATAAGGCATTCGATCCCATGTGGCACTGTGCATTGATATCAAAGCTTATTACATTTGGAGTGGGTACTGACTTCTCTCGATTTATATCGGGTTTTCTCAGAGACCCCACGTATTGGTGTTGTTATTGATGGGTCTCATCTAATGAGTGTCAGCTTAATTCAGGGGTACCCCAAGGTTCCGTTCTTTCTCCTTCTCTTTTCCTTATTTTTCAGAACGACCTTCTTGGTCAAACTTTTAATTCTACACTAGCAGATTCCAGCACTCGAAATTCGTCCAATTGCAATCTGCTCTGCTCTTTCAAATGTGATGGAGAGCATGATCAACTTCCATCTTGTGAACTACTTAGAGGCCAATTTACTTCTTAATGATCGACAGTATGGCTTCCGTAGAAATCGTTCCACGGGAGACCTGTTACCTCTACTTTCTGAGCGCTGTAGTCGATCCATTCGCAATTTTGGCGAAAGTAAAGTGGTTGCTCTAGATATTTCCAAAGCATTCGATCCCCTGTGGCACGGTGCACTCATATCAAAGCTTATTGCATTTGGGGGTGGTGCTGACTTCTCTCGATTTATATCCAGTTTTCTCAGAGATCCCACGTATTGGTGTTGTAATTGGTGGGGTCTCATCTAATGAGTTTCAGCTTAATTTAGGGATTACCCAAGGTTCCGTTCTTTCTCCCTCTATTTTCCTTATCTTTCTAAAACACCTTCTTTCGCAGATGACAGCAGCATTTGTCATTAATTTTCCTTTAACTGTAGGCCAATCCTTTTGGAGGTTGAGGGCAAAAGGCGGACAATAAATGGCACACTCAATCAAGATCTGTTATCAATCTCCGACTGGGGTAATGCGAATAGGGTTGATTTTAATGCGCTGAAGACTCAATGTTGTCTGGATTCAAAAATGTCATCAGTATATGGATGGCAGAGGCATTGAGAATTTAATGTGATTTTCGTTGGAACGAGCATGTTTTCCAAGTTTTGAAAGAAGCTTTCAAGTGATTTGGTGTTCAAAAACGGTGCAAAAATTACGTCACTCCTTCAGATCTCCTAAAAATCTATACCACTTGCAACCAACCGAAAATGGAATACAACTCTCATTTATGGGCAGGAGCTTCAAAGTCTATTTTGGAGCTACTGTAACGTGTGCAAAGGAGGGCGTTGGCGCTCATCAATGACAGTATGGTATTCAACTCTATTGACTTATTGGAACGTCGTAGTAATGTGGGTTGAGTAGCACCGTTCTATAGATACTACCATGGGAAATGTTCTTCTGAGATTAGCGATCTTATTCCAAGTATCCGAGTTTAAGTTCGCTCTACCCGCCTCTCCTATACATCACATCCGTTTATAGTCTATTGTATAGTTGACCCCACAACGCGTTACAGAGATAATTCGTTTATCAGTCGAACTAACCGTATGTGGAATAAACTCCCCGCACAGGTCTGTCCTGACAGTTATAATCTAATAAAATTTAAGTTAAATATCCACAAATATTACTCCCTCTTTCCTCCTTCCCATCACCTATTTTCCTGAGATCAACAGAATGCACTGCATCTGTAGGGGCATTCATTGAGTGTTGGTCAATAATGAAAAAAAAGTACTATTCTGAATTGGTTTCATCGAAGAAGAGGACACTTGCATTTTGCTAAGACGGTAATCTGGGTTAAAGTCCCAAATGGTAATGGTAATTATGCTGTTGGAAGAAATAAGTGGAAGTTCAAAACAGCTTTTTCTGTCTCACTTCCAGTGCCGCGCTCTGATGTTGTCGAACCATCCAAACAATGCTCAATTACTTTCATAAAACCTATGACATTTTCTGAAACACCACATTGATGAGTTCTTACACCAATTGTTCACCGAATCAGACGAACAGGGAGAGCGATTCCATCAGATCACCATGCCCATGGTGATGCAAAGGGAAAAAAGCTGCATGCATTAATTGCAGAAATTTGTTGGAGGAGCAGGAGGTATCCCAATATGAAGATGCAGGTTTTGAAGTCGCGGAGGAGAAAAAAATTTAAGGACAAACCGAGAGAGATATGCCATTGAATGTGCTATCAAGCTCAGATGATGATTATGATTTAGATCATGGACCTTAACCACAAACTTCACACGCTTCAACAAGAGCATCAACTTCAATGGATGATTAGTTAGACTTTTTATACATTTCCCGAATTTGCGATGTAAAATAAGCTGAAAATTTTTTATTTTTATACCCTATACCAGTATGTGGACAGGATATAATGACTTTGTGCTGATGTTTGCAACTACCAAAAATATTTGATCTTAGACCGATCAACTCAGATTCACTTTCTGAGTTGATTTAGCAATGTCCGTCTGTCCGTCCATCCATTGTAATCAAACTACAGGTCGCATATATGAATATATTTTGATTAAATTTAGTACATACCCTTCTATCGGCCATACGATGAACTTTATTGAAATTTTTGAAAATCGGTTAATGTTCAGACCTAGTCCCCATACATATGATCCCTATGAAATCGACTTAAATTGCCACAATATCCAAATTATCATATATATATCGGTCAAATTTGGATGGTGTACGTTTATTACATCCATTTATCAGTAAGCCAAGAATAAACCCTATAAGACTATAATCTAGCCCCCATATGAAGCTGATTCCCGATCTTCACTTAAATCTATCAAAAAACAAAAATATTACATGGATTTGTCTCAAATTTGGCATGTATACGTTTTAGCAAAATCTAAATAACCTTACCAAACATGATCGGGATCGGTCCATTTCCCGACCAAGTCCCCATATAAATATAGCATCCGATATAACAATGCCACTCAAATTTGGTTTAAGTTTATTACTTACACCGAGAGATAGGGTCTCTATGCGGCATAGGGTTTCGGTCTAGACCGAGTATAATTTTTTTCTTGTTTTTTTTTTTACTTTTTTATTTTGATAGAAATAAAGATAAAAAAAAGTGATCTTTGTGGATAAAAACTTTTCGACATTTTAGCATTTTTTAGCGACTGGATGCAGTTTTTTCGGGTTAGTTTGTTTTACACTTTTATTCTCTTAGTATATAGCTACAATTGTGCCGAAGACAGGAAATCAAAATTCTAATCGGATAAATTAAGTTTTAGACAAAATATACATGAGGCCATAAAATCCGAACAGCGCAGCAAAACCCAAATGGGGTTTTGCTATTTTCGATAAGTACTTCGAAAAACCGCACACGAGAAGGAGCTTGCACTCAATGACTTCAAAAATGTTGCACTGTGTAATATAACCATTAATCATAAAAGAAAGAAAAACTCATGATCCTTGAGATATTGAAAAGGATTTGTTTTTCTTACTGTTCGAAATCGTAGATAATAATAATATTTTTGTAATGAACCCACCAATACATAATTATTGTATTCTATGAACATTATTTTTGTATTTTTGGCAAAAAAAAAAAAAAAAAAAAAAAATCACAGTCATCTTCGAATGATGTCTCTTAAGACTTTCAACAAAACCTACAACATGAGTAGGCAATTGTAATTGTTCGACAGTCGCCGTCGCCTTCTGCCACCACAAATCATGTCTCTTTTTGTGTACGTGTGTGGTCATTAAATTTGAAGTTCAGTTCGAATATCGGCAACTTCATAAAAAAATTGTCAACAATGAAAACGAATAGAACAAAAACAAAAATAAAAATATATTTTTTGGTGATCTACACTAACGTATTATTTTTATTTTTAAGGATTTAACGATTATTAATGAACGTGTGCTTCTTAGAAGGACATTGACGGTCTGAGAATATTTTTTTAGGCCAATAAAATAAACAAAAACATGAGCCGCATAATTATTTTTTAAATCATTTTCCACTTAAAATAGTTTTTCTTTCTTTCTATTTGACTTATAAAATTCTTTTAGAATCGAATAATTATTGATTACCGTGTGACATTTGTGTAATAATGATAATCTTTAACAACAAGACCTGTTAAGGTCTTGAGCATTTCTTCATAATTGTTGATGACACTGGTAATGTCAAGGCAATATTTTTTTGTCTTAAAATATTTTTTTTTTTTCTAAAGAGTAAGAATACCTTTCAAAGTATAAGGGAGATCTCAACATGTTGAAATTTTAAAGAAATCTTTTCGGTAGATTTCATATAATTTTTTTCAAATCATGTCTATCTTATTTCTTATTGGACGAAAAACTTCTAAAACGAAGTTAAGCCCAACCAAATTTTATTGCAAAAGCAATAAAGCGAAATGGTTATTTAATGTAACATATAATTAGTGGCATCACTAACTGATGTGTAACGCTGTATGATTAATATTTAATTTTATTTTACACTCACACATCCCAGCATTATTATCTTTGAGCCAGTAACTTGAATATTGGCATGTACACATGTGGACAGAAAAATAGGTGTGTGTTGTTCTTTTTTTAATTTAATAGAAATTGTGAAAAATATTTTACATAAACATTATAAACTTTCACATCTGACATCAATGTTTTAAAATTAAGATGGGGAATCCCACTAATGGAAATGTAGAGCAGATTTTTAGTTTTAGAGGGAATTTACACGAGGGTTTTTCACGCAGGCTTTTTCTTCAATTCTCATTAGAAGATGCTACGTAAAACCCCATGCATTTACATGGTACGTGTTTGGTTGCAACTACTCTTGATTTTTTGACGTTTATTTGTTCATTCGCAACAAATAAACATTTTCCGAACTGCTTTGTGTTTTTTAATTACGTTAAAAAATTATGGAAAATTTACATTCTTTTGTTCGCATTTTATATTTACATTTATAAAATCACTTGTCAATTTGTTGAGACTAGAATAAGAAAAAAACAACAGAACGAAACAAGAGAACGAAAGAGTGTAAAAAGAAATGTCAAAAAAATCTTCAAAAACAGGAAGCGAGACTTTTTTCTACCCCGCTTGCTTCTCTACACCATTCGTGGAAACGCGCCGTGTAAATGGACTCTTAGTTGCAGTTTGCAATGGTAGTGAAATAGCTGCGTTTTGTTTAAAGTTGTAAAACTCCAGTTTTTTGTGACAAAAGTAATTAGGTGAAATTATCTTAATTGGCAATAAATGTATACTTATATTCTATTTCAAACAATTTAGGAGTGGACGTGGACATCAATTCAATAAAGAAGAAAGACTACTGGATCATCAGCAGCAAGAGAAAAGAAAACCTTTTTTTTATATTTACTACTTCATCGCTAGGACGTTCAGAAAACTTCGCTACAAATGTCTTAAAACCAAAAAGAAATATTGAAAGACATGGAGCTGGTAAAAAAGTCTTTCCAATAACACATAATCGCAAATAAATTTTAGTTAACCGAGACTCCTTTAAATCCTCTAAAGTAATACGAAATGAAATTGGAAATGTTGTATTATCCCGACAAGAATTGATGACTGCAAAGTTTCTTTGCTAATGCAGATTAATTTGAAGAATAATAAAAAAAAGAAAATCATGTGAGTCCGATCACAGGGGAGATGTGTAAACATATGGTAATAAATAAAATGAAGAAAACAGCAACAAAAAGATTATTTCATATAATAATTTTTCCACCAAACAATCATAAGTCATACCGATTTGTCTTAATGGTCACATCTTACGCGTAAGATGTGACTCGCACATGTACGTTGTTTTTGTGATTGTATTGTGAAAGGGGAGATGTGTAAACATCTGGTAATAAATAAAATGAAGAAAACAGCGACAAAAAGATTATTTCATATAATCATGTCATACCGATTTGTCTTAATGGTCACATCTTACGCGTAAGATGTGACTCGCACATGTACGTTGTTTTTGTGATTGTATTGTGAAATAGAAATTTACCCCCCTGCGCGTATAGATGTTACACATCAAAAAAATGGCAATTTATTTGGTAATGATGCGGAAAGAAATGTACATCGACCGAAAGGAAAGGAATTCAATAGAAGGTTTACCCACACAAAAAAAAAACTGATAAACTTTGGGGTTCACTGAAGTCACATTTTTCTAAGCTTCCCTGCACTAAAAAAAAAAAAATAATTATGGGAAAATATCGCACAATATACCGGTAGTCAATTGCCGTAAGCTAATTTCATCAATGCCTAACAGATCGCAGTTTTCGTTAAAAAAAATAATTGTGGATATATCGGCTATGAACTGACCGATTTGACGTTGATTCAAAACACTAACTTTCATGTATAAACCTGTCCACATACGAATCATACTCGAATTCTATGCATATCTGGATTTTAAGTTATATCAAGTTTTTTTAGTTTAAATCTTAACTCCAACATAATTTTCTTTACTAGTATAGCTAAGCACTCGAAATCGAGTGCAAATTCTAGGAAATATTATTTTTTCATTTAAATTTTACCTTCCAATTTTTTTAATCTATGTATATACCGGGTGATCCAAGTAGAGATACTTTTTTCAATAGCCTTTTTTTGACAGATCACGTGTGAGTCGTGTCATGCTGTCATGTTATTTTTGTTTAGTATTGTTTGGCATTTCATCATGAAAAGACTTACGCCTGAACAACGTTTACAAATCGTTCAACTTTATTACGAAAATTAACGTTCTGTGAAGAATGTGTGCACTTCGCTCAACTTATGGTCGACATAATCGGCCTACTGAGCGTACTATTCGCAACACCATCACCCATCTTGAGACCCAGCATTCATTATTGGATAATATTCGACCGAATAGACCACGTCCAGCACGCAGTGAAGAAAATATAGCGGCCGTAGCTGAGAGTGTACACGAAAACCATGAAGAGTCGATTCGGCGCCGTTCGCAGCAACTCGGACTGACGTATGATGCCTGAAAATGAAGCTCGTGATCTCGGCGACATTTGGTTTCAACAAGACGGCGCCACTTCCCACACAGCGCATCAATCAATGGATTTATTGAGAGAACACTTCGGTGAGCAGATAATTTCACGTTTTGGGCCGATCGATTGGCCACCAAGAACGTGTGATATTACACCGTTAGACTTTTTCCTGTGGGGATATGTAAAGTCTAAAGTTTATGCGGACAATCCCGCTTGGAGCAAACCATCACGCGTGTCATTCGCCAGTTACCAGTCGAAATGCTCGAACGAGTCATCGAAAATTGGACTCAACGGATGGAACATCTGAGACGTGGCCGCGGCCAACATTTGATAGACATAATCTTCAAAAAATAAATGCCAAAGAATGTTCTTTCAAATGATAATAAACATTCCCCAATAAATTTGAACTTTCTGTGTTTTTTTTTTTTTTTCTTTAAAAAAGTAGGGAACCTCGAAATGGATCACCCTTTATATAAAAAATTTATGAATATTTAAATGAGCCTAAAGGTGTGTTAATCAATTTTAACAATTCACAATTCAACACAGAGCATCTGATATATAATTTAAATCATTCTCATTAACAGGGTCTAAAGAATAAATATTTGTATATAAATATTTTATTTTATATAATTTAATATATTCTTAAGACAGATTAAACATAAATTTTAACATTCTCAGCTTCTTCTCCATATGAACTATAACTATGCCAATTTTCACACTCCTCCGTGCCCGCACATTGCTTAAAAAGGGAACTAAAAATTTACCTTCACGTATTAATATATCGATAACTTAATCTGATATATATACAGTATAAATAACAAAAATATAAAAACCGTATACTCATTCAAATAAAAAAGAATTAAACCTAATTTCCTGTCCACATGTATTGGTTCCCCTACCGTAACTTTTTTAAAAAAGTTAAAATTTTATTTAAAAATATACCTTTTACTGAAAAAGTACCTTCTATTAAAAAATTACCTTTTACTAAGAAGTACCTTTTATTATACAATTATATGTTATTAAAAAAGTGCCCTTTCTTAACAAAATTCCTTTTCTTAAGAAGTACGTTTTCTTAAAAATATTCTTTTCTAAAAACAGTACCTTGTCTGAAAATAGTACATTTTCTAAAAAAAAAGGAATTTCTCTTAATAATGAAGCTTTCTTAAAAAATGTATCTTTTATTTAAAAATTACGTAAGTTTATTAAAAAAAAGTGCATTTTGTTAAAAATTACCATTTTTTTAAAAATAAATTTTCTTTAAAAAGTAAATATTTTTCAAAATTACCTTTTCATTAAAAAAACTACCTTTTTATTAAAAGTACCATTTCTTAAAAAAGTACATTATCATAAATAGTACCTTTTCTGAAAAATTATATTTTCTTAAAAAGAATATTTTATTTACCTCATATTATTTAAAAAGTAAATTTCATAAAAAAGAACCTTTTCTTAACAAGTACTTTTTCTTAAAAAATAGGATTTTTCTTAAACTAGGTAAATTTCTTTAAAAAGAGCCGTTTTATTTAAAAAGAGTACTTTTTCTTAAAAATATTCTTTAAAAAAATCCGTTACTTAAACAAGTAAATTTTCTTAAAACTTTTTACCGTTTTTATAAAAAGTACCTTACATGCATTTAAAAATACAGTTTTCTTAAAAGGTAACTGTGTTGGTTCCCCTACCGTAATTTAAAAAAAAAATATAAAATTTTATTAAAAAGCACCTTTTATTAAAAAAGTAAATGCAATTAAAAGAGTACATTTGATTAAAAAAGTATCTTTTATAGAAAAAATTAATTTTATTAAAAAAGTACCTTTATTTAAAAAAGTTCGTTTTCTTAAAAAAATATTCTTTTCTAAAAACAGTACCTTTCCTGAAAATAGTACATGTTCGTAAGAAAGTAATTTTTCTTAAAAATGTAGCTTTCTTAAAAAGGTATCTTATATTTAAAAAGTATATAAGTTTCGTAACAAAAGTAAATTTTCTTAAAAATTACCTTTTCTTAAAAAAGTACATTTTCTTAAATAAGTAAATCTTCTTAAAAATTACCTTAATATTGAAGAAGTATCCTTTCTTAAAAAAGTATATTTTAAAAGTATATTTTATTTAAAAAGTAAGTTTCATAAAAACTTCCTTTTCTTAAAAGTAAGATACTTTTTGTTAGAATAAAATAGTTCAATTTTTGTTTTGATTAAAAAAAAGTACTTTTTCTTTATCTTAAAAAAACCTTTTCCTAAAAAAGTACCTTTTCTTTAAAAAATTATTTTTTTTTTTTAAAGTACTCTTTTTAAGAAAAAAGTAAGTTTTCTTAAAAATTTACATTAAAAAAAGTATATTTTATTTAAAAAGTAAGATTCATAACAAAGTGACTTTTCTTAAAAAGGTACAATTTCTTAAAAAAGTATATCTTCTTAAAAAACACATTTCCGTAAAAAATTACCTTTTCTTAAAAAGTTCCTTTTCTTAAAAATTTATCCTTTCATTTAAAAGTACCCTTATTAAAAAAATAATTTTCTTAAAAGTAACATTTTCTTAAAAACGTATCTTTACATAAATAAGTACTTTTTCTTAAAACAGTACGTTTTCTAAAAAAAAAAGATTTTTTCTTTTTTTTTTAATATAATCGGTTAATAAAGAAGTGTCATTTCTTTAAAAAATATATATTTTATTCAAAATGTCTTGTTTATTAAAGAATAAGTTTGCTTAAAAAATCCCCCTTTCTTAAGAAAAGGTACTTAACTTTTCTTAAGAACTACTGTTTCTTAAAAAAAAAGTTATTTTTATTAATTTGCTAAAAAAAAAAAAAATACATTCTTAAAGAAGTACATTTTCTTAAAAAGTTACCTCTTAAAAAATTACCAGTCCTTCGTAAAAAGAACATTTTTTTTTACTTAAAAAAGTACATCTTCTTAAAAAAAATTAGTATAACACTCTTGTTTGTTAGCTTTTTCCACGACCCTCCTTCCACAAATTTTCACTTGTGTTCAAGTCTAGTAAAAGTGAACATTATTCACCAAGAAACACGTGTCTAGACTGTCTTTATGGTATCCCCTCAATCGTTCCACTGTGCTTTACTTGTGATCTAATCAAAGTATTGCGTCATCGTAATTGGGAATCTATATATTAAAACGTGAAGGTAAATTTTTAGTTCCCCTTTCTAAGCAATATGCGGGCACGGAGGAGTGTGAAAATTAGCATAGTTATAGTTCATATGGAGGAGAAACTGAGAATGATAAAATTTATATTTAATCGGTCTTAAAAATATATTAAATTAATTAAAATAAAATATTTATAATAATTCCTGACACCCTGTTAATGCGAAAGATTTAAATTATATATCAGACGCTCTGAGTGAATTGTGAATTGATAAAATTGATTAGCATACCTTTAGGCTCATTTAAATATTCATAAATTTTTTATGTATATAGATTATAAAATAATATTTCCTAGAATTTGCACTCGAATTTCGAGTGCTGGGCTACACTAGTATGGTATTTTTTAAAATTAATATTCTTATTATTAATATTGTTCGTTTGTTCTTAATATTCTACATAAATGACATGGGATAAAATGGAAATATCGATGTAACGAATTGAAAAATTCTGCCATAAATTGCAAGAATGGTAACTGTTCTCGATTTGGTCTTCAATATACTTTAAATCGATGTTAGAATACTGGTAAGTATAGTTCCAGAAAGAGATGTGGTCGGAAACACTTTAGTACATGGCGTGAAGAACGAAATTTTATTCGAAATGAGTTCAAAACTAAAAATATAACTTCTGCAAAGCTCTTCGCAGTCCATGTCCGAAAACACCACAACAAACATCTTCAAGATTCAGGGTGGAGAATAATAATGAGCGAAAAGAATAATCTGGGGTTAAATGGATGCCTCACCCCCACCGTTAACGTAAAAAAAACTAAGTGAAGTTAATCGATTTGCCAAATTATACCAAATATCAATTGTGGAACTTTGGATAACCGAACATTATATGAATGTGTCAAACTGTAAATATGATTTTGTAAATGATTCCGTTTATATTTCCTGAAATACATTTGAAATATATAAAAAAAAATCCCATTTTCTCCAAAGAATGAAAACTTAGAATGAAAACTTTTTTAGTATTTCAGGATTGGAAACTTTTATTTGATCTGTCGAATATGCTGGAACCACATATCGTAGAAAAATGTTTTGGAATCTGAAGATAATTTTAGCCATTATTCGGTGTTTCACTTACTTTCTTTGTATTTCCAGAAAGTCGATTCAAAAGTTTTAAGGAGAATTTTTGTTTAAAATTTGTTCAAAACTTGGAAGAAAAAACACTGAGCCCATTCGTAGTTGTTGCAAGAAAATCAAATGGTAACCGAAACAATTGATTTGGTTGATAAAACAAAACAAAGCAAAATTTGCCGCCACGGGTAGCGAGTATTTGATGCAGTCTGGAACTCCAATTTTCATACACTTTTCGCAGCATTTATGGACGTATTTCGCCAATAATTCGTCAAATGTTGTCAACTAACAGGACCATTACGTGGAATTTTTTGTTAATGAAAACTCTTTGAGTAAATTAATTGCAGCTTGCGCTGTGTGGTGTGGCATGTGTGTCCGTCCTGTTGGAATGACATGCCAGCAAGATTAATTCAAGTAAATTGAGTTACGAAAAAACTTGTGCTCATCTCTCTATACCGTTCACCGTTGACAGTAACATTCTGCCATTCATCGTTTTTAAAGATATATAGATCAATGATTCCCCCGGCCCACAAAGCGCACCAAACAGTAATTCCCTGTGGATGTAATGGTATTTGGACAAAAGCTTGTGAATTATCTTCATTTCAAATGCGACAATTTCATTCAACCAAAACTTAGCTTCATCGCTGAAAAATATTTTGCATGGAAAATCAAAATCAATATCAATTTTTGCTTCAGCCCATTGGCCGAATTGGCGTCGCGTACGGTGGAATCTTAAAAGCTCGTAAACAAAGATTCTTTCATAAAATCTCCATAAAGTGGATGGACACATCCCCATTTGCTGAGAACGACGACGAATTGCTTGATGTCACTCCTCTTCTTCAATGCTTTGCTGTACAGCAGTTACAGCTTGTTCGGTGGGCACTTTTTGGCTTCTTACGGGATGCATATTATCATTAAGAATGAAAGTGGTGCAAAAACGATCCATAGTTATTCGAATTGACCGCTCTGATGGACTATTACGACTTCCATAAATGGACGATAAGTTTGACAAACAGAACCATTATTTTGATCTAAAAAAAAATTCAACAATTTCCAAGTGTTACTCTCAAGTAAGTATATCCGCGTTAAATGGCAAACCAAACTAAACAAAAAGCAACATCAGCTGTTAAATCGATTGTCAAATAAAGTAGAGTTACCAATTCAAAGTTGTGAACGTCTAAAAAAACACCGTAAGTTCTCATACTATAACAAGTTACAATACTTTACATTTACACCATAGTAAATTTCCCGGGTATCTTGTGATATTTCGATGATTTAAATTTTACCAAAAAAGAAAAAAGAAAAAAACTTCACACCTTGCTTAATATACATGTACGAATTGCTCAAAACAAACGTGTTAAAATCTTTAACAACACAAAAACACATTTCACCAATTTGAAGGATATGCAAACGATAAAAGTTACAGAGAATAATGGGTAAAGCGGCAAAAACAATAATGATGATATCGGTTAAGTGTTTAAAGTCAATGTCAAAATGATTACAAAGACAACAAAAACTTCGAAATGAACAACAACTGAAGGACAACAAAAAGGAAGGCAAAAATCAAATTGGAAAACAGGTACTTTACACAACAATAATAACAATTTAAATATATTCAAAATACAGGTGAATTCAATTCACTCTATGGGTGTTTGGGATTTCAACGGATTCCACAGCAAACAGTTATGAAAAAGGACAACTGTGTCCTTTCAACCTGTTGTACAGTTATGACACTTGCCCATAAATTTTAAATAAGAAAATTTAAATTCCTTAAGAGTTTTCACCCCCTAAAACTGTTAGTTAAGACAAAAGACGTCACGTAAGATGGTGTACGAGTATCGTGTCAGCAGGTTGGTGTGAATGGCAAAACTAATAAAACTAACCTACGCAATGAGCATGCGCACACTTGCACATTTTTGTTTGAATGCGCCGCATGACATTTTTTATTATTTTTTTTTTTTTTTTTTGGAATTTAAACCTGTTTCATTTTGCAAATTTAGCTATGAGTTGCATGTGCTAGCGCCAGGATTACAACAAATACATATACTTTTAAGACAACAAAGCTGAATATATTGTCATGCTGTCATTGCGACAAAGGATTTATTTATTATTTGGCTTGAAAGGTAGAAAAGCAAAGGCTGGCCGTAGAGCTAGACATTTTGCACATTTAACTTTGTAGAAGGTGGCGCCTTTCCTGTTGCGACTCGTTTGGTGGGATTTCAATTACAACATTTTCCTTTTACTTGAACAACGAAAAACAAGTGCGGATTGGAAAACACATTAACTGTTTTATGTTTTGGTTTACAAACAGCGTAAAAAATTTGCATATTTAAAATAACAACAAATAATTTGAATTTAATTAATGGGTTTTCAATAAGAAAGTTAAATATTTCATGCGAAATTAAACAAGAAAGTATGTTAAGTTCGGCTGTGCCGTTTCTTTGTGTCTTAAACTTCTTCTTATGCAGTTACTTATATAAATAACTGTTCTTCTTTTTTGGCCAATATTTATTATAACAAGCAGATTCCAGCGCTCGAAATTCGAGTGCAACTTTATTTCTCAACTTAGGCAATTCTCAAACCAACACTTTTTTAGTTTATTATTATTGTGAATGAAGATAACAAACTCATTAACAAATTTAATGTGTAATTTTATGTATAATTTTATGTATATGTTAGTAGCAACTTTAAATGCAATTTACTCAAAATAAAGGAAAAAATTAAAACTCTGTAAATCTGGTGAAAAGCTAAAAAGAAATACCTTTCAAATAATATATGTTTGGTGAAAATTGGAATAAAACGATAGAACAAAACGTCGGTAACAACAAATCGCCTAGCCTATTAATATTATAGATTTCTTATTAATTTTTTTTTATAAGAACAATGACGATTTTTTTATAGAAAGTATTAAATTCTATTTGAAAAATTACGTTATTTTCTTATATTAGAGTAGGCTTTCCGTTGTGTGGTTTTGCGAAAACGAGAAATGAAATCGGCAAATCCCTACTACAATTCGTCTATGAAAATTTTAAGTTGGTTGATCCCTTCTAAGCTTAAAGAAAAACGCAAGATATCAATACTTTAATATCAAAATATTTTCTCTTGTCTTCCAACCATTTTTACATTCCCCACACCACTGTGAAGTATATATATATATGTAGATTTTTTTTATTATTGACCAACACCCAGGGGATACACCCTACAGCTGTAGTGTATTGTGTTGATCTTAAGAAAATCGGTTATGGGAAGGAGGAAAAAGCGAGTAGTGTTTGTGGATATTTGACATAAATTTTATTAAGTCAAAATGAAATGAAAAATCAAATTGATTCTTATAACAATTCGAGTTGATATAGCGATGTCTGTCTGTCCGTTTGACCGTCTGTCCGTCTGTTGAAATCACGTGCATTCACAAAATAAACCATTTACCTGGGTAAACTTAGGACAATAATGTTTGTGATTACTTCGAGCAGGTGGGTATTTAAAATGAGGCAAATCGGGCATTAGTATGGTAAGATATGACCTAAAATATGGAGACACCTCTAAAAATTCGGTATGTTTCTTGTAATAATATTTTTTATTATTAAATTTATCGAATTGTTAACTTTTGTAAAAAAATTTGTGTACATTTGTTATTAAAATTGCAGATATTATTAAAGAAAAAGTTAAACTCATGTAATGACTCGACATAGCCGATTTAAACACTACTAGCAGATTCTAGCACTCGAAATTCGAGTGCAAGTTCTAGGAAATTTTATTTTTTCATTTAATAAAGACCCTAAAGGTATGCTTCACAACTCAACTCATTTTAAATGAAGAAAACAAACTCAACACATTAACACATTAACAAATTTAATAAACACACACATAGCATTGTATAATTTTATGTATGTGTTAGTAGCAATTTTAAACGATCATAACTTCAAAAAAATACCCCAGACGATGAAAATCTGTAAATCTGAGTAACAGCTAAAAAGAAATACCTTTCAAATGATAAATTTTTTGTGAAAATCGGGCTAAAACTGTGAAACTTACATCGGTCACAAGAAATCGCCTTGCCTATTAATATTATAGATTACTTTTTTATGCCAATATTTAAAAATAAAAAATTTACTAGGATGGTTAATTCGGCCAGTAAATATTAAACGAACTCTGCCGCTAACTTTATTTAACGACAGCGGCACCAAGACCGTTTAAAGCCGCACAATTTGGACCACTGGACAGATGGAGTATAACCATACTCATGAAACAAATGCTACAAACACAACGACCACAACACCAACAACAATTACAGCTATCACACACAAAAAACAAAATTTTGAATAACACCAATACAAGAACGACATGGAAAAATCATATTTTTTATGTTTTCATTAAAATCTATTGAACCGATATTTATGATTCTGAATAGAAACCTGCTCATAATATAAATGAATTATTTTGCCTAAAACTGAGCACCCCAGTAGAATAAAAACTTGTTCGTACAATCTGATTTGACTTAATTATATTTCTTTTAAAAATATAGTTAAAATTTGAGATGGGTTCTAAAATCAAAGAATCATCCTAAAACTTCGAAATGAGGATAAGACTTTTCGTGAAAAAGCGCGGATCATAAACTAAAACCACTCCCTAGTGCAGTACGTCATTCAAAACTAGATATCCACCAATTCAATTTAGACAAAACCTCGTTCTGGTCGCCCTTCTAAACTAAATGCTTCTCAAATTAGTGCTAAATCAAATATTTGCAAATTAAAAAAAAAAAAAAAAACATTATTTTCCGATGCCAAAAGAGAGAAAAAAAAAACGTATGGACTTTGCAACTGAGTTTGCTTAACAAGGCTCCAGAATTTTGGGAACGTGGCTTATTTTCAGATGAAAACAACTTTTGTAATTTTGGCATTAAAGGAAAAATGGTAGTTTGGTGAAAAAGTGGAATTGCATTATATAACATGGAGTGAAAACTCCGTAACCTAACATAGAGATGGCGTGACAAGCGCCATTTTTTTCTGTTTATTCAGTAGCGCCAACTGTTCGAAAAATCGTGTCAAAATTTCACGACATTTCATTGATTATAAAAAAGTTACAGTTATAAAGATGATGCTGCTTTTAAAGTTTGAGATTACACATTGTTTTTTGGTGGGAAAAAATACTGTCCAAGCCAAAGAATGGATTGATAAATATTATGGTGAATCTTCGCCGTCATATTCAATGGTTAAAACGTGGTAATCCGAATTTCAGACGTGGTCGTACGAGCAAAAATGATGTAGATCGACCTCATCGTCCAAATAAGGCATTTACCGAAGAAAACGTAAGAAAAGTGCATCAGGTTGTATTGGATGATCGAAAGATTAAAGTGAGTGAGATTGATGCTGATATCAACAAAGTGATTTCAGCATATATTACATGATCATTTAAATATAAAAAAACCTTCTGCTCGATGATGGGTGCCGCGATTTTTAACAGCTGAACAAAAACTGAAACGTGTTCATGATTCAAAGTATGTTTATGGAGATGTTTGAAGTAAATTCAACTAAATTTTTACGTGGATTTATAATAATTATACATCGGAGTGCAATAGACAGTCTGCGGAGTGGTTACAAGCGTGCAAAAGCCGACCAAAGCGGCCGAAGACTCGAAAATCGGCTGAAAAGGTAATGACCAGTATTTTTTGGGATGCACGTGGTATAATATTTATTGATTTCTTGGAGAAAGGAAAAACAATAACTGCCAAGTACTATGTTGAGTTATTGGACAGATTGGATGAAGAAAATAAGAAAAAACGACCCAACTTAAACAAGAAAAAAATCTTGTACCATCCATCACGACAATGAACCGGCAAATTCATCTGCTTTGGCTTCAGAAAAATTAAAGTCATTACATCACGAATTGCTTCCCCACCCCCCATATTCTCCAGATCTGGCTCCCAGCCATTAAAATGTCTAACCAAATTTGAAAAATGGCTTCAGGGAAAGAGATTTTCCCCAAATGGAGAAGTCATATCAGAGACGGAAGCCTATTTTGAAGAGTTTGACAAATCGTATTTTTTCAAGGGTATCAAGATGTTAGAGGATCGTTGGAGGAAGTGCATTTCACTTATCGAAGATTACTTTGAATAATAACATTGATTTCAAATCAAAAAAAAAAAAAAATAGGTTTTTCATTGTTGGGCCACGGAGTTTTTACTCCATGTGGTATACATGTAATTTTTAAAAATTTCAAAATAACAATTTCTAAGCTATTCCATTCCAAATATAGAGCATGTGATAATGAACTTCGACCTTTCGCAACTAAACTTTTGCAGTACCTTTGAAATGAGATCTTGATTGGTGTTTTAGGTAACTTTTATTTCTAGATGAACGCAATGAAGCTAAAACGCTACAGGGAGTTTAATTTTTTTTTTAATTTTTCGAAACGTCAAATTTATCAAAGAGAGTGAATTGTAAGAAGCATATTTTTTTTTTGTTTTAAATAAACATTTTCTGAATTTCTAAGATTTTTTTTTCATTTATGGTTTTTTAAAATTCAATATATGTTCTTGAACTTGAGACTTAAAAAAAAATTGTTTATTTAATATAGTTTTACACCAAGCGACCCCAAACATAGTACGATGCAATGTGCAGTCAATTCCTATGTTGCAGCTCCCCTGCATTTCACTAAACGGAAATTACGTTGAAGAATTATGGTTTAGGGTTGCATGGAGGCCACGGGGTTGGTAAAATCATTTTTATTGATTCTATAATGGATCAAATTGGACATAAAATCGGCTGACACAGGTCTTGAGATGCAAAGGATATCCTACAATTTGTTACCAACTTAAGTAATATTTAATGTAAATTTAATTTTTCTTATTAATAATTTAAATGTACGAATACTTTTTCTTGTGCGTTTTTATTTATTTATTTTTTTTCCTTATTTTACCTGCGTCAAAATTGTAGAAGGCAACAACTCTTAAATAAATTAAAAAGACTAATAAATAGCTTAATAATATATTTAATACCAAATTATACAGCTTAGTAAATTTTTTTTTTATTTTTTTAATAAGAAAGTTTTATTTTATTTTATTTATTTATTTATTTATATTAATTACAATACAAAGTAAATTTGTATTCAAATTTGGGTCCAGGGATAAGCCGGGTGACAAAGACCATTTGGCTGGTTTTTGCAGCGACAGACCAAAGCCTCTGGTGGGAATCAAACCCAAGACCCCCCACGTAAGAAAGTTTCAATTTTAAGTGTATGGATAATTTTTTTTAGCATACACTTGCTACGAGAGTTTCGGTATGAAAAAGCTCGCTGTGCGATGGCTGCCGCGTTCATTAAGAAATGACCAAATACAGAACGTGTACATTATGGGTATGGGCATTTTTATGCAATCGCTATTTTTTTTTTTCGTGAAAAAACTATATTGAAAACATAACTGCGAATTTAAGTTCATATTTTGGGACAATATTTATTGTAATATTTCACTATCCCTTTGCCAATTCCCAATTTTGATATTTGCTAAAATTGTAAAAAGTCATATCCCAGGGAAAGAAATTTTACACGAATGAGGAAACGGAGGAATTATTTTATGAGTTTAACAAATGATAATATTCCAAGTGTGTCGAAAAGTTTGATGATCTTTGGAAACAATGTATTACACAGCATGAATATCCGTAATATTAATAGGCAAGGGGATTTCTTGTGACCGATATAAAAATTATAGTTAATAACCGATTTTTAATAAATATACCCCATTTGAAGTGTATTTCCTTTTAGCTGTCCACCAGATTTACAGATTTCCATCGACTGGAACATTTTTTTGAAGCAATGCTTATTTAAAGTTGCTACTAACACATAAAACACAAACTGTGTATGTGTTTATTATAAATATCGAAAGCCCTGTGTTCATTGTGAATTGGCTAAAATTGATTAGCATACCTTTAGGCTCTCATAAAATTATTTATTAAATGAAAAAATAAAATTTCCTAGAATTTGCACTCGAATTGCGTGTCTGTTCTTGATGAAGCGTATTCTGGACGTCCAATGTTGGGCCACTTTTTCGGCCGTATTTTGTGAATAACATGAACAATGTTAGCCTCCAAGACGTCAATTGTTGCTGGTTTATCAGCCAAAACCAGTCACTTCACTACTCCCAGAGGAAATAATCGAAAGGTGTCAAATCACATATTCGTGGATACCAATTGACAGGTGCATTTCACGGATTCAACTTATAGCCAAATTTTGATTTCAATAAGTCGATGGTTGAGGTCGCCGTAAGGCACGTAGCGCCTTTCTGTTTAAATCACATCTCGCCCGGAACAGTGTCGTCCATATTTTCAAACAAAACATGCGACAGTAACGATCTCAATTGACCGTAAAACGAGCTGCTGCTTCATTTTTTTCAAAAAATAAGTTCCGATGATGCCACCATTATGTAAACCGCACAAATGGGTGAAATTTCCTGGATTTGATATTGTTTGTTGGCTCTTTTATAGATTGGACTCACTACATATTCGACCATTTGTTTATTAATAAACCCGTTAAGCCAAAAATGAGCATCATCGCTGAACACAATTTTGCGACGAAACATTAAAAAAAATCCCCTTTATATTATAAACACGTTCGTTCTATGAGGAATAAAAGTATGCTACTATGGTGTCCGGCTTGGTTCGAAGATGGAAGAGGGTACAGGTTCAGGGGTCTACTCCGAGCAACTTGACATTCAGGTAACTCGGAGAATCGCTGACAAATGTAGCGCTTTTCAGGCCGAGTTTCACGCAATTCTCATTGCAACGAAAATAAGTCTGGAACGGAATATGAATCCAACGACCATTAATATTTTCATGGAAAGTCTTGCTGTTCTCAAAGCTCTGAAATCGAAGACAGTTAGATCGAAGTGTGTGAGAGAATGTATCCGGTAGCTCGAGCGGTGCCGGGAGCACACCGTGAGGCTGATATGGGTTCCAAGACATAGTGGGGTCAAAGGAAACGAGCTGGCTGACGAGTGTGCGCAAAAATTCTCAGTTTATCTAAGCAGGACGATGGACACTGATATTAAAATCCCTCTATCAGAGGTTTCTAATCTGATTCAAGAAGCAGCTGATCTTTAATTAAGGACAAGGTGGACGCAACTGACCTCTTGCAGAATATCTCAAATCC
Organism: Cordilura impudica; assembly: GCA_963682025.1. Taxonomy (NCBI): domain Eukaryota; kingdom Metazoa; phylum Arthropoda; class Insecta; order Diptera; family Scathophagidae; genus Cordilura; species Cordilura impudica. Next base: position 55,962,849 of record OY821517.1, read on the forward strand.
TATGACCCTTGCTCAATCCAAGGAGAACGAAATCACTCCTTGGTTTTGGTAAAGGGACAATCAGCCTACTTATAGGAGTACTCACTGGACACTGTGTAATAGGGCGGATGGCTGAACGCATAGGTGTCCCGAAAGCTGACTACTGTAGGAGCTGTATGGATGTGGATGAGGAGGAGTCAGTGCAACATTTGCTGTGTGAATGTCCAGGACTGAAGGAGCCGCGCCTTAGATATCTAGGGCAAAGAATCTTCCATAACCTGGGCTGCATAGTAGACGTTCCACTCGGCGACCTTGCGGACTTGTTGAGGGAATCTGGCTGGTTCAGGAGGGATGCATAACGGACAAATGGGGTCTTTTTCACTTGTTCTTTTCTTTTCTTTTTTTTCTTTTCCTTTCATTTCTTTTCATTTTCCATACCTCTTACACTAGATTAAAGAGTACAGATATTTTCTTTTCTTTTCTTTTCTTTTCTTTTCTTTTCTTTTCTTTTCTTTTCTTTTCTTTTCTTTTCTTTTCTTTTCTTTTCTTTTCTTTTATTTTCTTTTCTTTTCTTTTATTTTCATTTTCCATACCTCTTACACTATATATCTGTACCCTTTAATCTCTCTTCCTATCTCTATCTCCCGGCACTTTCTAAAGGGCATCACAATGAGCCATATGGCCTCCGAGTGTACCCGTCTTCGGGCGGGCGACCCATCTAACCTAACCTAACCTATTGTGTCCGACTTTGGGTTGCAGTGACTGAACCTATTTAGTAGAAAACGTTACTCTGATAAATGTTTTGTGTTTTGGCCAGACAAGGCTGTATCGCATGAAAGGAAAAAGATACAGGAGTTGTGGAAGTCAGAAAATTTAATTTTAGTACAATTAAAAAAAAATGTTTTCGATTAGGCACCATGTTTCCTTCGATTTCGGCAGACTCCCTAGACCAATGAAAATGGTGAACATACAAATATATTTATATTCTATACCACTATGTGATCAGGGTATAATGACTTTGTGCTAATGTTTGTAACTACCAAAAATATTTGACCCCACCTTTTATTATAACGATGGACTTAGAATAAATTTCTGACCCATCTAAACCTTGTCATCAAACTACAGTTCGCAAATATGATTATATTTTGATGAAATTTAGTATATAAGCTTCTATCGGCCATAAGATGAACGCTATTGAAATTGGTGAAAATCGGTTCGTGTTCAGAAAAAAATTAAGAAATCGACTTAAATTGCAATAATATCAAAATTATCATATAGATCTCGGTCAAACGGGATTTTTGTATGTTTAATACATCCATTTATCAGTAGGGGCAATTCTTAGTCAAAGCCCCCATGTGAAGCTGATTGCCGATATTCACTTAAATCTGTCAAAAAACAAAAATATTGCTCAGATTTTTCTCAAATTTCGTTTGTATATGTTTTTGGAAAAAATAAGTGACTTTACCAAATATGGTCAGGATTGGTCCATTTTTTGACCTAGTCCACATATAAATGTAGCATCCGGTATGAACTTTTTCATATCAGAATGCCAAAAAATTAATACAATGCCATTCAAATTAGGTTTATGCTTATTTTATATATCCAAGTAGTTGAACCTGTGATATAGGGTCTCTAAACGTATGGTGGAAAAAACCGACTATAATGTTCTTACTTGTTTTAATAAAGAAGTAGTTAATAAAGTAAATTTTGGGCTTTTTATTTTAAACCGTTATAAGCATTGTTCTAGTTTCCAAGATTCTCACGTAACTAGGCTAACCAATATACAGTCAACAACTTATGAACTGGAACTTTGAAATGTTATTTTGCGACATAACCGCTGTCTTAAACAGTTTAGGTGGTCTGAATCTACAGATAATAAATACCTTAAACAATTAAACAATTTCAGTAGATAATCATTAAATTGGTCACAAGGTGGTCTCATCATTACTTTTATGCTTCCAATATCAGGCCATATGATAGACAAACTACCAAAACTAAACACCCACTAATAGCTTAATAATGAAAATTCTTATATCACCAATCAAAATAACCAAAATTTTAACAAAGACCATAGCTCAACACAAATCTAACGTACACACATTTGCACACAAAAGTCATCAAAGTAGAATTAATTTCAACATTTGACACTTGTGCGAAAAGAATTCGATGTGTGTGGAGTACAAACGATTTCTACATTGAACAAGGATAACTGTAGATAAGACTACTGGTCTATCTATTGCGAGAACAATGGCCAGTCAATCATTAATGCAACACAAAATCTATTAAATCTATAACAATACAATACACAATGACCATCGCATGAGAAAGAGAGGTCCACAGTCCATAACAGATTTTCAATTTATGAGCCATCACTAAAATATCAAATTTTTCAAACACAAGTGCAATTTTCAATTGTTCTTTTCCGATTAACAGTACAACAGGTACAATTCCAAGATTATACTTAAATGATATGTGTATTCTTTTCTTTTCTTTCTTTTGTTAAATATAAAGGAAACGCAAAAAGGACATAACAATTGTTTGCAATAGTTTTTTATAATAGATTTCTTTTGTTCCCAAAACAAAAAAAAACAAAAAGGACAAGAATAGTAATGTAAATTAAGAGACTGACTTTATGAAATTTTGGAAAGATAAAAGTAATCATTACTCTGGCACTTACGACGAAAGAATTGCAAAATCAGTTTTTTTTTTAAGGCGCCTTTAGTTTTTATAGATTGTGGTCAAAGTGATACTTACTCTTCGTCGCCCAATTTATCATCCATACAATGGTCCTTTGTTGAGATTTTTTTGGCATCTGAAATAGAAAAAAAGAAAATTTCAAATAAGCAATAATTCCATGAAAAATTTACGCATTTTTTTTTTTTTTTTTTTTTTTTGACTAACATTAAGACAAGTGTTATATGAAAATGAAGGCAAAAATTGACCAACAATTTAAACAAAATCTTAAATCAAGCTATTGAGAATTATAAAGTCTAGGGTCCATTTTCTGAATGATCTGCTGAAATTTTCGATACAAATTTCAGCATGAAGTCTTCGATATTATAAGTAATCGGATCTAAGAGAATAATTTTTTTCAAATATTTACCTTTTAAGCTCGCCTTAATTGTATTTTGTACGGTTTAGACCGACTATACGATATCCCATACCATGCGCTTAGAGACACTATTTCTAAGGTCCAACTAATTGGATATACAAAATATACATAATTCAAATTGGCGTGGCATTCTTATTAATTTTGTTGTCTGCATATTTGAAAAAGTCGGATCCTATATTTATATGGGAACTAGGTCGAAATATGGACCGATCCTGACCGTATTTGGTAAGGTCACTTATTTTTTGCCAAAATATATAAATACCAAATTTGAGAAAAATCTGTGCAGTACTTTTGTTTTTTGAGAGATTTAAGTGAAGATCGGGAAGCAGCTTTACATGAGGGCTATGACTAAGAATTGTCCTATAGGGTTTATTTTTAGACTACTGTTGGAGTGGGAGTAATAAACATAAACAAACCTAATTTGATCGAGATCTATATGATAATTTGGATTTTATAACAATTTAAGTCGATTTCATAGCGGTCAGTTGTATGGGGTCTAGGTCTGAACATGAACCGATTTTCACCAATTTCCATAGCGTTCATGCTATGGCTGATAGAAGTTTATATACCAAATTTCATCAAAATATATTTATATTTGCGATCTGTAGTTTAATTACAAGATTTACATGGATACACAGACGGACGGACGGACAGACATACATCGCTTCATCGACTCAGAAAGTGATTCAGAGTCGATCGGTATAATAAAGGATTAGTCTAAGTCAAATATTTTTGGTAGTTACAAACAGCAGCACAAAGTCATTATACCATGACCTCATAGTGGTGTAGGGTATAAAAACTAGTACAAGCAGTGCGGTGTGTTTCTCTTCTGCGGAAAACTACATAAAATAAGCGAAATATTCATTTGTTGTCAATAATTTGCAATACATTTCAAGAAGTTAAATTGTTATTAACCGCGAAAGATAATGAATGTATGAATTGAAGAAAGTGGGCGTGGCACCTTCCATATAAAGTTAATTTTTAATTGCAAATATTTTGGAGTTAGTTATTAATGCAACCAAAACTGAGAGGGACTGGACCAGTGCTCGTTGTACCTTTGATTGAGTTAATTGGTTATTAATGTAACCTAAACTGAGAGGAACCGGACCAGTGTTCGTTGCACCTTTTATACAAAGTAAAAATTTATCATAATATATATAGTAGAACTATCAGTAACCCGATGCGCTTCGTTACACCCATCGTAAATACATTTTTTAGAAAACCATTTTATTTGTTTTTGGCGTTTTTTGATTTGGTCGCTTTTCGTTTTTGCGATTTTAGCTTTTGACTTTTTTTGATATTGGCCATTTTTTCCGTTTTTCACAGTTTTCAGTTTTGTCAATTTTTGATTTGGCGATTTTTGTTTCTTTGAATGGATATATGCGTTTGAGCCATAAACAAAACAGCAATCGACCGTGCGGTTATTCCAAGACAAGCTAAATCCTACAAAAGTTGTTCGTGGAAAAAGCACAGCGAAGCAAATGGTCGCCTGTTTCTTCTACCGAATGTGTCATGTGGCTACTGTTCCCCTTGAGCAACGTAGGGTGGTCAATTCTGAGTGGTACACGACCATTTGTTTGCGGAAGTCTTCGGAGTAATTTCTAAAACTAACCGCTGAAGACGAATCATTCTCCATCATTCTCCATCAAGCCAATACGACCTCTCACACATCTCGTCAAACAGTTGAATTTTTGAGCAGTCAAAACATTGAATTGATGACTCATCCTCCGTACAGTCCTGATTTGGCACCCAATGACTTCTTCTTGTTCCCGAATATCAAAGATAAACTGTGTGATCAACGATTTACGAGCGCCGAAGAAGCAGTTGAAGCGTTCAAAAACCATGTTTTGGAGGTGTCTCAAGAGGAATGGAAAAACTGCTATAACAAATGGTTTGAACGAATGCAAAAAGTGTATTGATCATCAAGGGGAATATTTAGAAAAACAATAGACATTTTCATTAAAAAATCATATATAAATAGTACCCATCGTATTATCGGACGAATCTAAATACAAATTTTTGGCTCAGATGGACGTCTTCTGGTATGGAGAAAACCGTTGGAAGAACCTAATCCGCAGAACATGGGTAGAACAGTGAATCATGAAGGTGGTGGTGACATGGTTTAGGGAATTTGGTATTTATTGACGAAATAATGAACAAAACGGTTTACCTTAATATTATGAAAAATAATCTTAACCAAAGTGCTGAAAAATTCGTAATGATTATTACTTCCAACAGGACAATGATCCGAAGCACACGCAGCTGACGTTAACCCTTTCACAATTAAACCAAAACTGCTGGAAAATTTTTATTATTACTTAACGACCCTACATTTCTAAACAAAAGTGTAGTCAAAAATATTTTTTTTTTTAATTCCTTCAAGGAAAAAATCCATGGGCCATATATATCCCATTGGTCGTCAACGGTCGAAATTAGCAACTAACTTACTCCGTTCGAAGCAAGTCAGTGATTTGTGTTTTTATTTTTTCATAAATAACTGTAGTTTTGGTTTTTTATTTGTTGTAAATTTTTAAATATAGATTACAGGGAATCGACTACTACTTTTATTAGTTTGTACTACAAATGGAAATTGTAATTGCTTCAAAGATTACCATAATTGATTTTATATTTCTGAGATGTATAAAATTAATCTTTTCTTAAGTATTTTTATTATACCCTATACCACTATGTGGTTTGGGTATAATGACTTTGTGCTGCTGTTTGTAACAACCAAAAATATTTGACCTAGACCCATCTTTAATTGTACCGATCGAAT